>JAVIAB010000047.1:41049385-41454385 GCA_032433765.1 Megaustenia siamemsis
TTCTCGGTGTTACCCCAGATGAGGACGTTGACCATTCCATTAACCAAGACTGGATTCTGCTCCCTACATTTCCTGTCGAGTGAGATAATACACGAGAATGTGCTCCTGAATGATGTAGGCACCGGTAACCACTCTTCGCCAGCGTTGATATTGGTAAGACCACAGACCTGTTTGATGACATCTTCTGCACGGCCCACCAATGATTTACTTCTTTGTCTGTTACCTTTCCCTGTGTTTAGCTCTTAGTGAAATGGATGCTCTTTATCTGCACTTATCTTAAGATATGCTCGCGCCCTCCAGAACCTGTCATTCATTGTTAGAAAATCAAGAAGGTAGCTCATTGCTACACAGGGAGTGTCTCTCATACACCCCAAGATAATGTCAGTCGCTTCATTTAGTACTTTCTCTAGCCTGTCGATCTGTGGTGTACTGACAATGAGGATTGCTTGGTCAAACTCCGTTGGTCTGAAGGCCAGTACCTGAAACAGAAATGTACATAGCCTCTGTTCAATATTGGCAGCTGCCTTGACATTCATGGCGGCTAGTCTATTGCGGGCTTCTGTTTAACATGGTTGACATATCCCTAGAACACAGACTACAATCAAACTTAACTCCTGGGTATGCCGTTATCTGTCCCTGATGTCAACATCGTACCACCAGTATTTCCATGTTAACAATACTATTGTTAAAGGAGAACCATGCCACTGATGTTTTATTCGGATTAACCAAGGCACTTGATAAACCACACCAGGGAGAGATGCGATCGAATTCGTTTTGTAGTGAAAGGGCAATTACCCATCTGTGGCTTCCCTGTCGATATACCAGAATGTCATCAGCAAAAGTCATAGTTCTTTCCCTCCCATTTAGCTGCTGTTCCGTGATCGTTATTGTGTACACATTAAATTTGACTAGTGAAAATTGTGAACCATACAACAATTCTGGACAAATTGACGTATACTCGGACGACCAACACAGACATCTGTGTTCCTCTTAAACTACTGCAGCGATCCATCTGATAATGAATGGATGCATCGTCAATTTGAAGAGCATATGCATGAAAAAAAGTAACTAAAGAGCCCCCGTCACGCCAAGTGGCGTATAGAGAATATGGTGGCAGTGACCATAAATTTTACAGACCTTCAGAACATTATTTTTGGGGTAATGTGGTCGGTATTACGCCCGTGCCGCTTTACTTCCCCAGAAAAAAATCCGGTACCCATTACAGGCTGGGTGAATCCGGAAGTCGTCGGTTGGGATCGAACCCTACCTCTTGTCCTTTGTAATCTAGTTCACTTGTATACCTGCTTATGCATGAGCAGGTATTCAAATGATACTCTGTTGTATGCATTGTCCAGATCTATCTCAGCGACACATCCTCCAGGATGTGAAATCAACGGTCGACCCATGTCTCCTACAGCTAACGTGTTAGAGCCAATGTGGAACATGGCGTAGTTTTCCTATTTTTTTATGGCCAACAGTTTATAGTGATATGGTGGGTAATACGATAGGCGTTCTGTTTTTCCAGATACAAATCAGGTACTCATTGAACGCTGGCTGAACACAAGGAACTGTCAATCGGACAAGAATGTAATCTCTTGTCCCTAGTAGCTGAGAGTCTAAGCTAGAATGTAATCTCTTGTCCCTAGTAGCTGAGAGTCTAAGCTAGAATGTAATCTCTTGTCACTAGTAGCTGAGAGTCTAAGCTAGAATGTAATCTCTTGTCCCTAGTAGCTGAGAGTCTAAACTAGAATGTAATCTCTTGTCACTAGTAGCTGAGAGTCTAAGCTAGAATGTAATCTCTTGTCCCTAGTAGCTGAGAGTCTAAGCTAGAATGTAATCTCTTGTCCCTAGTAGCTGAGAGTCTAAACTAGAATGTAATCTCTTGTCCCTAGTAGCTGAGAGTCTAAGCTAGAATGTAATCTCTTGTCACTAGTAGCTGAGAGTCTAAGCTAGAATGTAATCTCTTGTCCCTAGTAGCTGAGAGTCTAAGCTAGAATGTAATCTCTTGTCCCTAGTAGCTGAGAGTCTAAACTAGAATGTAATCTCTTGTCCCTAGTAGCTGAGAGTCTAAGCTAGAATGTAATCTCTTGTCACTAGTAGCTGAGAGTCTAAACTAGAATGTAATCTCTTGTCCCTAGTAGCTGAGAGTCTAAGCTAGAATGTAATCTCTTGTCCCTAGTAGCTGAGAGTCTAAACTAGAATGTAATCTCTTGTCCCTAGTAGCTGAGAGTCTAAGCTAGAATGTAATCTCTTGTCCCTAGTAGCTGAGAGTCTAAGCTAGAATGTAATCTCTTGTCCCTAGTAGCTGAGAGTCTAAACTAGAATGTAATCTCTTGTCCCTAGTAGCTGAGAGTCTAAACTAGAATGTAATCTCTTGTCCCTAGTAGCTGAGAGTCTAAGCTAGAATGTAATCACTTGTCCCTAGTAGCTGAGAGTCTAAGCTAGAATGTAATCTCTTGTCCCTAGTAGCTGAGAGTCTAAGCTAGAATGTAATCTCTTGTCTCTAGTAGCTGAGAGTCTAAACTAGAATGTAATCTCTTGTCCCTAGTAGCTGAGAGTCTAAGCTAGAATGTAATCTCTTGTCTCTAGTAGCTGAGAGTCTAAGCTAGAATGTAATCTCTTGTCTCTAGTAGCTGAGAGTCTAAACTAGAATGTAATCTCTTGTCCCTAGTAGCTGAGAGTCTAAACTAGAATGTAATCTCTTGTCCCTAGTAGCTGAGAGTCTAAGCTAGAATGTAATCTCTTGTCTCTAGTAGCTGAGAGTGTAATCTCTTGTCTCTAGTAGCTGAGAGTCTAAGCTAGAATGTAATCTCTTGTCCCTAGTAGCTGAGAGTCTAAGCTAGAATGTAATCTCTTGTCTCTAGTAGCTGAGAGTCTAAGCTAGAATGTAATCTCTTGTCCCTAGTAGCTGAGAGTCTAAACTAGAATGTAATCTCTTGTCCCTAGTAGCTGAGAGTCTAAGCTAGAATGTAATCTCTTGTCCCTAGTAGCTGAGAGTCTAAACTAGAATGTAATCTCTTGTCCCTAGTAGCTGAGAGTCTAAGCTAGAATGTAATCTCTTGTCTCTAGTAGCTGAGAGTCTAAGCTAGAATGTAATCTCATGTCCCTAGTAGCTGAGAGTCTAAGCTAGAATGTAATCTCTTGTCCCTAGTAGCTGAGAGTCTAAGCTAGAATGTAATCTCTTGTCTCTAGTAGCTGAGAGTCTAAGCTAGAATGTAATCTCTTGTCCCTAGTAGCTGAGAGTCTAAGCTAGAATGTAATCTCTTGTCTCTAGTAGCTGAGAGTCTAAGCTAGAATGTAATCTCTTGTCCCTAGTAGCTGAGAGTCTAAGCTAGAATGTAATCTCTTGTCTCTAGTAGCTGAGAGTCTAAACTAGAATGTAATCTCTTGTCCCTAGTAGCTGAGAGTCTAAGCTAGAATGTAATCTCTTGTCTCTAGTAGCTGAGAGTCTAAGCTAGAATGTAATCTCTTGTCACTAGTAGCTGAGAGTCTAAACTAGAATGTAATCTCTTGTCCCTAGTAGCTGAGAGTCTAAGCTAGAATGTAATCTCTTGTCCCTAGTAGCTGAGAGTCTAAACTAGAATGTAATCTCTTGTCTCTAGTAGCTGAGAGTCTAAGCTAGAATGTAATCTCTTGTCTCTAGTAGCTGAGAGTCTAAGCTAGAATGTAATCTCTTGTCCCTAGTAGCTGAGAGTCTAAGCTAGAATGTAATCTCTTGTCCCTAGTAGCTGAGAGTCTAAGCTAGAATGTAATCTCTTGTCTCTAGTAGCTGAGAGTCTAAGCTAGAATGTAATCTCTTGTCCCTAGTAGCTGAGAGTCTAAACTAGAATGTAATCTCTTGTCTCTAGTAGCTGAGAGTCTAAGCTAGAATGTAATCTCTTGTCCCTAGTAGCTGAGAGTCTAAGCTAGAATGTAATCTCTTGTCCCTAGTAGCTGAGAGTCTAAGCTAGAATGTAATCTCTTGTCTCTAGTAGCTGAGAGTCTAAACTAGAATGTAATCTCTTGTCCCTAGTAGCTGTGAGTCTAAACTAGAATGTAATCTCTTGTCCCTAGTAGCTGAGAGTCTAAGCTAGAATGTAATCTCTTGTCTCTAGTAGCTGAGAGTCTAAACTAGAATGTAATTCGCATTTCTTTATCGTGATCTGTTCACGGTGGCTACAATAGTCGCATTTCTTTATTGTGATCTGTTGACAGCGGCTACAATAGTCGCATTTCTTTATTGTGATCTGTTGACAGCGGCTACAATAGTCGCATTTCTTTATTGTGATCTGTTGACAGCGGCTACAATAGTCGCATTTCTTTATTGTGATCTGTTGACAGCGGCTACAATAGTCGCATTTCTTTATTGTGATCTGTTGACAGCGGCTACAATAGTCGTATTTCTTTATTGTGATCTGTTGACAGCGGCTACAATAGTCGCATTTCTTTCTTGTGATCTATTCACAGCGGCTACAATAGTCGCATTTCTTTCTTGTGATCTATTCACAGCGGCTGCAACAGTCGATAATTATTTATTATGATCTGTTCACAGCGGCTACAATAGTCGCATTTCTTTATTGTGATCTGTTGACAGCGGCTACAATAGTCGTATTTCTTTATTGTGATCTGTTGACAGCGGCTACAATAGTCGTATTTCTTTATTGTGATCTGTTGACAGCGGCTACAATAGTCGCATTTCTTTCTTGTGATCTATTCACAGCGGCTACAATAGTCGCATTTCTTTCTTGTGATCTATTCACAGCGGCTGCAACAGTCAATAATTATTTATTATGATCTGTTCACAGCGGCTACAATAGTCGCATTTCTTTATTGTGATCTGTTCACAGCGGCTACAATAGTCGCATTTCTTTATTGTGATCTATTCACAGCGGCTACAATAGTCGCATTTCTTTTTTGTGATCTATTCACAGTGGCTACAATAGTCGCATTTTTTTCTTGTGATCTATTCACAGCGGCTGCAATAGTCGATATTTCTTTATTGTGATCTGTTCACAGTGCCTACAATAGTCGGATTACTTTGTTGTGATCTGTTCACAGTGGCTACAATAGTCGCATTTTTTTCTTGTGATCTATTCACAGCGGCTACAATAGTTGCATTTCTTTCTTGTGATCTATTCACAGCGGCTACAATAGTCGCATTTTTTTCTTGTGATCTATTCACAGCGGCTACAATAGTCGCATTTTTTCTTGTGATCTATTCACAGCGGCTGCAATAGTCGATATTTCTTTATTGTGATCTGTTCACAGTGCCTACAATAGTCGGATTACTTTGTTGTGATCTGTTCACAGTGGCTACAATAGTTGCTTTTCTTTTGGGGTCTGTTCACAGCGTTACAATAGTTGCATTGCTTTCTTGGGATCTGTTCGCAGCAGCGCTACAATAGTTGCATTGCTTTCTTGGGATCTGTTCGCAGCGGCTACAATAGTTGCATTGCTTTCTTGGGATCTGTTCGCAGCGGCGACAATAGTTGCATTGCTTTCTTGGGATCTGTTCGCAGCGGCGACAATAGTTGCATTGCTTGCTTGGGATCTGTTCGCAGCGGCTACAATAGTTGCATTGCTTTCTTGGGATCTGTTCGCAGCACTACAATAGTTGCATTGCTTTCTTGGGATCTGTTCACAGCGCTACAATAGTTGCATTGCTTTCTTGGGATCTGTTCGCAGCGCTACAATAGTCACATTTCAGTACAGTCCATGTAAATTGGCTTTTATATTTTGGTTCATTAGACTCCAGTTTCTGTGATCTGTTTTTTTTTCACTGTTGTTGCTCCACACTTTATTTACCTCCAAATGTTCTTCACTTTAATGCGTACTGAAGTCACGTACATGTCTAGCTATATTGTTTGGAAATTTTCTGAGGGTATGTCTGTGCATTTTCATTGAATTATCTATTAGTACATTTCATTTCATTTTCTATGAGTATATTTAATTAAATTTTCATAGAAAATAAGTATATTTCATTTCATTATCTGTGCGTACATTAAATTTAATTTTCTATGAGTATATTTCATTATGGGAGCCGCGATAGCTCAGTGGTTAGTGAACTGGACTACAAAGGACAAGGCGTAGGGTTCTATCCCAACCGACGGCTTCCGGGTTCACCCAGCCTTAAATGGGTACCGGATTTTTTTCTGGGAAAGTAAAGCAGCACGGGCGTAATACCGACCACATTACTCCAAATATCACGTGCTGAAGGTCTGTAAAATATATGGTCACTAACACCATATTTCCCTATACGCCACTTGGCGTGACGGGGGGGGGGGGGTAACTTTACTTTTTTTTATATTTCATTATCTGTGTGTACAGTTTATTAAATTTTCTATGAGTATATAATATCTCCAGCATTTTATTTTGGTCACTGTCTTCTCTTCAACATCTCGGTATTTCTTATTACTTCTAACTATCTAATCCTAAGTTACCGAGTCCAACGTTTGTTTCTATAGCTTGTTTCATAACTCGTGCCCAAATTTTAAAATCGATAGCTTTTTAACCGCTTGTTGTAAGTTGTTCAAATTTGCATGTAAAGTTATAATGATTAGAACCCAACAGGGAATTAATTTCATTAAAAAAAAAACATTTGGTTATTATTGTTGCTTATTTGATTTATATAAATTTATAACGACCCATTGATGTAGTCAAAACGTAATGTTTACAGTATTTTAAGTTAAAAATAGCGAGTAAAAATCCATACACGGTAAAATTGACGTGTTTTCACGCTTCACCGTGGTTTTTTGACACAATTAGACACTTGTAAAAAACACGAGAAATTGTGTGTTCCATTTCCGTTCATTCAGAGGTGGAGACGTGGAACGATAACATTTATCATGAGTCTTAAAATGAAATTCTGCAGTTTACAAAACATCGCAATAAAAATGTATGACTATTTTTGCAAAGAGGCTAAATGAGGAAGATTATTTCATTCTTTAGAAAACCCTGAGAATAGGACAAGACACATTTTGGATTTATCTAAACGTTCATTTAATCGCTGGATTCAAGCACGTGACCGTCAATGTTCAAAATATACAAAATCACAAGGGAGAGCAAAAATGTTGGATAATTTCGACAGTGAACTTATTAGAAGTGAAATTCACAAAATGTTGGGTATGAATGAAACTGTTACAATAAGAAAATTAAAAGTATCGCTGAAAAAGAACAACAGTATTGAAATATCGAAGTCTACATTATGGAGGAATGTGAGAGCTGCAGGCTTTACATTCAGAAAGTATTCCAATGGACGAAACATCATCTGTGAGAAGCCACATATAGTAGTCTTGAGAAGCAAGTACTTACATGAAGTAAAAGAGGTGCGCAAGCAAGGTTATGATATTGTGTACTTGAATGAAACATGGATCAATGCTCACCACACTAACCAAAGGGAATGGCATTCATCAGATGGAAAGATTAAGAGATTAATACCTAGCAGCAAAGGACAGCGCTTGATAATTGCTCATGCAGGTAGTCGACAACATGGACTAATAGAGAATGCAGAGCTCATTTTTCTTTCAAAATCCATAGACAATCGGGATTATCACTCTGAGATGAATGGTCACATATTTAGACATTGGATTGAAAATTCTGTTCTCCCATCACTAGATCGACCATCTTGCCTAATAATGGACAATGCAGCGTACCACAACATTGTTGCACTTGAAGATAAAGTCCCGACGTCATCCAGTACAAAAGATGCTATTAAGATATGGCTCACAAAGGAGCACATACAATTTAATAACATGTACTTAAAACCTGAATTACTATCTCTAGTAAAGCAAAAACAAAGGACAAAGATTTTTCAAATAGATAAGATTATCCAACAGCACGGTCATATAGGTTTGAGTCTGCCACCTTACCATGCTCATTTAAATCCAATAGAACTAATCTGGGCAAAATTAAAAGGACAAGTGGCAGATGAAAATACAACATTCAAAATATGCGATGTAAAGACTCTTGCTAATCTCACTTTATTAAATATAGACAAAGATTATTGGGCTAAATGTGAAGACCACGTCTTAAAACAGGAAGAGGAATATTGGAAAAATGATGGTTTGTGGAATGTTTAACCCCAAACAGTTATTAATCTTTTAGACTCGTCTGATTCAGAATGAAAGTATATAGCCCCCACAATGTTGGCCCCTATATTACCTTAAATTATTTCAACAAACGGTCCTTTTCAGGACCACACAACTATGAAAATTGGACATACAGGTATACCTTGATATTATCGTCCGTCCTCTGACGACTGAGAAGACAATAATTCTCCTGGTGTTTTGTCTTATTCAGTTATTTCCCCATTACGGCCACGCCTTTACCTAGTGAAAATTAATCATAGACCAGCAACTACGGTAATTTCTATTCTTTAGGGCTTCACAATTTACAATTTTGACAAACATCAAAGAAA
Source organism: Megaustenia siamemsis (assembly GCA_032433765.1). NCBI lineage: Eukaryota > Metazoa > Mollusca > Gastropoda > Stylommatophora > Ariophantidae > Megaustenia > Megaustenia siamemsis. The sequence continues at coordinate 41,057,781 of JAVIAB010000047.1, forward strand.
TTCGCCGCTTTAAGAAAACTGCAGCTGCAAGATATTTGCTAAATATACATTTTAAAGGGTCTTTTGCATTCTAATAACATTTGGAAAATTTCAACAGTTTTTAACAAACGGTTACTGAGTAATAGCGTTTTGAAGTTGGGCACGTGATTTGAAACGAGCTATTTTGTAGACCAACTGTTACGCGTCTCTCACCTGCCACTGAAGGTTAATGAACTTCACATTATTGCAGTGTCGCTGGTTTGTGACCCAGAATGTTTAAATGTCACCTGTCAAGCTGACGCCGTCGCCAACAGAGTATATGATTTATGTGGAAACTGTTGAACTCTAACGAGTTATAAGTTGCTATTGCACCCCTTATTGACTCTCGATCGATAATAGTTGTAAAAGTCGTTCGCGAAAACTCTTGTGAAGTCTATCTTTTAGAATTTCTAAATAAAAAGAAAATTACCTTCTTTTAGTGAAACACGCATTCAGTCTCAGAACTGTTCTGTAAGAATTATTTGTTCTCCGAGCTAAAGTTGTTATCATCACGGGGTTGGGACTTAACCTGGTGTCTGATTGCTCGTTCTGTTAGGGGCCATGCTAGTTGGGTGACGTTTCTATTACTGGAGTACCCAGGTGACTTGACGTGTAGCACCAACATTCCATAGCAATTGTTCCAGGTGCAACAATAACAGTTACAAGGAGGGCAAGGCCGTCCAAAAGATGCATTAATGAAATACGAAACAGAGTATAGACTATTATAAGTAAACGGCAGAGTTATTTCAGGAGCTTTCATTTTTTCTCTGCATTGTGAATCCCAAAAAAACGATATCTATCTATCTGTATATTTATATGCAGGACAGGAGAAAAGGTTAAACAGCTTTCATGTACGTTGCCTTCGCAAGATTATGAACATCAAATGGCAGGACAAAGTAACTAACTCTAATGTCTTACAACGAGCCAAACTCCCATCGATCATGGCAACACTTAGGACGCGTATACTAAGGTGGCTGGGCCATGTAAGAAGAATGGCAAACAATCGCATTCCCAAACAAATATTGTATGGCGAACTTAAGGACAGAAAGAGACCAAAGGGCAGACCAGTGCTGAGATATAAGGATGTTTGCAGGGCTTCCTTGAGGGAATTTTCTGTAAGTGAAAGAAACTAGGAAAATATGGCTGCGGATCATAGCACATGGAGAGCAAACATAAAAAATGGCACAGCAACTTTCGAGGAAGTGCTGATGTCAAATTCAGAAGACAAAAGACGTAAGAGAAAGGAGACAAGGCCGGGTACCGCGGGTACACCTTGTTTGTTCTGTGGATGGATCTATATGTCCAGGATTGGCAAATTCAACCACGAGAGAAGCTGTTCAGTAAAGCAGCACCCAGTATGAGACACTAATGCTTTACCAAACTACTAACTTATCATGATTGTTTGCTACCAACCGTCTGTCAAGACGCCAAAGGCGATACATACATACACATGTATATGGTGGACGATATATAACGAGGACACCCAGTAATGCATCTTCAGTATTGAACACGACTCTAACTTTAATGTACATTAAGTCCTTTTCTGATGTCAATGACAACATGACTTGCAGCAGCAGCAACCACATGGGCGCTGGAACCCCGTTCACAACTCATGCACTTTTGTCGTGTCTCTCTACCTTCTCTGCTTGTCTTCAATTTCTTGTTATTTCTGTTAGACCATGTCAAGCTTGGCCTTGAACTAGAAACCTAGTTCTTGGAAATGCGATGCGATAATCTGGGCTGTTACGTTCGGAGACTTTACCCGCAGCTTATCTGTGGAACGACTGGAACTGCTATTTGCTCTTTTCTCTGGCCCGCATCAACTATTTCTATAACAACGACACGCGTTGGCTGAAAGTTGATCTGCTTTTAAACAATCAACAATGTTGCATTAGAACCCAAAAACAAATGCTTTTCATTATTTTGTTGAGAGAGTGATAGAGCTCTTCAGAAAGGTTTAAAAGAAAACATTACTGATACTGTTGCAGGTACCAGGTCTGTGCGTCGGACATGGCAATAAAACTGGTTCCTTCAAGTTACAAATGTTACAACTTGAACTGTTACGCTTCCTTCAAGTTACAAATGTTACAACTTGAACTGTTATACTTCCTTCAAGTTACAAATGTTACAACTTGAACTGTTACGCTTCCTTCAAGTTACAAATGTTACAACTTGAACTGTTATACTTCCTTCAAGTTACAAATGTTACAACTTGAACTGTTATACTTCCTTCAAGTTACAAATGTTACAACTTGAACTGTTACGCATCCTTCAAGCTACAAATGTTACAACTTGAACTGTTATACTTCCTTCAAGTTACAAATGTTACAACTTGAACTGTTATACTTCCTTCAAGTTACAAATGTTACAACTTGAACTGTTACGCATCCTTCAAGTTACAAATGTTACAACTTGAACTGTTATACTTCCTTCAAGTTACAAATGTTACAACTTGAACTGTTACGCATCCTTCAAGTTACAAATGTTACAACTTGAACTGTTATACTTCCTTCAAGCTACAAATGTTACAACTTGAACTGTTCTTCCCACTCTATTGCATTTCCCCGACATTTACTCCTTTAGTTGACAATCAATGAACAAAATGTTCATTCGTTTAATTACAATTAAACTTCGTCTTGCTCAATTAGAAGGGCGTTAACTTGGTCGTATTTGCGCCATTTTGTTGCTTTACGACGAACTGCACTTGTCTGTATCTTTCGTGTCAATACATGGGACTTCAGTGCGAAGAAATATACAAAGTTGCAAATAATTTAGCACCATTTGTTCTCTCTGTAATGGCCTGTACGACACAAAATCAAACACACAGTCGCTAAGAGCGCTATTTTCGTTGTCTAATAAAAGCTAGTATTGTCAATGTGAGGTTTCAGTTCGGTACATAATGAGTTGAGCGAGGAAAGTAATACTGATCATTAATTGAATAAGTCGACACATCGGCTCGTCGAACAGACCCAAAATTGTTCAACTACGCTTCACAGTCGACATTATGTATAGGACTACCATAGTTAGAGAGTAACCACCATATGGTGAAATAGGGAAAAGTGTTTATTTTCTATTCATTGAATCAAATTTACTGCAGTTGCAGCATCCCCATATCCGCTCCACCGACCGTCCCAGCAATTGTCGAAGCGTATGCAGATTGATTGGGAAGCCGCGATAGCTCAGTGGTTAGTGAACTGGACTACAAAGGACAAAGGGTAGGGTTCGATCCCAACCGACGGCTTCCGGGTTCACCCAGCCATTAATTGGAACCGGATTTTTTTCTGGGACAGTGAAGCGGCACGGGCGTAATACCGACCACATTACCCCAAAAATCATGTGCCGAAGGTCTGTAAAATATAGGGTCACTAACACCATGTTCCCTATACGCCACTTGGCGTGACGGGGGTACTTTACTTTTCTACTTGTTATGCAGACTGATTGTTATATACATCGTTGTCCCACCCATTCTACCCCTCTTCTCTTAAGAAATTAAAAAAGACAAACTTGGCGATGTCCTCTTTGTTCTATGCTCACCGCTACATTGTCCGCGCTATCCAAATTATTCATCGAAAAAGAATATATTCTATCGAAAATGGGTGTTGTTGTTGTTAATGCTGGGGACGGTGTCGACCTCCTTGCACGCACAACTCTTCAACATAGGCGACGATTTCGCTTCACTTCTATCGAATAGAAAGCACACACAATCGCGTGATCGCTTTAAATAACAATTAAAACAAACAAATAAGATCACTGAAAATCAGCACTATCTGTGGGTCTTCTGAATCCATCCGTCCATCCATCCGTCCACACATCTATCTATCTATCTATCTATCTATCTATCTATCTATCTATCTATCTATCTATCTATCTATCTATCTATCTATCTATCTATCTATCTATCTATCTATCTATCTATCTATCTATCTATCTATCTATCTATCTATCTATCTATCTATCTATCTATCTATCTATCTATCTATCTATCTATCTATCTATCTATCTATCTATATCTATCTATCTATCTATCTATCTATCTATCTATCTATCTATCTATCTATCTATCTATCTATCTATCTATCTATCTATCTATCTATCTATCTATCTATCTATCTATCTATCTATCTATCTATCTATCTACCTACTAGTAACTATTTGTCGGTCTTTCGATTTGTCTGTCTATCTGTCTGACCACATGTCTGTCTATCTATCTATCTGTCTGTCTATCTATCGTCCTTGAGCCGAAGACGGCACATAGATAACACATCCTATACTCTCTATGTTCAACGATTCTAGTAGGCTGGAGGCTTTGCACATGACCTGCATTGTAAAGTTCCCACATCTACTGTGGGATTCGGCGAGTAAGATTCCCACACCTATTATGGGATTCAATGAGTAAAGTTCCCACACCTATTGTGGTATTCAAGAAGGAAAGTTCCCACACTTATTGTGGGTTTCAAGGAGTAAAGTTTCCACACCTATTGTGGAGTACAAGGAGTACAGTTCCCACGCCTATTGTGGGATTCAAGGAGTAAAGTTCCCACACCTATTGTGAGATTCAAGGAATAAAGTTCCCACACCTATTGTGGGATTCAAGGAGTAAAGTTCCCACACTTATTGTGGGATTCAGCGAGTAATTTTCCCACACCTATTGCGGGATTCAGCGAGTAAAGTTCCCACACCTATTGCGGGATTCGGCGAGTAAAGTTCCCACACCTATTGCGGGATTCGGCGAGTAAAGTTCCCACACCTATTGCGGGATTCGGCGAGTAAAGTTCCCACACCTATTGCGGGATTCAGCGAGTAAAGTTCCCACACCTATTGCGGGATTCAAGGAGTAAAGTTTCCACACCTGTTGTGGGATTCAAGGAGTAAAGTTCCCACACTTATTGTGGGATTCGGCGAGTAATTTTCCCACACCTATTGCGGGATTCGGCGAGTAATTTTCCCACACCTATTGCGGGATTCGGCGAGTAAAGTTCCCACACCTATTGCGGGATTCAGCGAGTAAAGTTCCCACACCTATTGCGGGATTCAGCGAGTAAAGTTCCCACACCTATTGCGGGATTCGGCGAGCAAAGTTCCCACACCTATTGCGGGATTCAGCGAGTAAAGTTCCCACACCTATTGCGGGATTCAGCGAGTAAAGTTCCCACACCTATTGCGGGATTCAAGGAGTAAAGTTTCCACACCTGTTGTGGGATTCAAGGAGTAAAGTTCCCACACCTATTGCGGGATTCGGCAAGCAAAGTTCCCACACCTATTGCGGGATTCGGCAAGCAAAGTTCCCACACCTATTGCGGGATTCGGCAAGCAAAGTTCCCACACCTATTGCGGGATTCGGCAAGCAAAGTTCCCACACCTATTGCGGGATTCGGCGAGCAAAGTTCCCACACCTATTGCGGGATTCGGCGAGTAAAGTTCCCACACCTATTGCGGGATTCGGCGAGCAAAGTTCCCACACCTATTGCGGGATTCAGCGAGTAAAGTTCCCACACCTATTGCGGGATTCGGCAAGCAAAGTTCCCACACCTATTGCGGGATTCGGCAAGCAAAGTTCCCACACCTATTGCGGGATTCGGCAAGCAAAGTTCCCACACCTATTGCGGGATTCGGCAAGCAAAGTTCCCACACCTATTGCGGGATTCGGCAAGCAAAGTTCCCACACCTATTGCGGGATTCGGCGAGCAAAGTTCCCACACCTATTGCGGGATTCGGCGAGTAAAGTTCCCACACCTATTGCGGGATTCGGCGAGTAAAGTTCCCACACCTATTGCGGGATTCGGCGAGCAAAGTTCCCACACCTATTGCGGGATTCGGCGAGTAAAGTTCCCACACCTATTGCGGGATTCGGCAAGCAAAGTTCCCACACCTATTGCGGGATTCGGCAAGCAAAGTTCCCACACCTATTGCGGGATTCGGCAAGCAAGGTTCCCACACCTATTGTGGGATTCGGCAAGCAAAGTTCCCACACCTATTGCGGGATTCGGCAAGCAAAGTTCCCACATCTATTGCGGGATTCGGCGAGTAAAGTTCCCACACCTATTGCGGGATTCGGCAAGTAAAGTTCCCACACCTATTGCGGGATTCGGCAAGTAAAGTTCCCACACCTATTGCGGGATTCGGCAAGTAAAGTTCCCACACCTATTGCGGGATTCGGCAAGTAAAGTTCCCACACCTATTGCGGGATTCGGCAAGTAAAGTTCCCACACCTATTGCGGGATTCGGCAAGTAAAGTTCCCACACCTATTGCGGGATTCGGCAAGCAAAGTTCCCACACCTATTGCGGGATTCGGCAAGCAAAGTTCCCACACCTATTGCGGGATTCGGCAAGCAAAGTTCCCACACCTATTGCGGGATTCGGCGAGCAAAGTTCCCACACCTATTGTGGGATTCGGCGTGTAAAGTTCCCACACCTATTGCGGGATTCGGCGAGCAAAGTTCCCACACCTATTGCGGGATTCGGCGAGCAAAGTTCCCACACCTATTGCGGGATTCGGCGAGCAAAGTTCCCACACCTATTGCGGGATTCGGCGAGCAAAGTTCCCACACCTATTGCGGGATTCGAATTAAAAACGTTTTCAAAGGCCGACCTTTTACCTTTAGACCACACAGCTCCATCCCCTCCCCACTCCCCGTCCACACATACACACAACCACATACAAACACACACACACATGAGATGATGTTACAGAAAATGTCCCGGTCTTTGTTCAGTCTCTAGAAACGAAAGTCTGTGAACCCGTTTCCATAAACCTTGAGACTGCCCACGTTAGAGATCCTACACCTTCCATTGTTTGACAACACAGAGGGAGGAAATCACGTCATAGAAGACATTGTGTTTTGTTAGTGTGATCTGTGATTCCTTGTGTATCAGATTGTGTTCACCGGAGAGATAGCAGGAGCGTTATAACTAGGAAACAGTGGTAAACAATAAAATGTAAGAATGTGAACGTTTTGTGGTGGAGAATAATAGTTAGCGTTCATTATTTCAGCGTCATCATCAACATCGACTAGCGTGTCTGCGGGCGTAGGTGACCATGTCTCCCCACATCGTCCTGTCTCTACAGTTGTTCATCACTTCTGTCACTGACTTCCATTCACTCCATTCTATAAACTGCCTGGTATCTATTTCTTTGTTTTCCTCTATTTCTGGTTTCCTCTAATTCTGTTTTCTCTTTCCTCTTTCCTCTATTTCTGGTTCCCTTTATTTTTCCAGCTGTCACAATATGCTTCAGTTGTTCCTTTCTCATTACATGGCCAAAGTACGATGACTCTTTCATCATTGGTATTTAGCTCCCTTCTTTTATTAGTTTCTTTCACGTCGTCTTTGTTGCTCACTTTATCAAGCTGTGGCATTTTCAACGTTTTTCTATTAACCGTATTTTTTTCCCTTCGTTCGCCAGTTTGACCTCTGACGAAGTCCTTAGAGACTAGAAACTGAATGTTGCGTGTTAATTCGTTTATCTCTGGCAGCCGTGTGCACAGGGGTCCCTCGCCGCACAGGCAGATAACTCCAACTTCGGAGGTACTCATATTTTTTTCGTCGATGAGTAATTCACGTTTCAAGCCAAGGCCTCGCTGTTGAGACCAAGGGTGGTTGCCGCAGAGAGAAATCATAAATAAAAATCCCAACCGGTGCTGCCGGGATTTGAACCAACAACCTCTCTGTCTCAAGGCCGGCGTCTTGCCTCGAGACCAACCATATTTATGTTGTATCCAGAGATATTATTCTCTTCTGTCCGATAATCGAGAATTCACTTCTATATCAGAAGGCTGACATAACATAGCAAAGCTGGCATAACATAGCAAAGCTGGCATAACATAGCAAAGCTGGCATAACATAGCAAAGCTGGCATAACATAGCAAAGTTGGCATAACATAACAAGGCTGGCATAACATAACAAAGTTGGCATAACATAACAAGGCTGGCATAACATAGCAAAGCTGGCATAACAAAACAAAGCTGACATAACATAAGAAAGCTGACATAACATAACAAAGCTGGCATAACATAGCAAAGCTGGCATAACATAACAAAGCTGACATAACATAACAAAGTTGGCATAACATAACAAGGCTGGCATAACATAACAAGGCTGGCATAACATAGCAAAGCTGGCATAACATAGCAAAGATGGCATAACATAGCAAAGCTGGCATAACATAACAAAGTTGACATAACATAACAAGGCTGGTATAACATAACAAGGCTGGCATAACATAACAAATTTGGCATAACATAACAAGGCTGGCATAACATAACAAGGCTGGCATAACATAGCATAGCTGGCATAACAAAACAAAGCTGACATAACATAAGAAAGCTGACATAACATAACAAAGTTGGCATAACATAACAAGGCTGGCATAACATAGCAAAGCTGGCATAACAAAACAAAGCTGACATAACATAACAAAGCTGACATAACATAACATGGCTGACATAACATAACATGGCTAACATAACATAACAAAGCTGACATAACATAACATGGCTAACATAACAAAACAAAGCTGACATAACATAACAAAGCTGACATAACATAACATGGCTGACATAACATAACATGGCTAACATAACATAACAATGGAGAACTATTTTCTCCCTTCTGCCGTCAATGTTGACTAGCTCATTCTCATTTTGGTCATGCAACCTTTGCATGAGGTATCCTACACCTCACCGCCTCTCCTGTACACCCATCATCTGAAGTGTTACCGTTCCCACGTGTCTGAATGTATTGATAAGTACTAATGCTGTCCCACTTTAACCGCAAACTTTGGAGAGGTATTTTCTGTATAATGAACCATTTCTATGACACAATAAAGGACACATCTCGTGTAAATGTCGAATCAATGGTAAATTCACATCTTGTAGCTTCTGGGAAAATATGATAGAATTGAATAACAAAACGTTTACAGTCTTCATCAGTCGGGGTGGATGCTGGTTTCATGTTTTGAAGCCTCGGTAGTTGATATGCAACTATGTCTCAATCCTATGACTTATGTCACATCAAACATGGATCAACATAATATACATCCCAGGTTGAATCGATCTCAGAAAGCCAAGAATATGTATCCGTGAGTATCATATTTTATATCAGAATAGAGAACACGGCCGCCATTAAGACGTTTTTCATCTCTTTTACAGTCCTCCGGGTCGTTGACTCGGATAACGATCCAGTCTTCCACAGGCAACAATATTACATAAATACAAACATCGCTTAACAGGCAAACTATATTACATAAATACAAACATCGCTTAACAGGCAAACAATATTACATAAATACAAACATCGCTTAACAGACAAACAATATTACATAAATACAAACATCGCTTAACAGACAAACAATATTACATAAATACAAACATCGCTTAACAGGCAAACTATATTACATAAATACAAACATCGCTTAACAGGCAAACAAGATTACATAAATACAAACATCGCTTAACAGGCAAACTATATTACATAAATACAAACATCGCTTAACAGGAAAACAATATTACATAAATACAAACATCGCTTAACAGGCAAACAAGATTACATAAATACAAACATCGCTTAACAGGCAAACAAGATTACATAAATACAAACATCGCTTAACAGGCAAACTATATTACATAAATACAAACATCGCTTAACAGGCAAACAATATTACATAAATACAAACATCGCTTAACAGGCAAACTATATTACATAAATACAAACATTGCTTAACAGACACGCAAGATTACATAAACACAAACATCGCTTAACAGGCACACAAGATTATATAAATACAAACATCGCTTAACAGTCACACAAGATTACATAAATACAAACATCGCTTAACAGGCAAACAAGATTACATAAATACAAACATCGCTTAACAGGTAAACAAGATTACATAAATACAAACATCGCTTAACAGGCAAACAAGTTTACATAAATACAAACATCGCTTAACAGGCAAACAAGATTACATAAATACAAACACCGCTTAACAGGCAAACAATATTACATAAATACAAACATCGCTTAAAAGGCACACAAGAGACCATAAATACAAACATCGCTTAAAAGGCACACAAGAGACCATAAATACAAACATCGCTTAAAAGGCACACAAGAGACCATAAATACAAACATCGCTTAACAGGTACACAAGAGACCATAAATACAAACATCGCTTAAAAGACACACAAGATTATATAAATACAAACATCGCTTAAAAGACACACAAGATTACATAAATACAAACATCGCTTAAAAGACACACAATATTACATAAATACAAACATCGCTTAAAAGACACACAAGATTACATAAATACAAACATCGCTTAAAAGACACACAATATTACATAAATACAAACATCGCTTAAAAGACACACAAGATTACATAAATACAAACATCGCTTAACAGGCACACAAGAGACCATAAATACAAACATCGCTTAACAGGTACACAAGAGACCATAAATACAAACATCGCTTAACAGGTACACAAGAGACCATAAATATAAACATCACTTAACAGGCAAACAAGATTCTCGAGCACATTCTCATGTATTGTTACACTCGACAGGAAATGAGAGCAGAATCAAGTCGTGGTCAATGCGAAGGTCAACGGTCTCATCTGGCATAATACCGACGAGAAAGATGCAGTCATCTATACAGACGGATCTGTAATACGACACCAAAGAAGTGCATGGGCATTTACAGCACGTTCGGCAGGCAGAATATTCAAAGTAGACAGTGGAGCGTACGTTATGACCACGAGTAGCATGACGATGGAGGTGATGGCAGTGACCAGGGTATTCATTTGGTTGGAGTCACAAGACTACATCCACGCCTATATATTAAGTGATTCGATGAGCATGATAAGAAAAGCTGAGGCGGACTCTGTACGCAGCCAACGGATAGAGTCATTGCAGAAGTCAACAATAGAAGTCACCATTGTCTACATTCCTGGACATGCAGGAGTACGGAGAAATGAAGGAGCGGATAGGTCGGCTAGCTGCACTGCGTTGAAGACGGTCAACCAATGGATTGAACGGGTATCACCAATGCCCTCCGAGCTGCGGGAAGGACACAGGACTTCGATAACCATGAGTCCACGTCACTCCTTCGAATGAAAGAGATGGGAGTTAAGATGTGCAAAGCCGAAAACAAGAAACTTAGTGGACGCATAAGAGGACTTAACAACTAACACAGAACTGTAGTTGACAGTTGCTGGACACTGCGGGACTTGCAGAAGATGATATATGAGCACTTGTGGACATGTCTGGAGTACAATGATTATGACCCTGAAAAAAATTCAATAACTAAATTTGTATATATTTATTTATGCATATTTCTTCACAATCAGAAAGTCGTATTTGTGACAGTAAACAACTCAGAATTAGAAACTCTAATCTGAAGAATTAAATCAGAATTAGATACTTGTGAGCTTCTACATTTCCTCTGACCATCGGCCTTTGTTTACACAGCAGTCTGGCTGGCACGTCGTCTCCTCCCCCCCCCCCCCATCCAAACAGTTGTTATCCCACAACCCATGTCCTTTATCTGTCTTTACCACGCGTGTTTCCCTCACGTGATGCTTTCTGGATATAGCCTGAATGTACTATGTCATTCGGATGCATTCCATCACGGAGGACAGGCCAGTCGTTCGAGCTAAGTCAGTTTCATATGCTTTTAATGATACATTTTTCACTTTGTACTATTTACGTTCTACTATTTAGTCTTGAGCTCTTAATTTTCTAATCTTTCTATTTTATATATCTCGACGCTCATCTTACCTCCCCTCTTGTAGCCACATTTCTTATTTCAATATCTTACTTTCCTCTCTCTGTCAACCTCTCCCTCCACTAGATCATCTAACATGTAGTTATAGATAATTGTGCTTCACCGTTTGTTGTTGTTGTCCCTGTATTCTAAAGAAGGCCACAGGCAGAAACGTCAGTATTGTTTTGTGTTCCTTCCTTGTAAAGCTGTCACCATACCTTGGAGTGTTTATCACACACCACAACTGGCTCCTTGCTACCAGCTTTACCGCAGCATTGCAATTATTTGCCTGTTCCTTAGACACTTCATGTTGAACTAACCTCAAGCTAAATGTGGACACAATTCACCCGTACAACGCAACAGATGACGCCCTATCCTAATGCCAACTAAATGAACATGAAACAGAAAGACTCAAGGGAAGGTCACAGCGACATTGTGATATATAAAAGACAGGAAATCAGGACCGATTATCTGCGTTACAGTAACTGTTACATTTAATTTTTTTTTTTTTTAATGAAGATTTTACGATATTTTTAATGGCAGCTGCAGTCTAAAATAACATAGAAGGCAGTTCATGTCTTGCCAAGAAAAAGGCCGTAACCCAAGGCCCCCATGTTAATGGATCGTGTGAATTAGGGGGCGTAGACAGGAGGAGTCGTGATAGTCCAAATTATGATACCAGAGTATCTTTTTGTTTCTGCACACTACGTTATTATTTTCAAGGACTGGTATCATATTACCTTCAATAACTGGTAACTTATTACTTTCAAAAACTGGTAACTTATTACCTTCAATAACTGGTAACTTATTACCTTCAATAACTGGTACCTTATTACCTTCAATAACTGGTAACTTATTACCTACAATAACTGGTAACTTATTACCTACAATAACTGGTACCTTATTACCTTCAATAACTGGTAACTTATTACCTTCAATAACTGGTAACTTATTACCTACAATAACTGGTAACTTATTACCTTCAATAACTGGTAACTTATTGCCTACAATAACTGGTAACTTATTACCTTCAATAACTGGTAACTTATTACCTTCAATAACTGGTAACTTACTACCTACAATAACTGGTAACTTATTACCTTCAATAACTGGTAACTTACTACCTACAATAACTGGTAACTTATTACCTACAATAACTGGTAACTTATTACCTTCAATAACTGGTAACTTATTACCTACAATAACTGGTAACTTATTACTTATTACCTTCAATAGCTGGTAACTTATTACCTACAGTAACTAGTAACCTATTACCTTCAATAACTGGTAACTTATTACCTACAGTAACTGTAACCTATTACCTTCAATAACTGGTAACTTATTACCTTCAATAACTGGTAACTTATTACCTTCAATATCACTAGTATTTAAAATAACAAGATAGGGCACAAAGTACATACCGATGACACTTCTATTGGAAGAAAGTGAAGTAGTAGATAAATAAAAATGTATGCAATGCAAAAAGAAAGTCCAGAACAGTTGCAGCAACTTAGAAGGCAATAGATTAGAAAAGCAGCAGATAAGGATTCGATATAAAAAAATAAGAGTAATAAAACCTTCATAACAAACAGAGTCATTATACAAAACGTAGACGCAAACATCAAGTTTAATGAAAAGCGTCTAGATATGTCATAACAAACGTTGAAAAATATGAAAAACAAATAAATAAATGGATAGGAATAACACAGATAAATCATGTAACAAACATGAAAATACACCCACATGAGAACAAATAACATCAGTACTAAAACTGAAAGTTAAAAAAACTGTACTTAGTACTCAGGTATGGTGCAAGAACATAAACACTAAAATGGGAAAAATGAAAAGAAAAGCCCTTGAATTGTGGATTTATAGAAGAATGGGACGAATTTAGTGAAATTAATAAAAACAAAACAAAAAAATAATGAAGTTTTGGAACAGATAAACATGAAGACCTATTTGACGAAATTCGGCAAAGGAAAATGGGATCGTTTGAACACGGAAAGAGACACAATAACTTTGGTGAAAGAAAAAAGAAAAGATAACGAGGTAGAGGCAGACAACGACTAAGTGCAGTGAAAACACAAAGACTAGAAATTGACGTAAGAAATCAGGCCAACGTATAGTGAAGAGATAGAGTGAATGTGACGCTTCATAGTAGCCAAACTTCTATACGGTGACGACACAAGATGATGATGAATCACGATCACTATATTGGCAGATACATTTTATCTTACGCATCGATATCATAACATAGATTCTATTCATTTCTTTTCTTCTCGGATCGAATACTGCACATGGGATGGAAGTCATAGCTCTTCACGTTTGATGATTTGCTGGTGGTTAATGTAGTTCTTGGTCGTTCCTTAGTCACATCGTTGAGCCTTACCCTAGGAATTGTTCTCAGCAGCGATTCTCTGGGTCTGTCTTGTTTTGTTTTTTCTTGCCAGATGGTTTCCCCATGAACACCTGATGGTGGTAGTCTTTTTTCATTCATTCTCAGTACATGACCGATGTGTTTCTTCATTCATTCTCAGTACACGACCGATGTATTTCTTCATTCATTCTCAGTACATGATCGATGTATTTCTGCATTCATTCTTAGCACATGACCGACGTATTTCTTCATTCATTCTCAGCACATGACCGACGTATTTCTTCATTCATTCTTAGCACATGACCGACGTATTTCTTCATTCATTCTCAGTACATGACCGACGTATTTCTTTATTCATTCTCAGCACATGACCGACGTATTTCTTCATTCATTCTCAGGACATGACCGACGTATTTCTTCATTCATTCTTAGCACATGACCGACGTATTTCTTCATTCATTCTCAGCACATGACCGATGTATTTCTTCATTCATTTTCAGCACATAATCGATGTATTTCTTCATTCATTTTCAGTATATGACCGATGCATTTTTTCATTCATTTTCAGTATATGACCGATGCATTTTTTCATTCATTTTCAGTATATGACCGATGTTTTTCTTCATCCATTTTCATTATATCACCAATGTTTTTCTTCATTCATTTTCAGTATATGGCCGATGTATTTCTTCATTCATTTTCATTATATAACCAATGTTTTTCTTCATTCATTTTCAGTATATGACCGATGTTTTCTTCATTCATTTTCATTATGTGGCCGATGTATTTCTTCATTCATTTTCAGTATTTGACCGATGTATTTCTTCATTCATTTTCATTACATGACCGATGTTTTTCTTCATTCATTTTCATTATATGGCCGGTGTATTTCTGCATTCATTCTCAGTACATGATCGATGTATTGCTGCATTCATTTTCAGTACATGACCGATGTATTGCTGCATTCATTCTCAGTACATGACCGATGTATTTCTTCATTCATTCTCAGTACATCATCGATGTATTCCTGCATTGATTCCCAGTACATGACCGATGTATTTCTTCATTCATTTTAGGTATATGACCGATGTATTTCTTTATTCATTCTCAGTACATGACCGATGTATTTCTTTATTCATTCTCAGAACATGACCGATGTATTTCTTTATTCATTCTCAGTACATGACCGATGTATTTCTTCATTCATTCTCAGTATATGACCAATGTATTTCTTCATTCATTCTCAGTACATGACCGATGTATTTCTTCATTCATTCTCAGTATATGACCAATGTATTTCTGCATTCATTCTCAGTATATGACCTATGTATTTCTTCATTCATTTTCATTATATAACCGATGTATTTCTTTATTTATTTTCATTTTATGACCGATGTATTTCTTCATTCATTTTCAGTACATGATCGATGCATTTCTGCATTCATTCTCAGTACATGATCGATGTATTGCTGCATTCATTCTCAGTACATAATCGATGTATTTCTTCATTCATTTTCAGTATATGACCGATGTATTTCTTCATTCATTCTCAGTACATAATCGATGTATTTCTGCATTCATTTTCAGTATATGACCGATGTATTTCTTCATTCATTCTCAGTACATAATCGATGTATTTCTGCATTCATTTTCAGTATATGTCCGATGTATTTCTGCATTCATTCTCAGTACAAGATCGATGTATTTCTTCATTCATTTTCAGTATATGACCGATGCATTTTTTCATTCATTGTCAGTATATGACCGACGTATTTTTTCATTCATTGTCAGTATATGACCGATGTATTTTTTCATTCATTGTCAGTATATGACCGATGTATTTTTTCATTCATTCTCAGTATATGACCGATGTATTTTTTCATTCATTCTCAGTATATGACCGATGTATTTTTTCATTCATTGTCAGTATATGACCGATGCATTTTTTCATTCATTGTCAGTATACGACCGATGTATTTTTTCATTCATTTTCAGTATATGATCGATGTATTTCTTCATCCATTTTCATTATATCACCAATGTTTTTCTTCATTCATTTTCAGTATATGGCCGATGTATTTCTTCATTCATTTTCATTATATAACCAATGTTTTTCTTCATTCATTTTCAGTATATGACCGATGTTTTCTTCATTCATTTTTATTATGTGGCCGATGTATTTCTTCATTCATTTTCAGTATTTGACCGATGTATTTCTTCATTCATTTTCATTACATGACCGATGTTTTTCTTCATTCATTTTCATTATATGGCCGGTGTATTTCTGCATTCATTCTCAGTACATGATCGATGTATTGCTGCATTCATTTTCAGTACATGACCGATGTATTGCTGCATTCATTCTCAGTACATGACCGATGTATTTCTTCATTCATTCTCAGTACATCATCGATGTATTCCTGCATTGATTCCCAGTACATGACCGATGTGTTTCTTCATTCATTTTAGGTATATGACCGATGTATTTCTTTATTCATTCTCAGTACATGACCGATGTATTTCTTTATTCATTCTCAGAACATGACCGATGTATTTCTTTATTCATTCTCAGTACATGACCGATGTATTTCTTCATTCATTCTCAGTATATGACCAATGTATTTCTTCATTCATTCTCAGTACATGACCGATGTATTTCTTCATTCATTCTCAGTATATGACCAATGTATTTCTGCATTCATTCTCAGTATATGACCTATGTATTTCTTCATTCATTTTCATTATATAACCGATGTATTTCTTTATTTATTTTCATTTTATGACCGATGTATTTCTTCATTCATTTTCAGTACATGATCGATGCATTTCTGCATTCATTCTCAGTACATGATCGATGTATTGCTGCATTCATTCTCAGTACATAATCGATGTATTTCTTCATTCATTTTCAGTATATGACCGATGTATTTCTTCATTCATTCTCAGTACATAATCGATGTATTTCTGCATTCATTTTCAGTATATGACCGATGTATTTCTTCATTCATTCTCAGTACATAATCGATGTATTTCTGCATTCATTTTCAGTATATGTCCGATGTATTTCTGCATTCATTCTCAGTACATGACCGATGTATTTCTGCATTCATTTTCAGTATATGACCGATGTATTTCTGCATTCATTCTCAGTACATGACCGATGTATTTCTGCATTCATTCTCAGTACATGGCCGATGTATTTCTGCATTCATTCTCAGTACATGACCGATGTATTTCTTTATTCATTCTCAGTACATGGCCGATGTATTTCTGCATTCATTCTCAGTACATGGCCGATGTATTTCTGCATTCATTCTCAGTATATGACCTATGTATTTGCAACGTCTTCTTATTATAAAGCTCGAAACGTATTCGTGTTTCTTTTTGTCTTCTATACCTTCGGTATAAATGCATTATTTTCAACTTATGTTTGAGATCCTGTGCAGACATTTGTTTTCAAAGGCATTTACTTTCCTATCCAAAATCTTGGTGGATCTCTAAAGTACACATCGATATGTTAGCACTGGTATCACATCCATATGTTAGCACTGGTATCACACCCATATGTTAGCACTGGTATCACATCCATATGTTAGCACTGGTATCACATCCATATGTTAGCATTGGTATCACACCCATATGTTAGCACTGGTATCACATCCATATGTTAGCACTGGTATCACATTCATATGTTAGCACTGGTATCATATCCATATGTTAGCACTGGTATCACATCCATATGTTAGCACTGGTATCACATCCATATGTTAGCACTGGTATTACATCCATATGGTATCACTGGTATCACATCCATATGTTATCACTGGTATCACCCATGAGTTGAACAATCTAAGTTTTTTTCGTTTACTGAGTACTTTGGATCTCTACATGTTCTATAGACGTATTATTCTTGTATTAAATCTAAACTCTCAAATGTATAGACCAGGGCTTCTCAACGTTCTTCAAGTCGTCATCCCTTTGTATAACCACGAAGTTGCCTGCTACACTTTTATTTTTTTTAAACAAATAATTGATGTAAGTCGAATAACAACCAAAAAAACCTGCGGTCGGTCCCTAGTATCATAATCTATTGGAATGTTACAGAAAGTGTCGGACTGTTATGTAAAAGTAAACATTGTAATAAAAATTCATTTTGACGACCAAACGCTTGATAAACAATTTAGGGTAACAAGCCTTCAGATCAAACCGTCTGTGCTAGTACATTCTTGAACAAAATAAAACTCGAATACCAGGTTTATTCCGGAATTTATTAATGTAGTTATAATTTATCGTTGTCATTTGTTTTTTTTTTTTTTATAAATACTGTTTTCTGTTTGGTTTTACTTGCCTCGACATTTATAGAAAAGCCGACGTGGTTTATTTAAAAAGTTCTGAAGAAGCTTGTACGTTTTGGCAAGTCTTTCTTTTTGTTTGGTTTTGTCTGTCTCGACATTTATAGAGAAGTAGGTCCGGTATATGATGCATGGTTGGAAGTCTACATCCCGATACGATTGAAAGAGATGAACAATGTATTGTTGACAGCTATCTCCTTGATTCACGTTTAAAATATGATAATCACTGATACACTCTGTTGGTTTTCTGAAAGCGATTCAGCCTGGGATAAATATCAATTCAGTTCATATGTGACATTACACAAGTCACGTGATTACCACATAGTTGCATGTCTGCTGCCGGTGTTTCCAAACCGACGTTCTAGGTACGGGCTGCTTATTTTATATCAAAGTAACATTTTAGTTACCTCCTTTTCCCTTCTCTTACAGTCCCCGGAGAATGGTCTTTACTAGACAATCAAGATACGTGGACAAGTCATTTGAACTTGCGTTACTTCACCGTAGTTAAAACATCGCCTTGTACTCTTAGTGCTTGTTGTGTACTCTTGACAACTTGTTCATTGGTGGGGCGATCTAAGTATATAATCATCTTTGAATGGCGTCTCCGCATCGAAGGTTGGCTACCACGGAGCGCCATTCCATTTTCTCTTGCTTTGATAGTGCAAGTTGTCACAGCCTGACTTGTCATTTATTTGGTGTTACTCGTCCATGTTAGTCTTGGTCTGCCTCTTTTGCCTTGTATTTTCAAGTCTAATATTACTCTCAGTAGGCTGATGTGCCTTTTAACATGACCCAAAAATCTCATTTGTCTTGTTTGAATTGTGTTTAGTAGTTGTCTCTTAATTTGTTAGTTGTTTTAAGACGTCCTCATTTGTTACTTTTCCTTTCCACCAATTTCTTCCTTTTTTTCTAGAAATCCACGTTTCAAAGGCTTCAATTTTCAGTTCTTTTTTCTTGTCTAATGTCCATGATTCTGCACCATACAGGAATGTTGAGAAGACATAACATTTTGCTATTCTTAGTTATAGCCTTGGAGTTCTGTTCTGTTCGTGATCCAAGTATGACATAATGTTTATGAGTGAGCGGAATCCACTTTGATTCAAGTCATCCTCGTCACTATCTGTTGTAACATGTCTGCTTGCTTGCTTGCGTTCGATGACTTAAGGAGTGTACCTCGTCATTAAACAGACAGATGTGATTGCTAGCAATATCTCAGTGTTTGCCTGCCTTATGTCCACCTATTTTATCACGCTCGTTAAGAGCACCAGAGTATGTCATGCATTTCGTCGGCTTGCTCGCCTTTTTTGCTGGTAACACAAGTATTGAAAGAGCAACTGGATATTAATGTAAATGAAAATAAAGACATATGATAGATACACACGATCAAACAGATGAGAGATACACATTAGAAACAGATGGAAGGTACACAAAAGAAATAGAGGAGGGGCGCACAAAAGAAACAGATGAAAGGTGCACGAAATAAATAAAATGAAAGATACACAGACAAACAGATAAAAGCTACGCAAGAGAAATAGATTAAAGATACACAAAAACAGATGAATGATACACTAGAGAAACAGATCAAAGATACACAAGACAAAACGGTGAAAGATACACAAGGGGAGTAGACGAAAGACACACAAACAGATGAAAGTTACATCAACAGACAGACGAAAGACACACAAAAGAAATAACAAACAGTGGATTCACAGTTGTCCTGATTATTTGCTCATTTCAGAAGTACAACAAGCATGTAACCTACCTATAGTACTTCAGTTTTGTTAGTAGAAGCTACGGGATATCTTAGCACTTCGTGTATAATAGATTTCAAAATCATTTATGGTTAGAAATTGCTTATGTAACTTTAGAAGGCCTTCTTCTTCAATGTTCGCCCATTAAATCAGCGTGGATGTGTTACATCGCTAGTCTATGGCAGACTGCGACTTCTGCGTTTTGCATCCAAATTCATTCGTCTTCCGCATGGGTGGAGTTTGGAGCCGAGATAGCTCAGTGGTTAGTGAACGGGACTACAAAGGACAAGAGATATTGGTTCGATCCCAACCGACGGCTTCCGGGTTCACCCAGCCTTTAATGAGTACCGAATTTTTTTTCTGGGAAAGTGAAGTGGCACGGGCGTAATATCGACCACATTACCCCAAAAATCATGTGCCGAAGGTCTGTAAAATTTATGGTCACTAACACCATATTCCCTATACTTGGCGTGACGGGGGCACTTTACTTTTTTACTACTAAAGGTGGAGTTTGGTTAACGTTTTTGTCCTGGCATGGGTTATTTAGGCACATCTAGGTCAGACTTTGAAACAAGCATTATATCTATCTATCTGTCTGTCTGTCTGTCTGTCTGTCTGTCTGTCTGTTTGTCTGTCTATCTGTCTATCTGTCTGTCTGTCTGTCTGTCTACACACACAAGTAATAATAATAATTACAAAATTTCACATTTCTATGTGAGATCATAAATTGCAACCATTAACTGAAATATCACTTTTCAGACGTGTCATTCATCTTGATATCAAAAGCAAGAGGAGCTTTCATTGCACTGGGAAACAGCTATGCCATGCTACCCTAGAATTGCCTTTAATGGGATTACTGTGACCACAAACCACGCTCCATGTGTGTGCCACATATTTACACCACAGAAAGAAATTCTGAATATAACATCATGTGCCTTCTGTGATATTAATGACCACAGACCAGGAGCCTCCAGTATGATTGATACAACTGTTGCACCAAGCACTTCATCAGCAAAGCCATATCTATGGAATGTTCATCTGACATTGTTCTTGAATGATGTCCAAGATAATGAGACATCAGAATCGTGTGGCGGCAGCTACAAGAAGGGAGCGGAGAACATCATCAATTGTGTTTTTACTAACTACAGATCATGTGGCTTCTGTTGGATTGGAAATGATAACTTACCACCACTGTGTGTCTATATGTTTGGAATTGGAGTCATCAACGATGGCCTAACATCATCGGGTGCTACGACGATCATCGTTTTCGGGAGGACGTAAACTCCCATGGTGTATGGTGGATAGGCGGCGGGAACCATTGAGGGCTATGTCTGAAAAGTGTTCCTTCTTGCAGTTTCCTCATATTCCAAGTCCGGCTTGTTGCAGGAGCTACTGAGTTAAGTGCTCTATGCACACCGTGAGCTGTGTGTCTCATCCGTTTTGATCCTGCTTCGATATCCCGCTTGTTTGCAATGAATGATGATATCGTATGACGGGGAACAGTTGGCTGTGTTCACTTTCTGCGCGGTTTCGCCTTATGTCTTTTGGCGTGTGCTGAGACTGCTGCGATGGGGACTACAGTTACCTTTCTTTGTTTGGGAGATGAGTTGGTAATTCGGATGATTCCACTGGCACGGGCGGTTGAGCAATTATGGATTTTGATTCGTTTGCTGTGAGACCGAGGCCTTCCATAGCCAATAACAATAACAATCACTTTGCAGTACGATAGGAATGTAATAGACTGAGGGCATGTTGACCTGAACATACTGTATAAGTTCCAGTTATCTAAATGTTCACGCATTTCACATAATATTTTGTGAATAGAGAGACCTGACACAATTGTGGGAGCATGCCATGTGCACGAAGAGGCAAAAAATGAAGTGCTGTGGCCACTTCATCAGAATAGAGTTTTCCTAGCTGCTATTTCGCGTCGACAACAGCTGATTGTGTGGGCTGCTGGACTCGAGTAAAGTCAAAAGTTAATTGAATAGATAATGTCAAGTCAATCCCGCAGCGTCGATGGTTGACAAGAGTCACGGCGACACAATGTACATACATAATTATCATCATCCCACGAACCTTCGTGGCAGCTGAAGACAGGGTCAATAAAAAACTTGGAGTGTAGGCTCGTCAAATTTGCTAACAAGATAGTTCTGAAACGATCTACGAAGTTCTCCAAACAATTATATATTTTTTTTTTAAAACCGCTACTTTCAAATCCGAATGAGCGTAGAGCTACCAAGTCACATACAAAATGTATGCCTACTATTTTTTTTTTATAGAAACACATATACACGTGACCGCGCCATGGTGGTCTGACTATTGTTTAAAAAACACATACATATCTATCTATCTATCTTTCTTTCGCCTGAAGTATTGTCTATATCTGCAATGTCGTTTCCTGTATAAATTTTACTGTCTTTTGTAATTCTTGCAGTGGCCCATATAGTTTTGTCTGTAGTGTTGTATCTATGGGCCAATGGATTTTCCTCAGTCTACTATATTCAGTGCAGTCTTGAAGTATGTGTTCAGCAGTCTGGGGTGCCTGTCCACATGTACAAGTAGTTGATGTGCCGATCTTGAATTTTGTATACATGTGACTATGGAGTAAATTGTGTCCTGTTCTTAGGCGTATAATGATAACTTGTTCATATCTATTCATATTATGAAAGGCATCCTGATTTGGGGCTTGTGGTCCTCTGATTGATTTGATTATCTGTTTCTTATGATGGTATGTAACTGGTGTATCTAGTTGTGTGCCTGTTGAACCTTCCTTTGCCAACTGATCTGCTTTCTCATTTCCTGGTATTCCACAGTGAGACGGGATCCACTGCAGGGCAACCCTGTGGTGCTTGCAGAGTTCAGTCAATAAGGTCTGCAGATGTGGTAATTTTCTGGATTGTAGTGCCTGGAGTACTGATCTTGCATCTGTCAAAAACACTACAGGCTGTGGGCTAAGATTACTGTTCAGCAGTTTTTCTATTGCCAACTTTATTGCTTGTATTTCTGCATCATAATTGTGACAATATTTCCCTGTTGCTATTTTATCCATATCCCTAGTGTTATTTGGGTACTCTATATATGCACCTGCTCCCCCATTCTTTACTGCATTCTGTGCTGATCCATCTGTGTACACACGAATCCATAGGTCTTGTGGGTATTCTTCATCCAGGAAACTGAGAGCTATTGTTTTTCGCTGTAGACTATTTTGTTCCTCTTTGTCAACTATTCCTTTCACTTCTGTCCGTATTTGAACTGATAATCCTGATTCATCTGTCCAGGGAGTCTGTTCTGGTATGGGCAGAAGGGGTTTAACAACTCTTGGCATGTCTGGTGTTTGTCTACTAATACGCTTGGCTTGGTGGATAAAGCTGCTTCTCTTAAGTCGTCCCAATGCAAGATTTTGGAATCTGTCCTTCATTGGATGTCTCGGCATGCATACAAATTTTTCTGCCTGTATCAGCACCTTTGTGTCTCTCCGTTCTCTCAGTGCTGGTATCCTCCACAATTTCTCCATCTCCAATATTGGTGTTGATTTCATTGCTCCTGTGATGACCCTAAGTGCCTGGTTTTGTACTTTATCCAGTTCTTGCAATGTGGTGTTTGATGCTGAGCACCATGCGGATGATCCATATTCTAAATGTGGGCGTATACTCTGTTGGTAAACTTTACTGAGTATTTTCCCACTCGCACCCCATGTGGTTCCACACAACTTTCTTAGAATAGCCAATTTTCTCCTTGCTTTTTGGGTTGCCTTATTTATCTGCTGTTTCCAAGATAGTTTGTTATCAAATGTAACTCCGAGATATGTAGCTTGTATGTCTTCTTTCACAGGCTCATTGTTTATGTAGATGGCTCCTGCTTTTTGTTTTGGGGAGAGTGTGAAAAGTGTAGTACTGCATTTGTCTGTTATTATATCTATCTATCTGTCTGTCTGTCTGTCTGTCTGTTTGTCTGTCTATCTGTCTATCTGTCTGTCTACACACACAAGTAATAATAATAATTACAAAATTTCACATTTCTATGTGAGATCATAAATTGCAACCATTAACTGAAATATCACTTTGCAGTACGATAGGAATATAATAGACTGAGGGCATGTTGACCTGAACATACTGTATAAGTTCCAGTTATCTAAAAGTTCACGCATTTCACATAATATTTTGTGAATAGAGAGACCTGACACAATTGTGGGAGCATGCCATGTGCACGAAGAGGCAAAAAA
Source organism: Megaustenia siamemsis (assembly GCA_032433765.1). NCBI lineage: Eukaryota > Metazoa > Mollusca > Gastropoda > Stylommatophora > Ariophantidae > Megaustenia > Megaustenia siamemsis. Next base: position 41,082,271 of record JAVIAB010000047.1, read on the forward strand.
TGAAGTGCTGTGGCCACTTCATCAGAATAGAGTTTTCCTAGCTGCTATTTCGCGTCGACAACAGCTGATTGTGTGGGCTGCTGGACTCGAGTAAAGTCAAAAGTTAATTGAATAGATAATGTCAAGCCAATCCCGCAGCGTCGATGGTTGACAAGAGTCACGGCGACACAATGTACATACATAATTATCATCATCCCACGAACCTTCGTGGCAGCTGAAGACAGGGTCAATAAAAAAACTTGGAGTGTAGGCTCGTCAAATTTGCTAACAAGATAGTTCTGAAACGATCTACGAAGTTCTCCAAACAATTATATATTTTTTTTAAAAAACCGCTACTTTCAAATCCGAATGAGCGTAGAGCTACCAAGTCACATACAAAATGTATGCCTACTATTTTTTTTTATAGAAACACATATACACGTGACCGCGCCATGGTGGTCTGACTATTGTTTAAAAAACACATACATAGATTGGTGAGTCGCATTTGTGCACATGCGACGCAATGATGGGATAACATCTGTTTCATACCTGTTTAATATGCCGTGAAAAAAAATAAATGTGAAAGTTAATATGGACGATTTACCATTGTAATGACCTTGTATATGGTATAGAGGTACCCTTATTCATTCAGAAAGCACATGAACTCCAGCAGTTTATGGAAGGGTCAATGCAAGTTAATCATGACATCCAGCAATGGTACAATATTGGGATATGTGATCTGTGGTCTTCGTCTCCGCCTTGCCCTTGATTATATCGATTAGATAGACCAGATAGACCAGAGAAGCAATGACTGAATAATCTCGAAAGACAAAACTTAATCTGTCCACCGCACAGTATTTGGTCCCTATTCCAAAATCTGGCGCAGACTTTTGCTTTCTCTGCCACCCGCCAGACTGTTTTCATTTTTGGTCGCTATCGACTTCTCCCTGGAATCCAATCCACTGCTCTCTTAATGTCTTCTCAATTAGACATGGAAAAATTCAAGAAATTATCAATGAGAAACTTACGCAAGATCCCGGACACCTCATAATCAGATCACATAATCAACAAGTAAATCTAGCACAGAGTCAGAAGAGAAATAGATTAATACGATGGTTCCCTTAACAGCAGAAGATAACGAAATTTGTCTACAACCGAGAGATAAGAATCGCGGTTATAAAGTATATTCACCAGGACTAATAAACACCACGATGTGGAAGAATAATACACAAGGGCTGACGGAGCGTCATGGAATGTGGGAAAGATTGGCTGGGGGATGGGGGGGGGGGGGGTAGTCTCGATTTGGAAAATCACAGAGAGCAGCAAGAGACAGAAAATATTGCAGTAGAAACGTTACGTCCCTGACAGAGTCCTAAGCGCTCACCGTGTCATAGGATAGATCAGACTAAACCAAAATATGTATATAACCATTGACGTCTTGACAGACCGTTGGTAGCAAGCAATCATAAGTCACTAGTTTGGTAATAATGTTAGTGTCTTATGCTGGATAGCTGAACAGCTTTTCTCGTGGCTGAATCTGCAAATATTTGAGACAGATCCATCCAGAGAACGAATAAGATGTATCTGTGGTGCCTCGTCTCCTTTCTCCTGCGTCTTTTGATTTCTGAATTTCATATCAGCACTGCCTCGAAAGTTGCTGTGCCAATATTTTTTTATATTTATTTTTGTTCTCCATGTGCTACAATCTGCAGCCAGATTTTCCCAGTTTCTTTCACTGATAGAGAATTCCCTCAAATAAGCCCTGCAAACATCATTATATCAGTCCTTCAATTCGTCATACAATATTTGCTTGGCAATACGATTGTTTGGCACTCTTCAAACATGACCCACAACCCTGCGACTCCTACGTGTTGCTATGATGGTTGGGAGTTTGGCTCGTTGTAAGACATTAGAGTTGGTTAGTTTGTCCTGCCATGATGGATGGGAGTTTGGTTCGTTGTAAGACATTAGAGTTGGTTAGTTTGTCCTGCCATGATGGATGGGAGTTTGGTTCGTTGTAAGACATTAGAGTTGGTTAGTTTGTCCTGCCATGATGGTTGTGAGTTTGGCTCGTTGTAAGACATTAGAGTTGGTTAGTTTGTCCTGCCATGATGGATGGGAGTTTGGCTCGTTGTAAGACATTAGAGTTGGTTAGTTTGTCCTGCCATGATGGATGGGAGTTTGGCTCGTTGTAAGACATTAGAGTTGGTTAGTTTGTCCTGCCATGATGGATGGGAGTTTGGCTCGTTGTAAGACATTAGAGTTGGCTACTTTGTCCTGCCATGATAGATGGGAATTTGACTCGTTGTAAGACATTAGAGTTGGTTAGTTTGTCCTACCTTGATGGATGGGACTTTGGCTCGTTGTAAGACATTAGAGTTGGTTAGTATGTCCTGCCATGATAGATGCGAGTTTTGGCTCGTTGTAAGACATTAGAGTTGGTTACTTTGTCCTGTCTTGATGGATGCTAGTTTGGCTCGTTGCAAGGCATTAAAGTTGGTTACTTTGTCCTGCCATGATAGATGGGAGTTTGGCACGTTGTAAGACATTACACTTGGTTATTTGGTTGTGTCATTATGGAAAGAGTTTGGCTCGTTGTAAGACATTAGAGTTGGTTACTTTGTCCTGTCGTGATGGAAGGAGTTTGGCTTGTTGTAAGACAATAGAGTTGGTTACTTTGTCCTGTTATTTGATGTTCATAACAATTTGAAGACAACGCACATGGAAGCTAATTAACCTTTTCTCATGCCCTACATAGGTAGTCCAACTTTCTGATCCGTATAGAAGTGTACTAAACACACAACTTTGGTAAATTTGAATCTTAGTTCTGAGTGTTAATTTGGCGTTGCTCTATCTTTAAGTTTACCAAATGTGGAAGCTGCCTTTCCGATTCCGGGATTTATTTCTTCTACAAGGGAGACAATGGCTGTGGCCATAGAACCGAGAAAGGTGAACTTTCTCACAGATTCAATGGGTGTGTTATTTAAATATATTCAACCATTAAATTAATGATTAAATCATTAACTCTGATAGTGTCATAGAAGTGGCACTGGTGTCTTTCGCCTTTGCGAGTGGAGTGTTCCGGGATTCCACGGAAGTGATCACTATCCATGTGTCCTCCTAATTGAGAAAGGCAAAATGAGAAGCCAGAAAAGCAAGCTCAACACATTCCACTATGAGAACACAGACCAGGACGTCATTAGAAAAATCAGACATAGGAAACAGAGCGCCCCTCGTAGGAGGCAGGAGAGATAGACGCATCCGCCCTGGAGAAACGCAGAAGTCGAGGAAGTGTGGCGGAACAACAGACTAACGGTCAAGACATGGCAGACAGCTCGAAGGACTGGAAGAATAACCTGAGCTCTTAAAGCGCCAGAAAGAAGAGGTCGACCAAAAAATGATGCACTTTAAACTATGCTCTAAGCAGGCTAAGGATGCCAAATAAGATGATTCTCTGTAAAAATGTATGCTCAGAAAAATCGCTCGCCACATTCTGGCGCCTTTAACAGAGCATGAATGGCACAACACGACACAAAGGCATACCAGACTTTCAGAGCACAGGCCGGATATGGTTCAAATCTGATGAGAGCAAAGCGAAGGCTACATTGAGCAGACTGACCAAAGAAATGAGGCTGTAAGAATGAGGGTGTGGATGTCTCTTTCAGAATTGTGTGAGGATGTAGTACTTGGAGAAGATCTCACGATCACAATCTACACCACTCGCACAACACTTGAAGGGTCAGACAATACTGCTCCTGGTCCAGATGGTGTTCGGTACGATGACATGGACGATTTAGCCTACGACGACTTGCAAAAACTGGCCACAGAGTTTAGTGCCAGCATTCAGAGTGGCCAGATTAAGGAGGAGTGGCAACATAGCTATTTACTACCGATACCGAAACCAAACAAGGACTATTCTTAGATCAGTGCCTACAGAATCATAAATAGTGGCAGCAGAACACAGCTGGCAAGCTACTGGAGAAAATAATTGACCGTGTCCTCACCTGCAACCTTGAACAGAAGCCCGCATTCCCACCCACACTCGGAGGTTATAGATATAACAGAGACATGGCTCAATGCGGCAGTATTTGCCTATGACGTCTTCGAAGGCTTCCACAGACGAGAGGAGACATGTGCTGCTGCTATAGATCTGGAGGATGAATACAACAGGGTACCATTTGAATATCTCATGCATATGCTCCTCAAACTGGCGGTGCACTCCCTTCCTCATTAGATGGATCGCTGTTGCACTGTTTTATAGGAAGGTAATACTCAGATGTGGAAGTTGATCATCCCAGCCAACATCCATTTGTCCAAGGCTGCCACAAGGCTCACCATTGTCACCAGTTTTATTTAACGTGTACACAATAACGATCACGGCATTTACAGCTGGATGGAAGGGGAAGAACTATGACTTTTGCTGATGTTATTCTGGTATTTTGACATGGAAGCGACAGAAGTTAAATCGCTTCCACAATGCAAAACGAACTCGACCGCATCGCTTCCTGGTGTGGAGTATCAGGTGCATTTGTTAATCCTAATAAAGCATCAGTTGCATGGTTCTCCCTTAACAATCATATCGTTAACACGGAAACACTGGCGGTATGAATGGGAGCTGATGAGGTGACCAAGGACAGGGTCATGACATACCTCGGAGTTAACTTTGATCGCAGCCTATGTTTTCGGAACCACGTCGACCATGTGATAACAAAATCCCGCAGAAGTTGGCCGCCTTGAAGGTCATGGCAGCTGCCGACATCGAGCAGAAGCTACTAACCTTTCTGTTCCAGGGACTAATCCTCACACAAATCGAGTATGCCCTGGTAATTTTTACTGCCCGTAAGACGCAAATTGACAACCTGGAGAAAATACAGAATGAAGTTATGCGTATTATCTTGGGGTGTACTAGGGACACTTCCTGTGTAGCAATGACCTATCTTCTTTACTTTCCAACCATGGATGAGAGGATCAAGATCCGAAGGGCACGAGCATATATGAAGATCAGTGCAGATAAAGAGCATCCATTGCATTATGAGCACAACACAAGTTAAGGTTTCGGGCTAAAAGGAGACAAATCATGGGTGGGACGAGCAGTCGATGTCAACAATCAGATCTGTGGGCTTACAGATCACCGCTGGCGAGGAGTGGATACCGGTGCCTACATCATTCAAGGGAACATTCTCGTGTATTCACACACTCGACGGGAAATGTAGGGAACAGAACTCAGTCGTTGTCAATGTGGAGGTCAACGGTCTCATATGGGATAACACCGATGAGAAAGATGCAGTCATCTATATAGACGGATCTGTAATACGACACCAAAGGAGTGAGTGGTCATGTACAGCAAGCTCGGCAGGCAGAATAGTCAAGGAGGACAGTGGTGCATACGTTATGACCTGGAGTAGCATGACGATGGAGTGATGGCAGTGACCAAGGCATTCATCTGGTTAGAGTCACAAGACTATACCGAAGCCTGTATACTGAGTGATTCGATGAGCATGATACGAAAAGTGGAGGCGGGATCTGTACATATACAATGGATAGAGTCATTGCAGAAGTAAAAAAATACGTAAGGTAACGTTTGTCTACGTTTCAGGACATGCGGGAGTATGGGGAAATGAAAGAGCGGACAGGTTGGCTAGCTGCGCTATTGTAGAGGACGGTCAACCAATGGATCGGGCGAACATCATCAATGTCCTCCGGGAAGTGGGAAGGACACAGGACTTCGAAAACCATGAGTCCACGTCACTCCTTCGGATGAAAGAGATGGGAGTTAATATGGGCACAGTCAGAAACGAGAAACTTAGTGGGCGTGTAAGAAGACTAATCAATCAACACAGAACTGGAGTTGTCAGTCGCCGGACACTGCGAGACTTGCTGAGGAGGGGATCTGAGCACCTAAGGACATGTTCGGAGAGCGATGACGATTACCCGCAAATAACTCAATAATTCAATAATTAAATGATAACTAAAAATACTTATTTATTATTTAATTAGAAAGTAGAAATAATAGTATTATATAATAACAGTAATTAATGATAACACAAAGAATAGTAATAATAGCCAGAATGGGTTGTACTTTAGGGCAGTATTACATAAATATTATCATCATCATGTGCTGTCTTCACATCAAAGTTTGGCTACTATGAAAAACCATTTCACTCTGTTTCTTGACCTTAATGGTATTCATGTCTGTTTTCTTATTTGATTATTCTAACTCATTATTATCTTATTCTAGATACATATAGACATTTAACATTCCTATTTCGTCTCCCTCTTTCTTTCTCTCTCTCTCTCTCTCTCTCTCTCTCTTTATTTTTCTCTCTCTCTTCATTTCTTTATATACTTAATATACCCCTTCGGATGTCGAAGGAAATACAAATGTCTAGTTCTTGCACTTCTGGCAGCCTCAACCATTGTCTATTGATGTAGTTGTAGCGTGATGTGGTCAGTTCGTCTTGCTTTGGGTATACCACGGTTTGTTCTTCAATCGCTTCACATAATTGATGTTTTACATGGTATGTCATTTCTTGGTATTCGTTCCAGATAAGCAAACCAGTTCATGTGTTGTCCATGTATGTAGTTTAGAATAGATCAAATGCCAAATCTCTCTCTCTTACGACGTCACTCATATTTTCAACAGCCTCTTAAATGTGGAGTAATCTTACAGTTTAAAGAATAGAAAGTAGAGGGAAGAAAAAGGTAAACAAGCGAGATTTACTACAATAGAAAGAATAGTGGCCAGTCGGGGATAACTTTCTAAACGATGTAAGTAGAAGTTAGAAATGTCGCACTTGTATCGATTTGACACATCTTGTATAGGTAACAAAACCATGAATACTGCCGTTCGTTGTACATCCCCACGTGAGGTGTTTGCTGCGCACAGCTGGCGACATACATTCAGAACTTTGACCTACTAGACCAACTGTATAAGACTGCAGACCTGCGTTCGCTGTCAGTCGCTGCTGGCGCTCTGTTGATGCAGCTTACCAGCTTTCGATAGAAACTTTGATGCAGTAACGACCTCATTCTTTTCAAACAATTTCACATTACTTCTTTGAAGGAGAGGAATAAAAACAACTGGTATTGTTGCAAACCAACAGCCCGCCAGTTAGTGGCTTTGCTCCATTCATCCAGACGTGTGTCCTCGCTGACCCCAACATCTGATAGATCAAACGTTCCAGGATGAGTACAGCTGTTAACATTGGACTTGTTGTTCTAGCCGCCATTGTTCTTCGATACTGGTTTTTCACAGACACAGCCCAACCACCAAAGTTGGCAGAGAAGTTGAAATCTTCCTACGACTACATCGTTGGTGAGTTATTGACATGCACTGTTGATATATTTTGAAATATGTTAATATTTACAACAATTATTCTTTTCGGTTTAAGATTTGGTGCCAGCCTGTAGCACTATGATCGTTCTCTTACATTTACCACGTGCGTGTAGCGAGCGACATTTATCGTATCATATTGCTCGCATCTCAACGAGGCAACAATTCCTACATAGATATTAGCTTCATTAATCATCTCAACGAGGCAACAATTCCTACATTGATACTAGCTTCATTAATCGTCTCAACGAGGCAACAATTCCTACATTGATACTAGCTTCATTAATCATGTCAACGCGGCAACAATTCCTACATTGATACTAGCTTCATTAATCATGTCAACGCGGCAACAATTACTACATAGATACTAGCTTCATTAAGCATCTCAACGAGGCAACAATTACTACATAGATACTAGCTTCATTAATCATCTCAACGAGGCAACAATTACTACATAGATACTAGCTTCATTAATCATCTCAACGAGGCAACAATTACTACATAGATACTAGCTTCATTAATCATCTCAACGAGGCAACAATTCCTACATTGATACTAGCTTCATTAATCATCTCAGCGAGGCAACAATTCCTACATAGATACTAGCTTCATTAATCATCTCAACGAGGCAACAATTCCTACATTGATACTAGCTTCATTAATCATCTCAACGAGGCAACAATTACTACATAGATACTAGCTTCATTAATCATCTCAACGAGGCAACAATTCCTACATTGATACTAGCTTCATTAATCATCTCAACGAGGCAACAATTACTACATAGATACTAGCTTCATTAATCATCTCAACGAGGCAACAATTCCTACATTGATACTAGCTTCATTAATCATCTCAACGAGGCAACAATTACTACATAGATACTAGCTTCATTAATCATCTCAACGAGGCAACAATTACTACATAGATACTAGCTTCATTAATCATCTCAACGAGGCAACAATTCCTACATTGATACTAGCTTCATTAATCATCTCAACGAGGCAACAATTACTACATAGATGCTAGCTTCATTAATCATCTCAACGAGGCAACAATTACTACATAGATACTAGCTTCATTAAGCATTTCAACGAGGCAACAATTACTACATAGATACTAGTTTCATTAATCATCTCAACGAGGCAACAATTACTATATAGATACTAGTTTCATTAAGCATCTCAACGAGGCAACAATTACTATATAGATACTAGCTTCATTAAACATCTCAACGAGGCAACAATTCCTACATTGATACTAGCTTCATTAAGCATCTCAACGAGGCAACAATTACTACATAGATACTAGTTTCATTAAGCATCTCAACGAGGCAACAATTACTATATAGATACTAGTTTCATTAAGCATCTCAACGAGGCAACAATTCCTACATAGATACTAGCTTCATTAATCATCTCAAGGAGGCAACAATTCCTACATTGATACTAGTTTCATTAAGCATCTCAACGAGGCAACAATTACTACATAGATACTAGTTTCATTAATCATCTCAACGAGGCAACAATTACTACATAGATACTAGCTTCATTAATCATCTCAACGAGGCAACAATTCCTACATTGATGCTAGCTTCATTAATCGTCTCAACGAGGCAACGATTCCTACATAGATACTCGCTTCATTAATCATCTCAACGAGGCAACAATTCCTACATAGATACTAGCTGCATTGATCATCTGAACGAGGCAACAATTCCTACATAGATACTAGTTTCATTAATCATCTCAACGAGGCAACAATTACTACATAGATACTAGCTTCATTAATCATCTCAACGAGGCAACAATTACTACATTGATACTAGCTTCATTAATCATCTCAACGAGGCAACAATTCCTACATAGATACTAGCTTCATTAATCATCTCAACGAGGCAACAATTACTACATAGATACTAGCTTCATTAATCATCTCAACGAGGCAACAATTACTACATAGATACTAGCTTCATTAATCATCGCAACGAGGCAACAATTACTACATAGATACTAGCTTCATTAATCATCGCAACGAGGCAACAATTCCTACATAGATACTAGCTTCATTAATCATCTCAACGAGGCAACAATTACTACATAGATACTAGCTTCATTAATCATCTCAACGAGGCAACAATTACTACATAGATACTAGCTTCATTAATCATCTCAACGAGGCAACAATTACTACATAGATACTAGCTTCATTAATCATCGCAACGAGGCAACAATTACTACATAGATACTAGCTTCATTAATCATCTCAACGAGGCAACAATTACTACATAGATACTAGCTTCATTAATCATCTCAACGAGGCAACAATTACTACATAGATACTAGCTTCATTAATCATCGCAACGAGGCAACAATTCCTACATAGAAACTGGCTTCATTGTATCAACTGGCTGGTGTTGTGGTATCATCATTGTGGTTTGTTCATGCTCGCTGTCTACTTCTACTTCAGTTCATAAAATGTCTTATTCTATGTCTATCCACTACTTCGATTCACAAATTGTCTTATTCTCTCTCTGTCCACCCGCCTCTTCAATTCACAAATTATCTTATTCTGTGTCGACCCACTTCTTCAAATCACAAATTGTCTTATTGTCTATTTCCCTATCTACTCACTGCTTCAATTCTCTGGCATTTTTATCGAATTTCTGGGCAAGCCAAGAGTTTTCTGTGGGACTGAAAGGTCACATGCCCAGTGTAGTCACCCCGAAGTGTTCAGGTCGGAGTTTTATTTCATTTCAAAAGAAGAAAAAATGTCGTCGGATCATACCATAGTTCGAACTCGACTTAAAATTATTATGCAGATGCACTCGCATGCGGTCTTTATTCTCTAGTTCTATTATTTCTCCTCCCCCCCCCCCCCCCTTTTACACTAAACAAACTCAGGAGAGGCTATAGAAATTGGAAGATGCCCCAGAGATAGACAGATAGTTCACATTTTAATTTACAGATACACAAGTTGTCTTTCAAACATCTTCCCCATTCCCTCTACCTTTAATTAGTAAATCACCTTATTTGTCGTCTGTTTCAACCTTTCAGCCATTACGTCATTTCACACTTGCCTCTCATCTACTTTGTTTCTTATCTCAAACTAAACAAAAATGCTTCGTTCAATAAGACAAAATATGAAATAGGGAAATAAGGGTAAACACTGTGAGCTTTGCACACAGACATCAAAGTTATTTGACATGTAACGCGGTTACCAATAAGGTAAATGAAGATAACTTCTCCGATTTTCTTGTTTCTATTACAAATAGTAAGGTTTCCTTCATGCCTTGCTAGGCGTATGGGGAATATAGTGTTTGTGACCATATTTTTCTATAACCACGGCACATGTTTGGTGGTGTGGTCGGTATCACGCCAGGCCGCCTTTACTTCCCAGAAAAATCTCTGGTACCCATTTTTAGAGGCTGGGTTAACTCCGGAACCTTGTCAGTCCGAAAAAAAAATCCGCCGCTGCTGGGAATCGAACTATAACAAATAGCGAGGACATCAATCGTTTACCGTTTATTTATTCTTCGTCTTGCTTTTCTTCATCGTTATTATTTACGTATCCTTTTTCATTGCATTTACTATCCAGAGCACCCGACTTCAATATATAGTTTCTGGGACTGCTTTCCTGGCCTTTAATTTACCTTGACCCTTGTGCAAAATGTTATCTTTTTGTATTTAGAGCTGATTCTTCTAGCCAAGCAGTCTCACCATTACCAGACTAATGATTCTTTCCTTCCTGAAGCTAATATTATTTTCTCTCTCTTTGGAGCGCTCTCCGACAAAACTATTTTCCTTCTGACAAGATGTTTGGCTGGATACTCTGCGCGGACTTTGTTTCTCCCGACTGTGTTCTTTGGACATGTCTTTGGTGTGAATTCCCAGAACTGGGGCTCATGATCCTGATAGCATTAAGTTCGGCATTTCCATTAGAGGCAGCTATGGAGCTGTTATTGCTTGATAAATATCGTTTCGTATTGTGTTCTCTCTTCGGCATTTTCTTAACGCAGTCCGTGTTTTTGTTTTGCCAATCAGAAATAAATAAAGAGCTACTTGATATCCTGTGACATGTTGACATAGCTCTCGCTGGTAATAAAAACAATAGATATTCATAATTGTGTAACAAACTTTCGTTTTCAGCGAAGAATGAATTCTTTGTTTCTGTTTAAGAAAACTGTTGATGGAGCAATCCAGTAAAACGGGAGCCGCGATAGCTCAGTGGTTAGTGAACTGGACTACAAGAGGTAGGGTTCGATCCCAACCGACGACTTCCGGGTTCACTCAGCCTTAAACGGGCACTGGATTATTTTCTGGGAAAGTAAAGCGGCACGGGCGTAATACTGACCACATTACCCCAAAAATCATGTGCTGAAGGTCTATAAAAATGGTGGTCATTAATACCATATTCCCTATACGCCACTTGGCGTGACAGGGGGTTCAAGAAATATGAGGACATCATAAGATGGGCTGTAAAATGACAAATATTAGCGTCCAAACAAGATAATAATGCTGGGTTGCGCATCGAGTGTGACCTCCTGTATTATCTCAACCAATCTGTCTCATAATGACGTCATTTGTTATAGACCTGGTCCAACTTTTCTTGCGGTCGAGTTGGTCTTTCATTTTCAATTTCTCCAAATAAAACTTCCAGCCAAATAAATTATAATCAAAATGTCTTCCATTATTCACTTGATTGTTTGCGTTCATAAAGTAGTCTTGTTAGTTGTGGTGGTTTGCTGTCAGGACAAAGCTCATCTTTGGCAATGTAACAATTGTTGCTTCAGTCCTGCACTCTTCACAACATCTAAAGTCTCACCCCGCTGTATGTTTAGCAGTCCTGACGTCTGTTATAGAAAACTCGACTATAATTCTAGGATATTGATATGAAGAATATCTACCGGTACAGATAACGAAGTGGCATATTTCTTAGATAATTAGGTGACCTAATTCTTAGATAACGAAGCGACCTATTGTCTAGATGATAAAGTGACATATTTCTTAGATAATTAGGTGACCTAATTCTTAGATAACGAAGCGACCTATTGTCTAGATGATAAAGTGACATATTTCTTAGATAATTAGGTGACCTAATTCTTAGATAACGAAGCGACCTATTGTCTAGATGATAAAGTGACATATTTCTTAGATAATTAGGTGACCTAATTCTTAGATAACGAAGCGACCTATTGTCTAGATGATAAAGTGACATATTTCTTAGATAAAGTAGCGACTTATTTCTTAGATAACGAAGCGACCTATTGTCTAGATGATAAAGTGACATATTTCTTAGATAAAGTAGCGACTTATTTCTTAGATAACGAAGCGACCTATTGTCTAGATGATAAAGTGACATATTTCTTGGATAATGTAGCGACTTATTTCTTAGATAACGAAGTGACCTATTACTTAGATAACGAAGTGACCTACTGTCTAGATGATAAAATGACATATTTCTTGGATAAAGTAGCGACTTATTTCTTAGATAACGAAGTGACCTATTTCTTAGATAACGAAGTGACCTATTTCTTAGATAACGAAGTGACCTATTTCTTAGATAACGAAGTGACCTATTTCTTAGATAACGAAGTGACCTATTTCTTAGATAACGAAGTGACCTATTTCTTAGATAACGAAGTGACCTATTTCTCAGATTAGGAAGTGACCTATTTCTTAGATAACCAATTAACCTCTTTCTTTTTTTTCCATTCGACATATAACGCTATGGCAGACAAAACACACGTAATGTGGCTCTGTGTAGGGCAACAACAAAATCCTTCCACTTTTTCGCTGTCTGTAGCAGGAAAGCTCTAAGTGTGGTCTACACTGTTAATTTATATTTCAAATGATCTCTACCAAACTGGACTTCGTCTACTTCTCTCGTCAAATGGTCTACAGTAGCCGGACACTATTCCAAATAAGCGATCTTCTGGCGTCTACCAAAATGCTTTGGTCGAAATAATTGTCTCAGATGAAATTAAAATACTTTGGCCACGCCAAAAGACACAGCAGGCTGAAAATAACAATAATAGAAGGTATTTTTCCTGGACGACGACACAGGGTCAGACTAAGAAGAAGGTGGTTTCAAGACATCAAGGAGACCTTCAAGATGACAACAGAAGAAGTGGATGACCTGGATAGAGAGAGAGATTCTTTCAGACGGTCTGTGGTGAATGCAATATTTTGTAAAGGACATGCGGCCTGATGATGATTGTCTCGTAACGTGATGATGATTGTCTCGTAACGTGATGATGATTGTCTCGTAACGATTAGTTCATTCTAGTTATTAGAGAACGCCTTGTTTTAGCTATAAACATTTTACAACCATTATGCCAAATATCCGGGAGCCGCGGTAGCTCGCTGGTTAGTGAACTGGACTACAAAGGATAAGAGGTCGGATTCTATCCCAGCCGACGGCTTCTGGGTTCACCCAGCCTTAAATGGATACCGGATTTTTTTTCTGGGAAAGTAAAGCGGCACGGCATAATACCGACCATATTACCCCAAAAATCATGTTCCGAAGGTCAGTAAAAATTATGGTCACTAACACCATATTCCCTATACGTCACTTGGCGTGACGGGGACTCTTTACTTTTTTACTTTTCATACCAAATATTCACCTTTAAGCCACAAATATTCACCTTTAAGCCACAAATGTTCACCTTTAAACCACAAATGTTCACCTTTAAACCACAAATGTTCACCTTTAAACCACAAATATTCACCTTTAAACCACAAATGTTCACCTTTAAACCACAAATGTTCACCTTTAAACCACAAATATTCACCTTTAAACCATAAATGTTATTCACAAATCAGTGCTAGACGTTGTTGTTTGCGTTCGCCAGTTTCATATCTCTGCAAAGTCTGGAGGGACTCAATTTTGCGTGAATTTCACTTTCTCCTAATTTTCACACCGTCAGCCGTGTGTTCAGGTGTCCCCCGCCATACAGGCAGACATTCTCAGACTTCAGAGCTACTCACATATTTTCGGTAGCCTAGTTGGGAAAACCACCCGACTGGATTACCGACGTTCGGACAACCCGTGTTCGATTCCCGCTGGGAGCAGTGTGAATTGTACTCGTGGTTGGAAAAAAAAAAAAATACCCCCACGGTCGACCCAGCCGTTGGCAGAAATGGGTACCAGGGTATTACCCTGGGAAGGTGAGGAATGTTGCCTCGCATCTGAGTTTAGATGCTTTAGGCGACACTATACAGAAATCTCCGAACATTTCTGGATAGGCCGCCGAGCACATATGGGTGGAAACTCGCGTGCTAAGACGCCGGTTCAAGTCTCGTACTTTACCTTTACTTTTACCTTTACTTTATCGTCGAGAGTTGCAACACTTTGGGTATATTTTTTCCCTATTAATTCTGCGCGGGCAGCGACCATTTTGGCCTACTCTTTTTCGAGTTTCCAGATGTCAAGCTTTCTTTAACGTGCGTAAAGTGCACACGGGGCCCCCTGTTTTTCGTAGTTATCCGAGAGGGTTAAACATCTGATCATTCTACCCGGAAACCAGAGAATGGTAAAAAACACGAAAAATGAATGAATTCTATTTTTTTTTTTATTTCTCAGCGCCTGTAGTGGGAATCAAATCCGGGACCTTCTTGTCTAGATTCAGGCGTCTTACTTCCAGACCACCAATACCTCAGTGATGTGATTAATTGACTGCTTGCTATGATGATTGTGTCTCAAAGAAACAGTGGATGAGTTTATTAATTCTTCCTCCGTTTTTTAAATCCCCCAGCACAATAAAATATCGATTACAATGGGAGTTAGGTGTTCAAGGAAGTTCCCACTTTTTTGTACAAAGTTATTATGTCCGCCTATAACTGTACCACTGAGTGGTTTTTACACCATGAGATTAATGCACTCGCCTGAGTAGTTCATACATCTGACTGTGCTCTAGCGTTGCTGTACACTACTGACTGTACCCTTGCGTTACTTTATATCCTGACTGTACATTTGCGCAGCGATACACCCCTGACTGTACCCTTGCGCTGCTGTATACCCCGGACTATATTCTTGCTCAGCTGGGTAGCACCGAAGCACTTCTGCATAGCTGCACGCCATGACCGAACCACTGGGGGGCTCTAAACTTCGGAACTGTGCCTCACCTGTACTCTCCTGCTGCAGAAATACTCATTATCGAGCTAGAGCTCTGCTGCAACGTCCCTCATTTACACATATCACGTGACTCCATAAATACCTACATCAATGTTTAAATATATATAGGACCAACCGAACATAGAGTTCATTAATCATTTAGTCATACCCGTAAAAAACTAGCACACAGAAAGGGATTCTAACACACACAAGGGAGAAGCAATCAGCCCTTTTCGGTGAGTTACGTGCAAAGTAAAAATGAAATAATTTGTGAAATAAGGCTTGACCGAATCGATAGTGTGTCGTGTTCAAAACCAGGAGAAAGCTGGTTTAGATTCCGGGGTAGATTGATGTTTCTTTTAGTGTGAATAACATTATTGAAAGTGGAGGCTACAGGACAGCTTACCGTTGTGACATAGCAGACAATAACTTGTAGAACTGACACACAAACTGTGAACAGAAGATCGCGCAAGGAATGCATCGCTTATCCCAACCCACCAGGATCATGGAAAAGAAGAAAAATATTCACAAGAGATTACTTCGTTTATAAGAAAGGCCACTTTAAACCTACATTTCTATTCTATTGACTTTATTTAGGGTAGTTCTATCCACTATCACCTCAACCGTCCACCCAAATTTCTTTGTTTTCGCACAAGTGGAACCCCCCCCCCCCCCCCCACACACACGATCCTTAACTTACTGTTTAACTAGTCACTGCAACCTATTCCCATGGGCACATGTGTACATACCTACTGCTGGCACACTTCTCTTGTCTAGTTTTAACGTCAGGTGTACTATTATAACAACCCGCTGGGACTACTTCAAGTGGGGTCAATAAATAAAGAATGTTTTATCGCAACAACAATGCAGCTTTCACATAGTCAGCACACAGCCATCTATGGATTCACTAAGGCCCGGTTGGAGAAAATAAATCAGGAAAACCCTCCAACAAGCGTGACGTTATCTGCTAAAGCAGTTATAGACGGCTGACGTCACTCTACCCGAAACCGAGCTGGAAACGTCACGCTAGTTGCAGGTCTTCCGAGAATTTGCTCACAGTCCGTAGGCCTTTGTATGTCTATAGATGGCTATGTCCAGCAAGTATCAATGTATGCAGTTGTTCACTGACAAAATGTTTAGGTTTTAATTCAACCAAATATCCGATTCAATTTTTTGTTTTGTTTTTTGTTTCTCTTCATATCTGAGCCTCTTGTCTTGAGATAGGCGTTTGTCCCACTCACTTTGTTGCAATGTAGAATATGTGACATGTGTACCTTCAGGCCAAAATATTACACTTCGTCAAGCGTATTAAAATTCGAATAAAGTTTGCCTTCCCTCTTTGGTCCCCTAACTCGTGTTGAGATTGAAGAACCTACTTCCGAGATTACAACATGAAGGAGATATAGGCTTTTGATCAGCTTTTGTTCCATGACTCTGACGCCAGGTCCTCAACTGCTAACAGCTTTTGTTCCATGACTCTGACGCCAGGCCCTCAAATGCTCTCAGCATTTGTCCATGACTCTGACGCCAGGTCCTCAACTGCTAACAGCTTTCGTACCATGACTTTGTCACCAGGTCCTCAAATGTTAACAGCGTTTGTTAGTGACTCTGACGCCAGGTCCTCACCTGCTCTCAGCATTTATCCTTGACTCTGACGCTAGGTCTTCAACTTTTCTCAACTTATTTACTTCATCGTGATCTCTTTTTATCCGTGGCCCTGACATTTATCTTCGAGGACTACATACCCACAACAATTACCGTGGTCCTGACATTTATCTTTTAGTTTTTAATAAATCTTGCGGTTTCTTTCATCGTTTGCTGAGTCATAAATAGAAGCAAAAAGAGCGCTCTTTAAAGCATTTGTCATCTACGTGATGTGATATCAATCTCATAATTGGACGTCACCTTCTATATTTCACGATAAAACAAACACTACAGAAAAGCACACTCCACACATATATCAACTAACTCTATGAAAATAACAGACAACAAAAGTATGTCCGTAAAAAATGAAATAGATGCATCGACAGAATCATTCTTTTGTTTTTACTGACACGGTCCGGAAGTTGTACGGGAAAAAACGTTTCTAAATGTTACGGTT
This sequence comes from Megaustenia siamemsis, assembly GCA_032433765.1. Lineage (NCBI taxonomy): Eukaryota > Metazoa > Mollusca > Gastropoda > Stylommatophora > Ariophantidae > Megaustenia > Megaustenia siamemsis. The sequence goes on from JAVIAB010000047.1 coordinate 41,099,799, forward strand.
TCAAGACACATATTTTACAAGTAACTTGATACTAGGATTGGAGATAATGTCTCATGTTGTGGTTGTTGACAACGATAATACACGGGTCGGGATATCCCTGTAGCCCAGAGCTGCATTCTTCTGTTGTTGACTCTCTACTCATAACTGCCATTATTTCCGAGCTAAGAAAAGTTCGTTTAGAATCTACTGCCTCCCCTAAAGGGAATGTAAGTGGAACTTCTTGTGTACAACCATCTCTATCCACTTGTTACGTCTCACGTTTTCTACAGTGTTGGCAAACTAGGTGAAAGTGTTTCATAAAAGTTCTAAATTACAAAACATAACATGACTCAGTTTTCTTTACAAAACATAACATTACTCAGTTTTTTCTTCAGCTCCGCGGCTAAAAAGTTAGAACTTAAGAACATTGAATTTAGTCAGATGGGGAAGAATGGAATCAAATCACAACAGACAAAGCCTGAAAGTGGTAGTGATCCATTGACTGGAGAACGTGTGGTTGCTACGACAACGAGTAAAGACGCCCAAGAGGATCTACTCAAACTGTTGGAATCTGGACCAATAAAGTTTATTATTACAACAACAATGAGTGGTTGTTAGGGATGATGGTAGTTACCTGTTAATTCATTTAAATATTAAGTATGGTTATGGTTATAGTTATGGTTATGGCTATAGTTATGGTTAGTCGAAGGCCCCTGTATCATTGCAAACAAATTAAAATCCATAATTGCTCAACCGCCCGTGCCAGCGGAATCATCCGAATTAACATCTAATATCTTTGAAAGATCCAAACAAACAAAGGCAGTTGCAATCCCCATCATAGCAGCTACAGCACACGCCAAAAGACATAAGGCCAAGCGGTACCGAAAGTGAACGCAGCTGAATTGTCGTTCTTTATACAATATCATCGTTCATCGTAAGCAATCGGAATATCGAAACACAATCCAGATGAAACACACAGCTAACGGTGTGGACAGAACACTAAACTCAGTAGCTCCGGCGGCAAGCCGTATTTGAAATATGATGAAACTACAACAAAGATACAATTAACTATCTTTTCGGTAAAAAAAAATAACAGTGAACATTAATGCAAACATGACCGTGCCATTTTGAAACCGGAAGTCTCTTAGTATTAAGTATATTAAATGTATTGATGAATAATAGAGGATATAGCAATATAGTGTCACAACTTTTCACAAATTTGGTGGACAGCATTGAAGTTCAGGCGAAACGATACAATGAAGAAAGGAAAGATGCTCACAAAGTTAGTCATCGTCTAAAGAAAAGAAACACAAAGAACACAATTACCCATGTCCAGAAAGTTTACCTAAAATTGATGAGATAAATGTTACTTTCGGTGAGACTGACGTCAAGAGCTTGGCTTAGAGTTGCAGAAAGAAATGATGTAACGAGTTTTAATGAATTCCTGACAATTAAGAAAATGTCTGCTACGCCATCACAGTTAATAAACATTAACAAAAGCAAACCCATATCTACTCGTCAAAGTGAGTGGGGCTTCTCTCAAATGAACCTACATAATAAAGTGAGTGGGGCTTCTCCCAAATAAACCTACATAATAAAGTGAGTGGGGCTTCTCCCAAATAAACCTACATAATAAAGTGAGTGGGGCTTCTCTCAAATGAACCTACATAATAAAGTGAGTGGGGCTTCTCCCAAATAAACCTACATAATACACTGACAAGAGTTGCTTTACAAATAAAGACCGCGACTATACTGATTTTAATCAAAGCTGGTTGGTCCTCCACTGCGCGTCTTTCAGCACTTACCATAATTTAGTTCCTCATTTCTAGGCAGACATATAAAGTCCGACTCAGAGAGAACCAAACGAAATCGTAAAGATACAGCACTAATCTGGAAGCTAGTGCACCATGTTATGTCTGCTTATTGTTTTCACATTCACTTGCATGTTTGGCTTTACTTCTAACGTTCAACCGACGACTATTAAAGAAATTAACAGTCCTCTTCATCGTCCGCCCTTAAAACAACATAACCACAGACATCAAATTAAATATGAAATACTATGTGGGGCCGCGGGTAAAAAAGGACTTTCAGGGAGCGTAGGTAGATGCTCTGTGTTGTTGCTTGCAGCAGAAGTGTGATATTTGCGCCTTTCCTCCAAACATATTCGACAGCATTTTGACGTTTTTGGAGTACTATATTGCCTTCTCTCTCATCACATAACCATATTGTCTTCCCCATCATCACATAACCATATTGTCTTCCCCCCATCATCACATAACCATATTGTCTTCTCCCCATCATCACATAACCATATTGTCTTCCCTCTCATCACATAACCATATTGTCCTACCTCTCATCACATAACCATATTGCCTTCCCTCTCATCACATAACCATATTGTCTTCCCCTCATCACATAACCATATTGTCTTCCCCTCATCACATAACCATATTGTCTTCCCTCTCATCGCATAACCATGTTGTCTTCCCCTTATCACATAACTATATTGTCTTCCCCTCATCACATAACCATATTGTCCTACCTCTCATCATACAACCATATTGTCTTCCCCTCATCACATAACCATATTGTCTTCCCCTCATCACATAACCATGTTGTCTTCCCCTCATCACATAACTATATTGCCTTCCCTCTCATCGCATAACCACATTGTCTTCCCCTCATCACATAACTATATTGCCTTCCCTCTCATCACATAACCATATTGTCTTCCCCTCATCACATAACTATATTGCCTTCCCTCTCATCACGTAACTATATTGCCTTCCCTCTCATCACATAACCATATTGTCTTCTCCTCATCACATAACCATATTGTCTTCCCCTCATCACATAACTATACTGCCTTCCCTCTCATCACATAATCATATTGTCTTCCTCTCATCGCGTAACCATATTGTCTTCTCCTCATCACATAATCATATTGTCTTCCTCTCATCGCGTAACCATATTGCCTTCTCCTCATCACATAATCATATTGTCTTCCCCTCATCACATAATCATATTGTCTTCCCTCTCATCACATAATCATATTGTCTTCCCCTCATCACATAATCATATTGTCTTCCCCTCATCACATAATCATATTGTCTTCCCCTCATCACATAATCATATTGTCTTCCCCTCATCACATAATCATATTGGTTAGTCCGTTTCTGGAGGCAGCGCTACAAGGTGCAGTCGGATATGAATAGTTCTGGTATACCGATCTTGGCGGGAGAAGTCAGCTGTGAGTTGCTGACCGCTTTCAACCCTGGAAGGGACAGGCACCTTTATTCGTATCTTTCATGTTCTTTTTGGACAAAATCACTCAACTCGCTGTCTTTTATAATTCCCATGTACTAAGAATAATGTAAATATAATAATAGAATAATTTGACAAATATCATACAGTATCCGTTCGGCAAATAAAGTACACCAGAGCTTCTGAGGTCTGTTATATTACGACTTCCTAGTTTTATTTGAAGCTAGACTTTATATAAAGTTTTCTTTTAAAAAAAGTTTACATAAAAAGCACTGACCGAAAACACTCGTAAAAATGACAGCAGAAGAGCCAACTAATAAATTTAAAAAACGTTCTGGTGGAGTACGCTGAGTTCCCGTTTTGGGCTCATTCTAGCGTTGTGTTTGAAGTGATGTTGGGGAAGGAGTCGTGTCGGAGGGTGTGATGTGGCCATTCATCATTGGTTGTTAGAGATTTAAAAAAAACTATATTATGACGTCACGGTACCTAATCTAAAGACTAAACCTTAAATAACGGTGAATTTTTATCAAAATAAAATTAATTAATTAGTTAATAAAGCAGTGGTTATAAATTATTAGGGAACCTCGGTGGCTGAGTGGGTAGTGTGCTCGCTTCCTGACCAGAAGTGCCGGGTTTGATCCCCAGGACTGGTGGATTTTTCTCGGACTAACAAGGCCTCACCCAGCCTCTAAAAGTTGGTAGCAAAGATTTTTCTGGGAAGTAAAGGCGGCTTGGCTTGATACCGACCATATCACCCAGAAAGGTGCAGTAGTCATAGTAAAATATGGTCACTAACACCATATTCCCCATTCACATGGCAACCTTAACTTTTTTTTCATACATAAATTATTTCAGACTGAAAGAATTAATTATTTATTAAAACTATTGAATTACCTGAGGCCTACTTTATTTTACAATTTGAAGCTTATCTGTATACTGAAGCCGGACAAATGACGTCTTTTCCAGTAGTTCATTAATGATATCACCCGTTTTAATGAATTACTCACCAAACACAGCAAAAATGTTACTGACACAAAGCAACAACTTCGCTAACTGAAGCACTGCTAATGCGTACCAAATAAAAAACGCGATTTCCATTCCGGTAACAATGTTAGCTTCACAGAATGTGACAGAAACACCGAGCTAGCTCTTTAACGAGCGAAGACTTTTTCTAGACTGCATACATCACTGCACTATCAAAGTCACCTGCCACTGCCATAGCAACGCCGTAGCTAGCTGATCATGAAGTCATCTGAAGAGTTGAGCGAAGACCCTACAACTAGATGGTGTGATGTCTATGTTAAAAGATTCATTTCTCTTACTGAACTTATTTGTTTTCTTGTTACGTTACAGTTTTCGATTTCTTAGCAGGCCGGTCTTCGCAGCTAGCCTCGCTAGCCTGGAACATACGCCCTTGATATATTCCTATTTATTTCATGATTTGAGAAAGAAAACTCATGTTTGAACGTCACGTTTTCATGAATTAGAAAGGAACTCACGTTTATACTTTCAATAAAGTCGCTTGAACCTGGCGCTCACGTATCATGTACTGTATATGTGTGTTTGTGTGTGCGTGCTTGTGTGTGTGTGTGTGTGTGTGTGTGAATATCGAACGAAAACATCAATATGGTTGCCATTGATTACAACCTGCTGCCTGAGTACAAGTCTCAACATATTTTCGTCAAACAAAAGCAGAAAACAAGAAATGTTCAACAGGCACAGCACACAGAGAACACACGTGGAGATAACAAGAGGACGCTGATATGCCATGTTCTCTAAAGGACTGAAGAAATACTGAAACTGGCACAAGGACGGGTCATAAACTAGACATAGGGGAAGGAAGGGGATGCCGAACTGGCAGAACGCGAGATCTGGATCAGATTTGAGCAGAGAAAGATTCATTTGGTTCTTGCCAACCAGAATATCACAATAAGTGTCTTTAGTTGAGGTACGTCAAAGATAGTAGGAAAGAAGAGGAGGAAGAGATTATAGTTAAAAAAATGGAAATATATACACACACACCAATCAAAGCAATGCAATAGTTAGTTAGTTAGTTAGTTAGTTAGTTAGTTAGTTAGTTAGTTAGTTAGTTAGTTAGTTTGTTTGTTTGTTTGTCCCTCTAGTTAATTAGTTAGTTTGTTTGTTTGTCCCTCTAGATGGTTAGTTTGTTTGTCTCTCTAATCAGTTAATTAGTTAGTTAGTTTGTTTGTTTGTTTGTCCCTCTAGTTAATTAGTTAGTTAGTTAGTTAGTTAGTTAGTTAGTTAGTTAGTTAGTTAGTTAGTTAGTTAGTTAGTTAGTTAGTTAGTTAGTTAGTTAGTTAGTTAGTTAGTTAGTTTTAGTTAGTTAGTTTGTTTGTTTGTTTGTTTGTTTGTTTGTTTGTTTGTCCCTCTAGTTAATTAGTTAGTTTGTTTGTTTGTCCCTCTAGATGGTTAGTTTGTTTGTCTCTCTAATCAGTTAATTAGTTAGTTAGTTTGTTTGTTTGTTTGTCCCTCTAGTTAATTAGTTAGTTAGTTAGTTAGTTAGTTAGTTAGTTAGTTAGTTAGTTAGTTAGTTAGTTTGTTTGTTTGTTTGTTTGTTTGTTTGTCCCTCTAGTTAATTAGTTAGTTTGTTTGTTTGTCCCTCTAGATGGTTAGTTTGTTTGTCTCTCTAATCAGTTAATTAGTTAGTTAGTTTGTTTGTTTGTTTGTCCCTCTAGTTAATTAGTTAGTTAGTTAGTTTGTTTGTCCCTCTAGTTAGTTAGTTAGTTTGTTTGTTTGTCCCTCTAGTTAAATAGTTAATTAGTTAGTTAGTTAGTTTATTTGTCCCTCTAGTTAATTAGTTAATTAGTAAGTTAGTTAGTTTGTTTGTCCCTCTAGTTAATTAGTTAGTTAGTTAGTTTGTTTGTCCCTCTAGTTAATTAGTTAGTTAGTTAGTTAGTTTGTTTGTCCCTCTAGTTAATTAGTTAATTAGTTAGTTAGTTAGTTTGTTTGTCCCTAGGGCCTCTAGTTAGTTAGTTAGTTAGTTAGTTTGTTTGTTTGTTTGTCCCTCTAGTTAATTAGTTAATTAGTTAGTTATTTTGTTTGTTTGTCCCTCTAGATGGTTAGTTTGTTTGTCCCTCTAATCAGTTAATTAGTTAGTTAGTTTGTTTGTTTGTTTGTTTGTCCCTCTAGTTAATTAGTTAGTTAGTTAGTTTGTTTGTCCCTCTAGTTAGTTAGTTAGTTTGTCCCTCCAGTTAATTAGTTAATAAGTTAGTTAGTTAGTTTGTTTGTCCCTCTAGTTAATTAGTTAATTAGTTAATTAGTTAGTTAGGTAGTTTGTTTGTCCCTCTAGTTAGTTAGATAGATTGTTTGTTTGTCCCTCTAGTTAATTAGTTAATTAGTTAGTTAGTTAGTTTGTTTGTCCCTCTAGATGGTTAGTTTGTTTGTCCCTCTAATCAGTTAATTAGTTAGTTAGTTTGTTTGTTTGTCCCTCTAGTTAATTAGTTAGTTAGTTTGTTTGTCCCTCTAGTTAGTTTGTTTGTTTGTCCCTGTAGTTAGTTAGTTTGTCCCTCTAATTAGTTAGTTAGTTAATTTGTTTGTGTGTCCCTCTAGTTAGTTAGTTTGTTTGTCCCTCTAGTTAGTTTGTTTGTTTGTCCCTCTAATTAGTTAGTTAGTTTGTTTGTTTGTGTGTCCCTCTAGTAATGTTAGTTAGTTTGTCCCTGTAGTTAGTTTGTTTGTTTGTTTGTTTGTTTGTCTCATCAATTAGTTAGTTAGTTAATTCGTTTGATTATCCCTCTAGTTTATTTGCTTGTCCCTCTAGTTAGTTTGTTTGTTTATCCCTTTAATTAGTTAGTTAGTTTGTCTCATCAATTTATTAGTTAATTAGTTTGTTTGTCCATCTAGTTACTTAGTTACTTTGTTTGTCTCATCAATTAATTAGTTAATTAGTTTGTTTATCCCTACAGATTGTTTGTTTGTCCCTCTAGTTAGTTTGTTTGTTTGTCTCATCAATTAGTTAGTTCGTTTGTTTGTTTGTCTCATCAATTAATTAGTTAATTAGTTTGTTTATCCCTATAGATTGTTTGTTTGTCCCTCTAGTTCGTTTGTTTTTGTCTCATCAATTAATTAGTTAATTAGTTTGTTTATCCCTAAAGATTGTTTGTTTGTCCCTCTAGTTAGTTAGTTTATTTGTTTATCCCTCTAGTTAGTTAGTTTGTTTGTCTCATCAATTGGTTAGTTCGTTTGTCTCTCTAGTTAGTTTGTTTGTTTGTCTCATCAATTAGTTAGTTAGTTTGTCTCTCTAGTTAGTTTGTTTGTTTGTCTCATTAATTAGTTAGTTTGTTTGTCTCATTAATTAGTTTGTTTGTTTGTCTCATCAATTAGTTAGTTTGTTTGTCTCTCTAATTAGTTTGTTTGTTTGCCTCATCAATTGGTTAGTTAGTTTATTTGTCTCTCTAGTTAGTTTGTTTGTCTCATCAATTGGTTAGTTAGTTTATTTGTCTCTCTAGTTAGTTTGTTTGTTTGTCTCATCAATTAGTTAGTTAGTTTGTCTCTCTAGTTAGTTTGTTTGTCTCATCAATTGGTTAGTTAGTTTATTTGTCTCTCTAGTTAGTTTATTTGTCTCATCAATTGGTTAGTTAGTTTATTTGTCTCTGTAGTTAGTTTGTTTGTCTCATCAATTGGTTAGTTAGTTTATTTGTCTCTCTAGTTAGTTTGTTTGTTTGACTCATCAATTAGTTAGTTAGTTTGTCTCTCTAGTTAGTTTGTTTGTCTCATCAATTGGTTAGTTAGTTTATTTGTCTCTCTAGTTAGTTTGTTTGTCTCATCAATTGGTTAGTTAGTTTATTTGTATCTCTAGTTAGTTTGTTTGTCTCATCAATTGGTTAGTTAGTTTATTTGTCTCTCTAGTTAGTTTGTTTGTTTGTCTCATCAATTAGTTTGTTTGTTTGTCTCTCTAGTTAGTTTGTTTGTCTCATCAATTGGTTAGTTAGTTTATTTGTCTCTCTAGTTAGTTTGTTTGTTTGTCTCATCAATTAGTTTGTTTGTTTGTCTCATCAATTAGTTAGTTAGTTTGTCTCATGAATCAGCTAGTTTATTTGTCTCTCTAGTTAGTTAGTTTGTTTGTCTCATCAATTAGTTTGTTTGTTTGTCTCTCTAGTTAGTTTGTTTGTTTGTCTCATCAATTAGTTTGTTTGTCTCTCTAGTTAGTTTGTTTGTTTGTCTCATCAATTAGTTAGTTTGTTTGTCTCTCTAGTTAGTTAGTTTGTTTGTCTCATCAATTAGTTAGTTTGTTTGTCTCATCAATTGGTTAGTTAGTTTATTTGTCTCTCTAGTTCGTTTGTTTGTCCCTCTAGTTAGTTAGTTTGTTTGTCTCTCCAGTTTGTTTGATTGTCTCATCAATTAGGTAGTTAGTTTGTCTCTCTAGTTAGTTTGTTTGTTTGTCTCATCAATTAGCTAGTTTGTTTGTCTCTCTAGTTAGTTTGTTAGTTTGTTTGTTTGTCTCATCAATTAGTTAGTTTGTTTGTCTCTCTAGTTACTTTGTTTGTTTGTCTCATCAATTAGTTAGTTCGTTTGTTTGTCTCTCTAGTTAGTTTGTTTGTTTGTCTCATCAATTAGTTAGTTCGTTTGTTTGTCTCTCTAGTTAGTTTGTTTGTTTGTCTCATCAATTAGTTACTTAGGCACTTAGGGTCATCACAGGAGCAATGAAATCAACACCAATATTGGAGATGGAGAAATTGTGGAGGATACCAGCACTGAGAGAACGGAGAGACACAAAGGTGCTGATACAGGCAGAAAAATGTGTATGCATGCCGAGACATCCAATGAAGGACAGATTCCAAAATCTTGCATTGGGACGACTTAAGAGAAGCAGCTTTATCCACCAAGCCAAGCGTATTAGTAGACAAACACCAGACATGCCAAGAGTTGTTAAACCCCTTCTGCCCATACCAGAACAGACTCCCTGGACAGATGAATCAGGATTATCAGTTCAAATACGGACAGAAGTGAAAGGAATAGTTGACAAAGAGGAACAAAATAGTCTACAGCGAAAAACAATAACTCTCAGTTTCCTGGATGAAGAATACCCACAAGACCTATGGATCCGTGTATACACGGATGGATCAGCACAGAATGCGGTAAAGAATGGGGGAGCAGGTGCATATATAGAGTACCCAAATAACACTAGGGATATGAATAAAATAGCAACAGGGAAATATTGTCACAATTATGATGCAGAAATACAAGCAATAAAGTTGGCAATAGAAAAACTGCTGAACAGTAATCTTAGCCCACAGCCTGTAGTGTTTTTGACAGATGCAAGATCAGTACTCCAGGCACTACAATCCAGAAAATTACCACATCTGCAGACCTTATTGACTGAACTCTGCAAGCACCACAGGGTTGCCCTGCAGTGGATCCCGTCTCACTGTGGAATACCAGGAAATGAGAAAGCAGATCAGTTGGCAAAGGAAGGTTCAACAGGCACACAACTAGATACACCAGTTACATACCATCATAAGAAACAGATAATCAAATCAATCAGAGGACCACAAGCCCCAAATCAGGATGCCTTTCATAATATGAATAGATATGAACAAGTTATCATTATACGCCTAAGAACAGGACACAATCGACTTCATAGTCACATGTATACAAAATTCAAGATCGGCACATCAACTACTTGTACATGTGGACAGGCACCCCAGACTGCTGAACACATACTTCAAGACTGCACTGAATATAGTAGACTGAGGAAAATCCATTGGCCCATAGATACAACACTACAGACAAAACTATATGGGCCACTGCAAGAATTACAACAGACAGTAAAATTTATACAGGAAACGACATTGCTGATATAGACAATACTTCAGGCGAACGAAAGATAGATAGATCAATTAGTTAGTTTGTTTGTCTCATCAATTGGTTAGTTAGTTTATTTGTCTCTCTAGTTAGTTTGTTTGTCCCTCTAGTTAGTTAGTTTGTTTGTCTCTCTAGTTAGTTTATTTGTTTGTCTCATCAATTTGTTAGTTAGTTAGTTTGTCTCTTTAGTTAGTTTGTTTGATTGTCTCATCAATTAGTTAGTTCGTTTGTTTTTCTCTCTAGTTAGTTTGTTTGATTGTCTCATCAATTCCTTAGTTTGTTTTTCTCTCTAGTTAGTTTGTTTGTTTGTTTCATCAATTAGTTAGTTTGTTTGTCTCTCTAGTTAGTTTGTTTGATTGCCTCATCAATTAGTTAGTTTATTTGTCTCTCTAATTAGTTTGTTTGTTTGTCTCATCAATTAGTTAGTTAGTTTGTCTATCTAGTTAGTTTGTTTGTTTGTCTCATCAATTAGTTAGTTAATTAGTTTGTTTGTCTCTCTAGTTAGTTCGTTTGTTTGTCTCATCAATTAGTTAGTTAATTTGTTTGTGTGTCTATCTACTTCCGGTGTGTGACTGTGCTGGCAACACGACACAATTTTCGATGGGAGTCAGATTTATGTTATAAGTGAATTTCAATGCCCGTAGAAAAAGAAATTCAAGCGTTCTTGTGCTATTTCAAATGGATTTTATATGTGATTTATATAGTTTGTGCGAATAGTACCACATTTCTATGCCAGCTAAACAACAAATGATAAATAGCATCTTCATACCAACTTTGTGCTATGAAAGTCAAACATGGACCCTTTCTAAATCACATTTAAGAAAGATCAATACATGTGAGATGCGATGCTTGAGAAAAGTAACAAACAACACAAGAAGAGATAGAATACCAAATGAAACCATAAGAAAAATGGTAGGAACAAAACCCTGCCAAGAATATATAGAACAACAACAACTTAAATGGTTTGGCCACCTGGTCAGAATGAATCCTCACCAATCACCATCAAGGGCGTTCTTCTCGAGAATGCATGGAAAAAGACCAAGAGGAAGACCCAGAAGAAGATGGATAGATGCAGTGACAGAGACATGTAAAAACAAAGGAAAATCACTAATTCAGACAATTCGAGCAGCACAAGAACGACAAATGATATAAACCACGACACCTTTTAGGTATCAGTGAAAGAGAAAAGAAGAAGAAGAAGAAGAAGAAGAAGAAGTCTCTCTAGTTAGTTTGTTTGTTTGTCTCATCAAGTAGTTTGTTAATTTGTTTGTTTGTCTCTCTAGTTAGTTTGTTTATCTGTTTAGTTAGTTAGTTTGTTTGTCACATCAATTAGTTAGTTAGTTAGTTTGTTTGTCCATCTAGTTTGTACGCTAGTTTGTTAGTTCGTTTGTCCTTCTAGTTATTTATTTAGTTAGTTAGTTTGTTTGTCTCATCAATTAGTTAGTTAATAAGTTTGTTTGTCCCTCAAGTTAGTTAGTTAGTTTGTCCCTCTCGGACCGTAGACGTCACATATGGCAGAAACCATAACTCGCTATGTGTGGCAAATTATCTAATAGCTCATCATCATCAAGTACCATGCCTGTTGGCGTAGGTGATCTTGTCTCTCCACAACTTCCGATTACGACAGTTATTTATAATTTCTGTTGTTGCCCTCTGCCAAGCCATTCTCTTAAGCTGTCTGCTATCTTTTCTCTGTGCTTCCCTCTATCTCTTCGTCCCTCAATGTTCCCAGTTGTTACAATATATTCCAGCTGTTCTCTTCTCATTATATGACCAAAAAATGCTGATTGTTTCTTCCTAATATCGGAAATTAGCTCGTTTTTAGCTTTGGCCTCTTTCACAACTTTTTCATTACTCTTCTTAGCTGTCCATGGTACTCTCAACATTCTTCTGTAAAACCACATTTCTACAGCCACCAGTGATTTTCTTGTCTGTTGCTCTAATGTACATGATTTACACCCACGTGTTAAGACTGGCTCTACATAACATTTAAGAACTCTTTTTCTTGCTTCTATTGTCAAAAATGGATTGCAGAGTACCTTCTTCATTTTTTGGAAAGCTGATTTTGTCTGAGCCATTCTGCATCTCACCTCTTTTGTACATCTTCCGTCTGAGGTTATCAAAGTTCCCAAATATTTAAATTCATTTACCTGTTTTAATATTGTTCCACTTGTCTTTATTTTGCACTGATGTCTTTTTCTTTGTTGTTACCATTGTTTCTGTCTTTTTGCTATGAAGGCTGCGTCCTTTATTTTTGCTTTCTTTCACTATAATGTCTAGCATTTCTTGTAACTCATTTTCACTCTTAGCGATTAAGACTGTATCATCAGCATACTTTAGATTATTTATATTATGACCTCCGATTATTATTCCTGGTATGCCCCTTATGGATCTTAAAATAATCAATCTCACTACAAAAATTAAACAAATCTGGTGACAGCACACAACCTTATCTAACCAACTGTTTTATTTGTTGAAACATTCCTAATTGGTTTCCAGTTCTTATGACTATTTATTATCCTTAGATCTTTGCTGTCTACGTTTATTCTTTCTAAAATGTTGATTATTTCTTTGTGTTTTACTTTGTCAAATGCTTTGGTATAATCTAGTCTAATCAATTAGTTAGTTAGTTTGTCTCATCAATCAGCTAGTTTATTTGTCTCTCTAGTTATAGATCTGTTTTCACCACAATGGCTCTTTCTACTAAAGATCTTGTGATGTATATGGCATTGCTTGTTCCTTTATCTCTAACAAAACCACACTGTTCATCGCTAATTTCTGTCTGGATTAATTTTGTTTCGCACTCATCGCATGATGATTCTTAGTAATATCTTAGTCATATGACTCATAGGCTTATTATGCGATGATCATCGCATTCAATAGCACCAGATTTCTTTGGTAGGGCTATGAATATTGATTTGAGCATGTCGTCTGGTATATATCCGCCGTTGTTGATATCATTCAATATTTTTGTTATTATTTCTATTCCAAAATCACCCATGGCTTCAATCTCTTCTTTAGTTATATTATCTGGTCCAGGAGATCTTCCTGCTTTCGTATTGCGTAGGCGTCTTCCACTTCTTCTTTGAGTATTTCTGGTCCTTCTCCATTATCCTTAATATTTACTTCTGTTCGTTCAGCATTGTAAAGATCTTTAATGTATACTGTCCATCGTTCCCTTATGCTTTCTTGTTCAATCAACAGTTATCCTTCCTTTGATCTTAAACATTCAGTTTTTTTATTACGTTTTTATTCCTGTTAATTCTTCAATTTCTTTGTATATAGCTTTGGCATCTCCTTTTTGTTGCATTTCACTCTCTTTACATCTCTGTTTTAGCCATGCTTCTTTTGCTTCATTGCAATTTTATTACAATTTCTTTATTTAATCCTTACACTCATCTTTATTTTCTTTATTTCTTCTTCTTGTATCCATCAGCTGCAAAATGTCATCTGTCATCCATTTCTTTCTTTAATTTGTCCTCACTGGTGGTATGAACTTTGTTGATGTTTGTTGCATTGATTCTTTTAGCATTTCCCACTGTTCATCAATGCTTTGTATCTTTTCTATTGCATTGTACCGGTTTTGAATTGTGATTTTATATTTGTCTTGCAGCTTCTTGTCTGATTTGAGTAAATCTAAATTTAACTTGATGTTAACTGAGGCTCGTTTTGTTGCTTTTAATTTTACTCTAAGCTTTCCCACAACTGGTACATGATCACTATTGCAATCTGTCCCTGGTCTAGTATTCACACACACCAGACTGATTCTAAATCTATTGCTTATCATTATGTAATCAATTTGATTACGTGCGTTGTCCCCAGGGCTTTTCCATGTCCACAGACGTCTTGGATGTTGCTTAAACCAGGTGTTTCCTATCATCATGTTGTGTGTTCTTCCCGGGTCAATAAGTTTCTCACCTCTTTCATTCCTCTCGTCTAAGCCATAATGACCAACTACTTCCTCAACTCTTTCCTTTCCTACTTTTGCGTTAAAATCCCCTAGAACATTGGTGTTTTTATGTGGTTTGCATTTATGAAGTACCTTATTTAACTCGCCGTAAAATTTATCAATTGTTTCCTCCATACGGTCTGCTGTTGGTGCATAAACTTATATAAGATTTATATCTACTGGTTTTCCATTCAATTTCACTAAAAGGACTCTGTCAGATATTGGGTAAAAGCCTTTCACTGTTCATGCTCCTTCTGCATCCAAGATGATACCTACTATTCTTTGGTGTTCAGTACCTCTAGAATAGATTATTTTATGTTCATCAGAATATATCTCCCCTGATTCGGTTTATCTCATTTCACAAAGTCCCTGTAAATGTAAACCCATTCTTTTCATTTCCTGTTTGATGTTATCCAGTTTACCCCTCACATTCCAAGTACCTATCTTTCGTAAAGTCTGTATTATCTTTATTTTGCTTACAGTAGCTTGATGACGATCGGGTATCACCTGTAGCACATGATGCCCCCTACCGAACGAGGGTTTTCCATTGGAATCCCACTTAACGTTGTTGTCGTGATTTCTATTATTGTGACGATTCATGATTGTACAAAGAAATTACGACGGTAGTTTTGTGTTGCCTTCCGTCGGTTTGTTTACGGTTGGCTCCGTTAGCCTTTGGCTAAAAGTCTCACCCACAAGGCAGTGGGGTGTTTTACTTCGGGGTACCCTCCCTTAGCCTTTTATTCTCCCGAGCATACCTGCAAGGCAGCAGGACAGCCGTAGGTTGTACTGTTTACTGCATACAGTAGCAGGTAAAATTACCCGACCTGACACGGGCTCCTGTAGATCTTTTTTCCCCTCTTAAGCCCACAATTGAGCTCACAGTTGAGCCTTGTCTGTTCATTATTCTTCTTGGAGTTTCATTGGTCTTGTTTTCATTTGCAACTTGTTGTCTACATGAAGGCCAGATGCGGGACTCTTCCTTTAACCATCCTGAACACATGACCAAAGTATTTCCAGCGTCTCCTCTGTATATATCTTGATATGAATTCTTGTTTGTTTTTTTCTCCTACAGTTTGATTTTATGTTGCGTTTCATCAATTTGTATTGAAAAGTCTTCGAAAGCATTTATTTCTAAGGCAATTAGCTTTTTATTCCATAGCTTGAAATGGATTTCCACCATTCGTATCTACATGTTAGCACGGGTATTTTAGCACGGATATGTTAGCACGAGTATGTTAGCACGAGTGTGTTAGTACGACTATATTAGCACGGATATTTTTAGCACAGGTATATCAGCACAGGTATATTAGCACAGGTATGTTTCTACAGTTATGTTAGTAGGGTGTATTAACGCTGGTATGTTAGTTTAAGTATGTTATCATGGGTATGTTAACACGGGTATGTTAATACAGATACAATTGTAACTACATATGTGACACTGGAATATAAGTATTTTAACAGCAATCAGAGAAATCAACAAAACAACAACACATAATAAGCAGCCTGAACAGGGGTTGCGGCTTACGACCCTAGGCTGTCTACTTCCTGTGGTTTCTATTGTTGTTTATTGGTTGCTGTTGTTGTTTATTGGTTGCTATTGTTGTTTAAGGTTGTGATTTGTCATGATTATTCCAGGCAATTTAAGAAGGTAGTTTGCCATTCCTTTCCTTCTTAACAGTGACTGTACTATAGCTCGTTTCAAAACATATGCCCAACTTCAAAACGCTATTACTCTCTAACCGTTTGTTAAATACTTTTGAAATTTTCCAAATGTTATTAGAATGCAAAAGACACTTTAAATGTATATTTAACAAATATCTTGCAGCTGCAGTTTTCTTAAAGCGGCGATATTTCTTTGATGTTTGTCAAAATTGTAAATTGTGAAGCCCTAAAGAATAGAAATTACCGTAGTTGCTGGTCTACGATTAATTTTCACTAGGTAAAGGCGTGGCCGTAATGGGGAAATAACTGGATAAAACAAAACACCAGGAGAATTATTGTCTGCTCAGTTCGAGGACGGACGATAATAATATCAAGGTATACCTGTATGTCCAATTTTCATAGTTGTGTGGTCCTGAAAAGGACCGTTTGTTGAAATAATTTAAGGTAATATAGGGGCCAACATTGTGGGGGCTATATACTTTCATTCTGAATCAGACGAGTCTAAAAGATTAATAACTGTTTGGGGTTGAACATTCCACAAACCATCATTTTTCCAATATTCCTCTTCCTGTTTTAAGACGTGGTCTTCACATTTAGCCCAATAATCTTTGTCTATATTTAATAAAGCGAGATTAGCAAGAGTCTTTACATCGCATATTTTGAATGTTGTATTTTCATCTGCCACTTGTTTTTTTAATTTTGCCCAGATTAGTTCTATAGGATTTAAATGAGCATGGTAAGGTGGCAGCCTCAAACTTATATGACCGTGCTCTTGGGTAATCTTATCTATTTGAAAAATCTTTGTCCTCTGTTTTTGCTTTACTAGAGATAGTAATTCAGGTTTTAAGTACATGTTAATAAATTGTATGTGCTCCTTTGTGAGCCATATCTTAATAGCATCTTTTGTACTGGATGACGTCGGGACTTTATCTTCAAGTGCAACAATGTTGTGGTACGCTGCATTGTCCATTATTAGGCAAGATGGTCGATCTAGTGATGGGAGAACAGAATTTTCAATCCAATGTCTAAATATGTGACCATTCATCTCAGAGTGATAATCCCGATTGTCTATGGATTTTGAAAGAAAAATGAGCTCTGCATTCTGTATTAGTCCATGTTGTCGACTACCTGCATGAGCAATTATCAAGCGCTGTCGTTTGCTGCTAGGTATTAATCTCTTAATCTTTCCATCTGATGACTGCCATTCCCTTTGGTTAGCATTGATCCATGTTTCATCCAAGTACACAATATCATAACCTTGCTTGCGCACCTCTTTTACTTCACGTAAGTACTTGCTTCTCATGACTACTATATGTGGCTTCTAACAGATGATGTTTCGTCCATTGGAATACTTTCTGAATGTAAAGCCTGCAGCTCTCACATTCCTCCATAATGTAGACTTTGATATTTCAATACTGTTGTTCTTTTTCAGCGATACTTTTAATTTTCTTATTGTAACAGTTTCATTCATACCCAACATTTTGCGAATTTCACTTCTAATAAGTTCACTGTCTAAATTATCCAACATTTTTGCTCTTCCTTGTGATTTTGTATATTTGGAACATTGACGGTCACGTGCTTGAATCCAGCGATTAAATGACCGTTTAGATAAATCCAAAATGTGTCTTGTCCTATTCTCAGGGTTTTCTAAAGAATGAAATAATCTTCCTCGTTTAGCCTCTTTGCAAAAATAGTCATACATTTTTATTGCGATGTTTTGTAAACTGCAGAATTTCATTTTAAGACTCATGATAAATGTTAGCGTTCCACGTCTACACCTATGAATTAGCGGAAATGGAACACACAATGCCTCGTGTTTTCTACAAGTGTCTAATTGTGTCAGACAGCTCACGTTTAAAGCGTGCAAAATCGTAAATTTGACCGTGTATAGATTTGTAATCGCTATTTTTAACTTAAATACTGTAAACACTAAGTTTTGACTACATCAATGGGTCGTTATAAATTTATATAAATCAAATAAGCAATAATAATAACCAAATGTTTCTTTTTAATTAAATTAATTCCCTGTTGGGTTCTAATCATTATAACTTTACATGCAAATTTTGAAAAAAATTACAAACAGCGGTTTAAAAGATATTGATTTTAAAAGTTGGGCACGAATTATGAAACAAGCTAGGGAGATCGCAGCCATTGTCTCTGTATATGAGATCCTCTGCCTGCCATCGCGGTGTGGGGACCATAACCGGCACTACTTGTCGGCTGCTCCCACAACACCATCCACCACCTGCTCTAATGGCTTCACATAACCCAAAACAAAAAGGAAACTCTTAAAAAACATCAGAAAGAAGCAAAGAACATTTTTCGGGCACATCATGAGAAGAGGTAAGTTGGAATACTTGGTTACAACTGGCAAAATAAAAGGAAAGAGAGATCGCGGGCGACAAAGAGAGAAAATACTGGATAGCATGGTGTCATGGCATGGAAAACAGTCAACAACAGAACTGATACGATGCACTGTAGATAGAAGATTGTGGAGGGACATGATCACCTACGCCAACCGGTATGGCGCATGATGATGATTGTTGTTTATTGGTTTCTATTGTTGTTTATTGGTTGCTATTGTTGTTTATTGGTTTTTATTGTTGTTTATTGGTTGCTATTGTTGTTTATTGGTTTCCATTGTTGTTTATTGGTTGCTATTGTTGTTTATTGGTTTCTATTGTTGTTTATTCGTTGCTATTGTTTTTTTTAATGGCTGCTATTGTTGTTTATTGTCTCTATTGTTGTTTATTGGTTGCTATTGTTGTTTATTGGTTTCTTTTGTTGTTTATTGGTTTCTATTTTTATCTATTGGTTGCCATTGTTGTTTATTGGTTTCTATTGTTGTTTATTGGTTTCTATTGTTGTTTATTGGTTTTTATTGTTGTTTATTGGTTTCTATTGTTGTTTATTGGTTTCTATTGTTATTTATTGGTTGCTATTGTTTTTTATTGGTTTCTATTGTTGTTTTTTTGTTTCTATTGTTATTTATTGGTTTCTATTGTTGTTTATTGGCTTCTTTTGTTATTTATTGGTTCCTTTTTTGTTTTTTTGTTTCTATTGTTGTTTATTGATTGCTATTGTTGTTTATTGGTTGCTATTGTTTTTTATTGGTTTCTATTGTTGTTAATTGTTTGCTATTGTTGTTTATTGGTTTCTATTGTTGTTTAATAATGCTTAATATGAAAGCAGGCAAAGCTGCTGGACCAGATAATATAACTAAAGAAGAGATTGAAGCCATGGGTGATTTTGGGATATAAATAATAACAAAAATATTGAATGATATCTACAACAGCGGATATATACCAGACGACATGCTCAAATCAATATTCATCAAATCGTGTGCGATTGAATGCGATGATCATCGCACAATAAGCCTTATGAGTCATATGACTAAGATATTACTAAGAATCATCATGCGAAGAGTGCGAAACAAAATCAGTCCAGAAATTAGCGATGAACAGTGTGGTTTTGTTAGATATAAAGGAACAAGCAATGCCATTTATATCACAAGATCTTTAGTAGAAAGAGCCATAGAGGTGAAAACAGATCTATACCATGTTTCATAGATTACACCAAGGCATTTGACAAAATAAAGCACCAAGAAATAATCAAAATTTTAGAAAGCATAAACGTATATAGCAAAGATCTAAGAATAATAAAAAACATGTACTTGCAACAAACAGCGGCCATAAGAACTGGAAACCAATTGGGAATGTTTCAACAAATAAAACAGGGTGTTAGACAAGGTTGTGTGCTGTCACTAGATTTGTTTAATATTTATAGTGAGATTATTTTAAGATCCATAAGGGGCATGCCTGGAATAACAATTGGAGGTCATAACATAAATAATCTAATGTATGCTGATGATACAGTCTTAATCGCTAAGAGTGAAAATGAGTTACAAGAAATGTTGGACATTATAGTGAAAGAAAGCAAAAATAAAGGACTCAGCCTTAACAGCAAAAAGACAGAGGTAATGGTAACAACAAAGAAAAAGACATCACCTCAGTGCAAAATAAAGACAAGTGGAACAATATTAAAACAGGTAAATGAATTTAAATATTTGGGAATTTGTTAACCTCAGATGGAAGATGTACAAAAGAGGTGAGATGCAGAATAGCTCAGGCAAAAGCAGTTTTCCAAAAAATGAGGAAAATACTAAACAATCCATTTTTGACAATAGAAACAAGAAAAAGAGTTCTTAAATGTTACGTAGAGCCAGTCTTAATATATTGATGCGAGTCATGGACAATAGGACACCAGACAATAAAATCACTGGAGTCTGTAGAAATGTGGTTTTACAGAAGAATGTTGAGAATACCATGGACAGCTAAGATGAGTAATGAAGAGGTTCTGAGAGAGGTCAAGGCAAAAAGAGAGCTAATTTCCAATGTTAGGAAGAGACAATCATCATTTTTTGGCCATGTAATGAGAAGAGAACAACTTCAATATATTGTAACAACTGGAAAAATTGAGGGACGAAGAGATAGAGGGAAGCAACGAGAAAAAAATAACAGACATCTTAAGAGAATGGCTTGGCAGAAGGTCAACAACAGAAATGATAAATAGCTGCAGAGATCGAAAGTTGTGGTGAGACATGATCACCTACGCCACTAGGCCCGGTACTTGATGATAATGATGATTGTTGTTTATTGGTTGCTATTGTTGTTTATTGGTTGCTATTGTTGTTTATTGGTTTCTATTGTTGTTTATTGGTTTCTATTGTTGTTTATTGGTTTCTATTGTTGTTTATTGGTTTCTATTGTTGTTTATTGGTTTGTAATGTTGTCTATTGGTTTCAGTGGTGTTAATATACCAGTGCTCCTGCACAGTGCGTCCCATGATCATCGGCACATTTGTGAGTGGCCAGGACTCTTCTTTTAACTCTTTTCGTACGTTTCGCCGCACCGTGCGCCTTGCTGATTTCGGTCTTGTACGTTTAGCCGCACAGTGCGTCACTCTCAATTTGATTAGTGTAAACTGTCATCAAACCATATTCTTTTTATGTCTTGTATCATCTTGGTATTGGTTAAATATAATTCCTTGTTTAATTATCTAAAAACTCATATAAAATATGTAAAGGGTTAGATAAATATAAACATGTAGATTGATATTTAAAAACATTTTAAAAATTGATTCTGAAATCTCTACCCCTAAATTGAAAATAACCGTCCGTACTGAAAGAGTTAATAGAAAAAAATCTGTTTCCAACCACTGGATGAACCTCCAGTTCATCCAGAAATAAGAAGATGGATAGATGCAGTGACAGAGACATGTAACAACAAAGGAAAGTCACTATTTCAGACAATTCGAGCAGCACAAGAACGACAAATGATATAAACCACGAAACCTTTTAGGTATCAGTGAAAGAGAAAAGAGGAAGAAGAAGAAGAAGAAGATGAAAAGTAAGGATGAACCTCGTGTCGAGCAGAAACGAGCTCCCTAGATCTGTTGATTGAACCTTCTACGACCTGACGTCGAACGCGTTAATTAACGAACGTTTCCCTTGTGTCTTCCTGGAGGAATGTGTTTGAACTAACATAGACTCAGTCACTGACTCGTCCTTATGGCTTCCCATAGGGGCAGTGCCCTCTTATGATTCCCACTAACATAGACTCAGTCACTGACTCGTCGTTATGGCTTCCCATAGGGGCAGTGCCCAGTTATGATTCCCACTAAAGTAGACTCAGTCACTGACTCGTCGTTATGGCTTCCCATAGGGGCAGTGCCCTCTTATGATTCCCACTAACATAGACTCAGTCACTGACTCGTCGTTATGGCTTCCCATAGGGGCAGTGCCCACTTATGATTCCCACTCAATCTCCCCCTCCCCCCTTCTACCTTTTAACTTCTCCCTTCCCATTTCAATTTTTAAAAATAAATCTTATTTATGTACACGGCTACTCAGGTGTTCTAGTTTCAATGTTATTGTCCCAAGACTTAATGCCAAGTTCATCATCATCAAGTGCCATACCGGTTGGAGTAGGCGATCGTCTCCTTCCACAAACTTCTATCTACCGTGCATTTTATCAGTTCTGTTGAGGACTGTTTTCCATGACATGACACCAAACTATCCAGGGATTCCTCTCTTTCTAGTCCACGATCTCTCTCTTCCCCTGTATTTTGCCATTTGTAACCAAGTATTCCAACTTTCCTCTTCTCATGATATGCCCGAAAAATAGTGATTGTTTCTTTCTGATGTTTCTTAGGAGCTCCCTTTTTTGTGTTGGCCTCTATGAGAATGTCCTGTAGGTCTTTTTCGCTGGGCAGGGAACTTTCAGCATTCTTTTGAGAAATCCCATCTATGAGGCTTCTAATCGTCTTTTCATTTGTTTGTTTACTGTGCATGATTCGCTTCCATAGGTCAGAATTGTCTCTAAATAGCACCGATGAACTCTCTTTCTCATTTTTATTGACATAAATTTGTTGCATAAGACGTTTTTCATCTTCTGAAATGCTAATTTGTCCTGAGGTATTCTGCTTTTTATTTCTGTGGTGCATCTTCCATCTGATACTGTTATTGTGCCCAAGTATTTGACGCGCGGCACTTGTTTCAGATTTAATAATAAGATTTTATACCAAGTTATGATTAGTTTTTCTATTAGCTTATGGTTACCTGGTTATCTTATGGTTGGTTTATGGTTACTGGTTAGTTTATGGTTATGTTGTTGACTTATGGTTTGCTTATGTTTACCTGGTTGATTTATGGTTATCTTATAGTTAGCTTATGGTTACCTGTAATATGATTTGGCTTATGGTTAGCTTATGGTTACCTAGTCGATTTATGGATAGTTTATGGTCAGTTTATGGTTATCTGGTTGCCTTATGGTTAGCTATAGTTACCTGGTTAAGTTATGGTAATTGTGTTAGCTATTTTATTCCTCTTCTTCTACCTTTCAGCTCCCTGTGGAGCATAGGTCTTCCACAAATACTTTCCAAGTCGTTCTGTTTCTTGCCATTCTTTTAAGATCATTCCATGTCTTCCCCATAATCTTCATCTCTGCTTTCTATCTGTCTTCTCCAATAATTCTTTGGTCTTCCTCTTTGTCTTTTTTCTTGGGGGTTCCAAAAAGCTTTTTGATTAGCTTATGGTTATTGTTCTGAAATGTTATGTACTCTTAACATGTGGGTGTAAATCATGTACATTAGAGCAACAGACAAGAAAATCACTGGTGGCTGTAGAAATGTGGTTTTACAGAAGAATGTTAAGAATACCATGGATAGCTAAGAAGAGTAATGAAGATGTTCTGAAAGAGGCCAAAGCAAAAAGAGAGCTAATTTCCAAATATTAGGAAGAAACAATCATCATTTTTTGGCCATGTAGTGAGAAGAGAATAGCTGGAATATATTGTAACAACTAGGAAAATTGAGGGACGAAGAGAACGAGGGAAGCAAAGAGAAAAGATACCAGACAGCTTAAGAGAATGGCTTGACAGAAGGTCAACAACAGAAATGATAAATAAGTGTCGAGATTGAAAGTTGTGGAGAGACATGATCACCTACGCCAGCAGACCCGGTACTTGATGATGATGATGATGATGATGATGATGATGATGATGATGATGATGATGATTATTATTATTATTATTTTGTTTGCTTATGGCTACCTGAATAGCTTATTGTTAGGTTATGGTTATTTTGTTAGTTTTTGATTAGCTTATGGTTACATGATTAGCTTATGGTTACATATGTAGCTTATGGTTACGTAAGTAGCTTATGGTTACGTGAGTAGCTTATGGTTACCTGGCTAGCTTATGGTTACCTGGTTATCTTATCGTTATTTTGATATCTTTTGGTTAGCATATTGTTACCTGGTTAGATTTTGGTTACCACATGTTTATCTGCTTAGCTTATTTTAGCTTATGGTTACATGTTTAGCTTTTGTTAGCTTATGGTTGACTGGTTAGTTTATGGTTAGCTTATCATTACCTGGTTGTCTATGGCTAGCTTATGGTTGCCTAGTTAGCTTATCGTTGCCTGGTTAGCTTATGGTTAGCTTATCGTTGTCTGGTTAGTTTATGGTTAGCTTATCGTTACCTGGGTTGGCTTATGGTTAGCTCATGGTTACCTGGTTATCTGGTGGTTATTTTGTTAACCTTTAATTAGCTTATTGTTAGTTTAAGATCACCTGGTCAGCTGATGATTAGCTTTTGGTAAGCATATGGTTATTTGGTTAGTTTATGGTTACGTGGTTAGCTTACGGTTAGCCAGCATAAGTAAGATCGATCTCAAATTGACTTGCCGGTCAATCCAACTTAAGAAAGAACGAGCACCTGGCTCAACAGTAATGCCATCTTGGACGAGCACTCCCCCCCCCTCTCTGACCTCCAGAAGCTGTGACCTAATACTTGAAAGTCAATGCTCTACTTCCCAGCAACATTAATTATGTACTAGTCGGCATATGCCTTTTGACATTAACATTAAGATATAATATTTCTGCACCGCGGGCAGATATATTGGTCAAGCGTTTAGACGTTTAGGGAACCGCGATAGCTCAGTGGTTGGTGAACTGGACTGCAAAGGACAAGGGGTAGGGTTCAATCCCAACCGACGGCTTCCGGGTTCACCCAGCCTTTAATGGGTACCGGATTTTTTTCTGGGAAAGTGAAGCGGCACGGGCGTAATGCCGACCACATTACACCAAAAATCATGTGCCGAAGGTCTGTAAAATGTATGGTCACTAACACCATATTTCCCTATACGCCACTTGGCGTGACAGGGGTACTTTACTTTACTTTACGTTTAGACGTTTGGAACAGACAGCCAACAGTACTCCAGTAGTAAGCCCCTCTAGCTTGCTGGTTATGCACATTTCTGTTGTAGGTTATAGACTTTTCCTATGTAATAGATATTGTGGAGTGATTCAATACCATCACCTCTGTTCATTTCAATAAGTCAATGTCCTCAAATGGAGGTAAACAAAAGTAGTGATGTGACAAATGGCGTTGGTGTAATGAAGTGATCAGCTTTATAAATAGAGCCTTATCGTGTGCAGTTGTCAAGATTCGTATTTTCTCTCTCGTTGTTATTAACTTTCTAAGATATAAGCTTAGAGGCGATAACCCGTCGCTGATTATCTTGGTCAGAGTTAGCGAACGATTGCTGACCAAGATTATCTCCACTTGCACGGTACCTTTAATAGGCTGTTCGGGGCTTCAACGAGAGATTGCAAGCTTATTTCTATAAATATGCTGTTATGAAGTCGGATGCACTTCGTTTGCTGTTTTCATGTAAATTGCAATACTTTTTAACAGACGTTCGTTTTATAGCCAGCGACATTATCAAGAACTGTACATGCTGGTGTAGATGGTCATGTCCCTCCACAGCTTTCTATCTCTACAATTGTTTGACAGATGTTTTAGAACGTCACACAGACACAGCAAGGTATTTAAAACTGAATTTGCGGCTGAGTGTGGATAGGACATTCTGTCAGAAGTTGTGTGTAGACCAGAGTCTCTTCTATAATTTTGTGAGCTTTCAGGTCGAGCGCAGCAGAAGGCCAACTCACGTGTATCATGACTCAAGCGGGCCTGCCAACCTTTGAGTGTCAGGAAGCTAAGACCGGAACACTTGCTTGACGGTTCGTCTCCTTCTGATAATCAGGTTGTCTCCCGCGAAGCTCTGTATAATCAGTTTCCTACCATTATCATTTCTCTTAAACTTCCTACCCAATTATTTTCTTAAAATGATTGGTATTTTTTGTTTACTCTATTCTATTCTATTCTATTCTATTCTATTCTATTCTATTCTACTCTATTCTATTCTACTCTATTCTATTCTATTCTATTCTATTCCATTCTATTCATGGAACCAGTTTCATTGCAGTCAGCACTTCCCCATATCGGCACCACCACTTGTCACAGCATTTCACAAAATGCATCGATAAATTTCGTTGACAACGTCGCTAAATGCACGTCCCACCCGACTGCACAGTTGACGACTCCAGATCTCATAAACCGCCATGCTTACGACATACATGGCAGGTTAGATTGACTCTATTCGTTTCTGCCGTCGCTTGAGGGCCTTGGTGGTCACACTAGGAATTTTACTATTTCCCCCTTTCCCCTTATTTCTTCTTTCTCCAATTTTTCTTGCTGACACGATATATTTTACCTGTTCTCTTTCAATTATATGGCTTTTTAGAACGAGAAAAGTTGTAAAAAATACGCTTGCTCAAGTTAACTCATGTGTATTTAATTCATTGGAGTGTGGTCGATTGAGAGTTCACAAAGCAGTCAGTTACCTGTCATGAAATGCCTGTATTGATTTGACAGCTGTACAACAATAACATCTGTCAGTTTCTCTCATCTTTATGTGCTTGCTATCCTCTACATTCCCAGGCTCAGCTTCGACATTTGGAAACATGATCTTAAGTTATAAAACATTAACTAGCGAGGCTGAAAGAGCTTTTACACAGCCATCCTAGAGGTTGAGGTAGACACTTGTGCAGCATTCTGCCTTCTCGTCGAAGATAGCGGTAGACTGGTTTGAGCTTTAAGTATTACTTCCACCATAGAAGGTATTAAATATTCGCACCGGAAACATATTTTTACTCGGGATCATGATATAGTTAACGTCTTGCGCCCTGGACATAGTTAACTTGAGCGCCCTAGACATAGTTAACTATTAGCGCACTCGGTATAGTTAACAGTTAGTGCCCTAAAGATGGTTAACTGTAGCGTCCTAAACATAGTTAACAGATAGTGCCCTAGACATAGTTAACTATTAGTGCACTCGGTATAGTTAACAGTTAGTGCCCTAAAGATGGTTAACTGTAGCGTCCTAAACATAGTTAACAGATAGTGCCCTAGACATAGTTAACTATTAGTGCACTCGGTATAGTTAACAGTTAGTGCCCTAAAGATGGTTAACTGTAGCGTCCTAAACATAGTTAACAGATAGTGCCCTAGACATAGTTAACTATTAGTGCACTCGGTATAGTTAACAGTTAGTGCCCTAAAGATGGTTAACTGTAGCGTCCTAAACATAGTTAACAGATAGTGCCCTAGACATAGTTAACTATTAGTGCACTCGGTATAGTTAACAGTTAGTGCCCTAAAGATGGTTAACTGTAGCGTCCTAAACATAGTTAACAGATAGTGCCCTAGACACAGTTAACTATTAGTGCACTCGGTAAAGTTAACAGTTAGTGCCCTAGACATAGTTAATTGTAGCGACCTAAACATAGTTAACTGTTAGCTCCCTAGACATAGTTAACTGTTAGTGCTCTAGACATAGTTAACTGTTAGTGCCCTAGACATAGTTAACTGTTAGTGCTCTAGACATAGTTAACTGTTAGTGCCCTAGACATAGTTAACTGTTAGTGCCCTAGACATAGTTAACTGTTAGCTCCCTTGACATAGTTAACTGTTAGTGCCCTAGACATAGTTAACTGTTAGCTCCCTAGACATAGTTAACTGTTAGTGCCCTAGACATAGTTAACTGTTAGCTCCCTAGACATAGTTAACTGTTAGCTCCCTAGACATAGTTAACAGTTAGCTCCCTTGACATAGTTAACTGTTAGTGCCCTAGACATAGTTAACTGTTAGCTCCCTAGACATAGTTAACTGTTAGTGCCCTAGACATAGTTAACTGTTAGTGCCCTAGACATAGTTAACTGTTAGCTCCCTAGACATAGTTAACTGTTAGTGCTCTAGACATAGTTAACTGTTAGTGCCCTAGACATAGTTAACTGTTAGTGCTCTAGACATAGTTAACTGTTAGTGCTCTAGACATAGTTAACTGTTAGTGCCCTAGACATAGTTAACTGTTAGTGCCCTAGACATAGTTAACTGTTAGCTCCCTTGATATAGTTAACTGTTAGTGACCTAGACATAGTTAACTGTTAGTGCTCTAGACATAGTTAATTGTTAGTGACCTAGACATAGTTAATTGTTAGTGACCGAGACATAGTTAATTGTTAGTGACCTAGACATAGTTAATTGTTAGTGACCTAGACATAGTTAATTGTTGGTGACCTAGACATAGTTAATTGTTAGTGACCTAGACATAGTTAATTGTTAGTGACCTAGACATAGTTAATTGTTAGTGACCTAGAATAGTTAACTGTTATTGCCCTATACATAGTTACTTGTTAGTGACCTAGACATAGCTAATTGTTAGTGACCTAGACATAGTTAATTGTTAGCTCCCTAGATATAGTTAACTGTTAACTCTCTAAAAATAGTTAACTGTTAGCTCCCTAAACATGGTTAACTGTTAGCTCCCTTGATATAGTTAACTGTTAGCTCCCTTGACATAGTTAACTGTTAGTTCCCTTGACATAGTTAACTGTTAGCTGCCTAGATATAGTTAACTGTTAGCTGCCTAGATATAGTTAACTGTTAGCTCTCTAAACATAGTTAACTGTTAGCTCCCTAAACATAGTTAACTGTTAGCTCCCTTGATATAGTTAACTGTTAGCTCCCTTGACATAGTTAACTGTTAGCTCCCTTGACATAGTTAACTGTTAGCTCCCTTGACATAGTTAACTGTTAGCTCCCTTGACATTGTTAACTGTTAGCTCCCTTGACATAGTTAACTGTTAGCTCCCTAGACATAGTTAACTGTTAGCTCCCTTGACATAGTTAACTGTTAGCTCCCTAGACATAGTTAACTGTTAGCTCCCTTGACATAGTTAACTGTTAGCTCCCTAGACATAGTTAACTGTTAGTGCCCCAGACATTGTTAACTGTTAGCTCCCTAGACATAGTTAACTGTTAGCTCTCTTGACATAGTTAACTGTTAGTGTCCTAGACATAGTTAACTGTTAGCTTCCTTGACATAGTTAACTGTTAGTGCCCTAGACATAGTTAACTGTTAGCTCCCTTGACATAGTTAACTGTTAACTCCCTTGACATAGTATATAACTACTATATAACACCATTTGTAACTATTTTTGCCTAGGCTGTTTTTAATTTGCAGCCCCAGATATAATGAAGTGTTTATGCTCCACACATTTGGAGTTGTGGTGATTTTGACGCAATTAACAGATCGCAAGCATCATAGAGAGATTTATCTACTCGTATCATAGACACAGTTAATTACCCACTTCCTAGACATAGTTAATTGCCCACTTACTAGACAGTTAATTATCCACTTCCTAGACATAGTTAATTGCCCACTTACTAGACAGTTAATTACCCACTTCCTAGACATAGTTAATTGCCCACTTACTAGACAGTTAATTACCCACTTCCTAGACATAGTTAATTGCCCACTTACTAGACAGTTAATTACCCACTTCCTAGACATAGTTAATTGCCCACTTACTAGACAGTTAATTATCCACTTCCTAGACATAGTTAATTGCCCACTTACTAGACAGTTAATTACCCACTTCCTAGACATAGTTAATTGCCCACTTACTAGACAGTTAATTATCCACTTCCTAGACATAGTTAATTTCCCACGTACTAGACAGTTAATTACCCACTTTTTAGACATAGTTAATTGCCCACTTACTAGACAGTTAATTACCCACTTTCTAGACATAGTTAAGTGATTACTTACTAGACAGTTAATTACCCACTTCCTAGATATAGCTAATTGCTGTTACCCAAGAAATAGTTATGTTAATGCTCTCTAGACATATTTGTAAGTTTAGAACCGATTGTGTCCCAAACATTGTTAATTGCTTGCACATGGACATAATCGGTTATGTGTGCCATAGACACGGTTATCTAATTATGCCAGTGACAAAGTTAATTGCTTGCAACCTAGACATAAATTGACGTCTTGTGCCCTAGGCGTAGTTGATTTCTACTGTCATTGGCATAGTTAACTGCTTGTGTACTAGACATAGTTGCTTGCACCATAGGCATAAATTAACTGCTTGCACCATAGACATAAATTAACTGCTTGTACACTATAAATAAATTAACTACTTTCACTCTAGCTATAATTAGCTATTTGCACCCTAAACATAATTAACTGCTTGCACCATAAACATAAATTAATTTCTTGTACCCTAGACATAAATTAATTATCTGCACTCTAGACTTAATTAATTGCTTGCACACTAGACATGAATTCCTGTACACTAGACATCAATTAATTATTTGCACTCTGGACTTAATTAATTGCTTGCACACTAGACATAGATTAATTGCTTGCACACTAGACATAGATTAATTGCTTGCACACTAGACATAGATTAATTGCTTGTGCCCTAATCAAAGCTTACTTCTGCCGTCCTTGCACAGTGAACTGCTTGCGTGCTCAACATACGTAGGGAGGTCAAAAAGTAATGCACACCAATTTTTTTCTCGGAAACTATTCGGGCAAAATGTGTGAAATTTTCACAGATTGTAGCTGAACATCCCCTTGACACTACCTATTTGTCAACATAATCTCCGTCCAAGCGTATTGCCTTACGCCAACGCGAAACTAGGTCATGAATGCCTCGTTTGTACCAAGTTTTGTCCTGCTCGCGTAGCCATTTTTTAACTGCACGGATCACACCCTCATTATTGTCAAAGTGTGTCCCACGCATGAATTTTTTGAGTGGTCCAAACAGATGGAAATCTGAGGGAGCCAGATCAGGGCTGTAAGGAGGATGGGGCAGTACAGTCCAACCAAATTTGTTGATTGCTTCCCGTGTTACCAGACTTGTGTGAGGGCGTGCATTGTCATGTTGAAGCAACAAATCTGCAGATGGCTTATTAGGCCGAACTCTGTGGAACCGATTTTTGAGTTTTGTCAGTGTATTGATGTAAGCTGTCGAGTTGATTGTCTCACCTCTTGTCATTACATCAACAAGAATCACACCATCAATGTCCCAGAAGACAGTGATCATCACCTTTCCGGCTGATGGAGATGTTTTGAATTTTTTCTTTTTGGTGACTGCGGATGATGCCATTCCATTGACTGCATTTTTGTTTCAGGCTCATAATAATGTGCCCACGTTTCGTCACCGGTAACAATTTTTGACAAAAACATTTCTCCTTCAACACCGAAACGCTCCAACAATTCAGAACAGAATGTTTTCCTTTGAACTCTGTGATCATTTGTTAGGCACAGAGGAACCCATCGAGCGCAAATCTTTGAATATCCGAGAGTTTTAAAAATTGCGATTGCACTTCCCTTGCTGACTGTAAGCTGCAATGCCAATTGCTGACTAGTGATACGCCTATCCTTACGAATAATGGCATCAGCCCGGTTTAACATGTCTGTGCTGGTAGCCGAGGCAACACGTCCAGAACGCGGTAAATCATGCAGCTCCACTCGTACACTTTCTGCAGCTTCAATTCTCTGAACCCAGCGACTAACTGTGCTCCTATCGACTGCAGAACATTTGCACACTGCACACAGTCGTTTATGAATGTTTGCCACAGTTTCTTTTTCCGCAACCAGAAATTCTATGACAATTCGCTGTTTGTAACGGACATTGTTGACAAGCTCCATTTTAACGGTTCATAGATTGCGTAATATTTATCAAAATGCTGTGCAATTTGGTACACATAATTGGAACATGTCATATTCCAAGTGTGCAAAATTTCATATTCCTATCTTTATTATTAGCCGAGAAAAAAATTGGTGTGCATTACTTTTTGACCTCCCTTTAGTAGTTGCTTGCATCCTAGGCATAAGTTTTCTGCTTGCGCCTTAGACATGTTTAACTCCTTACGCCCTAGACATGTTTAACTAGTTGTGCCCTAGTCATGCTTAACTACTTGCATCCTGGAAACAGTTAACCCCTTGACAAGTTTAACACCCTTGACAGGTTTCACAATTCGCGTTAACAAAGTTCACTATATATATATCTCATGCAACGTTAACTAGTTTAGTTTAGTTTAGTTTAGTTTAGTATACTTTAGTTCAGTTTAGTTTAGTTTAGTTTAGTTTAGTTTAGTTTAGTTTAGTTTAGTTTAGTTTAGTTTAGTTTAGTCAATAAATCATCCTCACTAAACACAGACAACTCAGATCCCCTCCTCAGCACATTGTAGCACGCCAATCATACACCAAAAAAAAGCACTGTAGATGGCTTCAGCTCAAAGTTCACCAGCACCGCCCCCCCCCACCCCCCCCCCCCCCCCCCCCTCCTCCTCTATCTTTGTTGACTAATAACATCCCCCAACATCACCATTTCCGTAAACAAATATCTCATTGACATTTCACACAAAACTAACTGAAGTGTTCAATAGAAAGTCAAGATCCCCGTCACGTCAAGTGGTGTAGAGGGAATATGGTGTTAGTGACCATACATTTTACAGACCTTCAGCACATGATTTTTGGGTAATGTGGTCGGTATTACGCCCGTGCCGCTTTACTTTCCCAGAAAAACATCCGGTACCCATTTAAGGCTGGGTGAACCCGGAAGCCATCGGTTGGGATCGAACCCTACCTCTTGTCCTTTGTAGTCCAGTTTACTAACCACTGAACTATCACGGCTCGAAGTGTTCAATAACAGATGTTTATTTCTGGTAAATCTCTCAATGTCATTCTAGTTTCTAAGAAATGTGACTTTGCTGCTCACTAACAGCATAAAACAATAACTAATTACCAAACATTGCAAGTGCTGACTCCTGTATGGCTATAATTAACGAACGGAAATCCCAGATGCATGTGTAGGGTGTCAAATGAATAAAACATTTAATCTGTACCAGCATAACTGCTGGCGTGTGTTGTTGCCTAAACGAGGGAGCTCGTCTTGATCATTTACCGTATATCAGTGCTTTATTGGTTATGATATCGTAAATAATATCATCATGCATGCACAATAACAAATGACAAGTTTTAAAAAGTAGAGGATCAAAGTGATATGATAATGTGATCAGACATATGTTTGTCGTTATGGGCTGTACGCATGCTCCGTGACGCCTCATTTCATATTCACTTTTGTGATTGTATGTAATATTGCGTACCTGCGTCGTGTGAACATTCACACGTCTCTGGAGCAGATATTCATCTTGTCTGAGTTGCAAACGTGTTTGTAAGACTTCAGTAAATAACTGCAAGATAGATATTGTGTTCAGCATTTTTGTTAATGTATGATTCGGTCGTAAAGAAGTTACTGTCAAGCATAATTTTGTAGTTATTTCCCCGCCCATTATTTTGCAGCTTGATATATGAGCACAAGCGACGATCAGGTTTCACCGCGTGCACGGATGGCACAACAAATAATTGTGCACAGCTGCTAAGGTTCACCTGCGCAAACACATACACAGACGATGCACAGGCTGTGCACTTTATCTGGAGTCGCTGCAGCAAAGGCGGTGGTCTTGACTCAGAAAATTACGAATTGAAATAGATGGTGACCTCTGAACTTTGCAGCTAGTTCACTTAAAGCATAACATCCATAAACAAAAGTAACACATTTGATTAATCTGATTTGTTTCATTATTTTAGCTCCAATTAAATCTACACAGTGTGTGAGCTTGCCAGGCCTGCATTCAACAAAGTGGGTAACAGTCTCAAAGTTTACCGAATAAACTACTTTTCTGAATCACCAGAGCGAGCGTGTGTGTGTGTGTCTCTTCGCTTACGAACATGCAGTCAAATAAATACTTCTCACTGTTTTCTATTTAAAATTGTCAACGGATTTCCCAGTTCAAATTTTAGAATTCTAATTTAATATTTTGTAGAAGCAGAATTACTCCCCTCCTCTAGTTACTAGTATCAGAGTCTGCCTGTGCGAAAGTGGTACCTGAATATGAGGGTCAAAACCAAATGACAATTTCCAGCTCTGCTACTGTGAGGATCGCCTTCATCTCCCTACGAAGATGACCATTTGTTGATGTTGGTTGACAAGTGAACAGGTCATCCTCATGGCATCTGACAACTTTATAAGTACTCTAATTTCTTCCTCAGTACAACCTTTAACGTATAGCTATTGACAATTCAAAGTCACTGTGCTGATTTACTAATCTTCTTTGGTATTGTTGCTTAACAAATGTAGGTCTAACTTGAGAAAAATAAAATGATTAACTATATGCGCAATATAGGAAACATCAAATGATTAACTATAGGTCCAATATAGGAAACATGAAATGATTAAATATAGGTCCTATATCATCATCATCATCAAGTACCGTGCTTGCTGGCATAGGTGATCATGTCTCTCCACAACTTTCGATCTCGGCAGCTATTTATCATTTATGTTGTTGACCTTCTGCCATGCCATTCTCTTAAGCTGTCTGGTATTTTTTCTCTTTGCTTCCCTCTATCTCTTCGTCCCTCAAATTTAAAATTGTTCCACTTGTCTTTATTGTGCATTGTGGTGATGTCTGTTTCAATTTTGGAAACCTCAAATGATTAATATAGGTCCAAGATCCTAAACAGCATTTGGCTTGGAAACGGTCAATGACTCGTAGTTGACTGCGCCAAGTCATTGAATCAGATCTAACCAAGATTCTACTTCAGCATCCAGCGGTAGACTTGCAAACAAACTAGTCTGATCATGATAGCAGCGACAGGTCAGGCAAGCCGATATCCAGACTTACATATAAAGTCGGATGTCTTGGGTCGAAAGGTGCAGATATCACAATTAGCTTTAAACAGCTACACAACGCAGCAACACCCATTGACTGATTTGTATGACCATACAATAAAGAGGTATAGCCGTGGAACAAATGCTGAAGTAAAGGAGGAGGAAGAAAAAGCAGTGAAAGAAAAAGATGTGGAAAAGAAAGAACAATACGATGAAGAAGAGGTGGAGGAAGAAGACGGCTACTTCACTTCCCTCCAGCATAATGTTTCGGTATGTCTTTTAACCTTTATTTTTACCATTCTTACATTAACAGACTAGCAAATATGTGTTGTGCAATATTAAGTTATACACAATCAAAACTGATACATAGCCTTCATTGACCAGTAGAAAGCATTCAACAGAGTAAACAGTGAACAACTATGGGAAATACTAACAACATACGGAGTAAGCCAACATCTAACCAATCTTATTAAAAGTCTCTACGTCAACAGCAGCTGCAGGGTCAGGACAGCAGCAGGCTACACAGAGCACTTCGAAGTTAGATCAGTTGTAAGACAGGGATGCGTACTATCCCCCCCCCCCTACTGTTTATTACATACATGGACCATATATGCAAGCTAGCCAACCCATCAGAGACAGAGGAGATCAACGAGCTTTTATTTGCAGACGATCAGGCACTAATACATGAAACAATAGAAGACCTACAAGAACACTTAAACAAACTCAACAGCTCAGGCACGAAATACAACATGGAAATTAACATCAACGAAACAAAAGTCATGAATGCCGCCAAAAATAAACAGAACATCAACATAACTATAGAAGGCAGACAACTAAAACAAGTAGAGGAATTCAAATTCCTAGGAAGTCTAATGACAAACGATAATTCTCAAACAGCAGAGATAGAATCAAGATGCAACAAAGCTTGTTAAATCATTGGACAGTTATCACCACTATTGTCCAACAAGGAAATAACTCTGGAGGCAAAACGAGCACTATACAATACAATCTTCATCCCAACGTTGTGCTACCAATGCCAGACCTGGACCCTAGATGCAAGAACAATAAGAAAAATAACCTCTACAGAGATGAAATGTGTTAGACGAATGACAGGAAACAGTCTGAGAGATTAGATCAGAAATGAAGAACTGAAAAAAAAGCTAGGAATAGCCCCCGCCATAGAATATATAAGGAAACAACAGATAAAATGGTTTGGCCACGTGACAAGATAGAAAGAACAAAACACAACACAACGAGCCTTCAACAAACGTTGTGAGAACATCAGACCCAGGGGTCGACCACGAAAAAGATGGGTCGATGGAATATTAGAAGCACTAGGAAACATAACAGCAGCAGAGGCGAACAGAAGAGCAAAAGACCGCAAATTATATCTCCCCTCGACGCTGAAAGGCAGATGAGGAAGGAAGAAGAAGAAGAATATTAAGTTATACAACAAAACCAGACATATATACGCAACAAAAGAAAGACCTGGCCGACATGTACGCTAGCTTGTTGTGCATGCAGCACTCGTGTTGCTTATTTAGGTCGTTGACTCAGTGCACAAACACCAAGAGAGTTAGGTCAGCCAGCCCCAGTGGCCTTCACACTGACGTGAAAATTGTTTATCCACAGTTGGTTCCGGATCAGCTGGTAGCGTTATAGGCAGCCGCCTGTCAGAGGACAAGGACGTGACTGTGCTACTGCTTGAGGCTGGAGAGTTCGATGGCGACCGTCCACAGGTGTATTACCCTGGTCTGGCTCTGCTCAACCTGAGAAGTGACTTTGACTGGTGGTATATGTCAGAGCCTCAGAATGGGGTCATGAATGGCCTCAAGGGCGGGGTGAGTATTCCTAAAACATTGCTCCTTGACGTCAGAATCATCATCATGTGCTGTAACGGCTGACGTAGACGATCATGTCCTTCCACAATTACCTGTCCACAGTGCACCGTATCAATTCTGTTTTTGATTGTTTACCGTGTCACTGCGTCAAGGTAATGTTAGGAAGAAACAATCATCATTCTTTGGCCATGTAATGAGAAGGAAACAGCCGGAATATAATATGACGGCTGGGAAAATTGAGGGACAAAGAGAAAGAGAGTAACAAAGAGAAAAGATACTAGACAACTTAAGAGAATGGTTTAACAGGAGGTCAACAACAGAAATAATAAATAACTGTCGTGATCGAAACATATGGAGAGACATGGTCTCCTGCGCCAGCAGGCATGGTACCTGATGATGATGATGGTGATGATGATGATGATGATGATGATGATGATGATGATGATACCAAGATATCTACTGTCTTCTCTCTTTGTCGTCCGCGATCTCTCTTTCCCTCAAATTTGCCAGTTATGGTGTAACCAAGTATTCCAACTTTCCTCTTCTCACGATGTGCTCGAAAAAAATGTAGATGATTTCTTCTGTTTTCAGGAGCTCCGTTTTTTGTGCTGGCCTCTTAGATTAGCTGTTCAGGGAACTCTCAACATTGTGAGAAATCAGGGAGCATATCAAATAATTAAGATGTAACTCTGAACCTGCAGGGATTTTTAATACAAGCGTGGCATGAGCAGGAAATAATGAGTGAGGGATGAATATGAATTGTGGTTCATCATTATCAAGTACCATGCCTGCTGGCGTAGGTGATCCTGTCTCTCCACAACTATCGATCTCGACGGTTGTTTATCTTGTCTGTTGTTGACCTTCTGCCAAGCCATTATCTAAGGCTGTCTGGTATCTTTTCTCTTTGCTTACCTCTATCTCTTCATCCATCAATTTTTCCAGTTGTTGCAATATATCTCTGCTATTCCCATCTCATTGTATGACCAAAAAATGATCTTTCTCACTAATTTTGGAAATTAGCTCTTTTTGCTTTGGCCTTTTCTTTTTCTGAACGTTTTTGTTACTCTTCTTAGCTGCCCTTGGTCTTCTCGACATTCTTCTGTGAAACTACATTTCTACAGCCTCCAGTGAATTTTTGTCTATTTTCCTATTGTCCATGATTCACATCCATATGTTAAGACTGGTTCTATATAACATTTAAGAACTCTTGTTCTTGTTTCTATTGTCAAAAATGGATTTTACAGTATTGTATCTTCCTCATTTTTTGGAAAGCTGCTTTTGCCTGAGCCATTCTGTATTGGGGTAAGCCAAAGAAAAAATGGATCTATTCGTTTTTATGTTCATCAATCACTACGGAAAGGAGCGGGCACTTAACTGTCATGAAGTCTGTTCAGAGTTCTACTATGGTAACCCTTTTAGAACTCTTCTTTGTGGGACTGTGTGTGCGAAGTGAGAACCGCTGCAGTAAAAATTGTTTGCGAGTAAGAGCCGCTTTAAAATCAACGTTGGTGTTGTTGAAGCACGGAATTGGCGAAAATAACCAGACTACTTAAGTGCGGTGTCAGGAGAGTGGTCCGTCTTGCAGCGTTGTGGTAACTTTGGAACAAGGTCAACGTAGTGAAGCCTTCGATGCTATGTGCAGTTGTAGAGGCGGATAACATAAGATAAGAGAGCTGGGCTACCTAAGTGCAAGGGATCTGAGAAAAAAAAATGGAGACAGACAATTACGTGAGGAAACAGATCCAGGATTCTGACCCAAAGAAACGTAGAGGTCCGCACTCATAGGACAAATGATAGGAAACAACCAATTACTGAGAAGAATTCACTGCCAATGTGTAAGTGCTGTAGATATAAACCACATCACGCAGATTCAAGTTTGCAACGCTTCTGAACCTGGGAAGCTGGTTTTCCTAGGCCCATTGAGAAGTTGCCACGTACAGGTTTTACTTCCATGAAGTGATCGATTTATTTGAAGAAAAAAAACGGAACTTCGTTGTACTTGTTCAGGTATACATCCATTCATACATGCTCGGTTAAGGCGTACTCGCTGAATATCAACGGGTTAAACACTTTCTCCTGCTAGAACACTGATGATTGACAAAATGCGACAGCTTGTGCCTATTTGCACTAATAGCGAAAACGTTATGACATCCAATATGATTGAACTGGATCACTTTTGTAGAATATGGAGCCGCGATAGCTCAGTGGTTAGTGAACTGGACTACAAAGGACAATAGGTAGGGTTCGATCCCAACCGACGGCCTCCGGTTCACCCAGCCATTAATGGGTACCGGATTTTTTTTCAGGGAAAGTAAAGCGACACGGGCGTAATACCGACCAGTGGTCGACCAAAAATCATGCGCCGAAGGTGTGTCAAATGTATGGTCACTAACACCATCCTAGATGTCGTAGAGTCTATCTTTATTTCGTTATTCGTTTGTGTTGTTCTCGTTTTCTGAGGAAGACCGCATGTAGGTCAGCACAAACGGCAGTATTTTGTTGTGTCCCTTTATTGTAAAGCTGTTACAATATCCTGTAGAATTGATTGTACCTTACATCCCACTACTTGCTCCTGCTACCAGATTTACCGCAACACTGCAGTTACTTGCCTGTTCCCTACTACTATAAAGTTTATTAAAATCTTGAACGGTTACTCTTCACTGATCTTGTTCAGCGTTAAACGACGACTGGTTGCTTCTAGCTCGTGCACTGCTTGGCGTCTTGATGACCGCCTGTAGGTGGCGACACATTCAAATTCAACAGACTATTGTTTCTTTAAAATGAGGTTTCAGTTCGCTTTTCG
This sequence comes from Megaustenia siamemsis, assembly GCA_032433765.1. NCBI lineage: Eukaryota > Metazoa > Mollusca > Gastropoda > Stylommatophora > Ariophantidae > Megaustenia > Megaustenia siamemsis. The sequence goes on from JAVIAB010000047.1 coordinate 41,138,555, forward strand.
TCGGAAATGACTTCCCCGGCTGAGGAATGTAATGTGCGACGTAATATCCTGGAACTTCGCGAGGAACTAGAGATATTATAAATACACTTTCTACCTTGTAACATGAAATGACAAATCTAATTAATGTTTGCACTAGTTGCGAGTGTGAGATCTTATCTTCTGTATGGTTTATGTCAACGCGTGATCTATTTATTATTTCAACATTGTCTTACATAAGGACATGCCCCACATGCGACAATCTCTATTTATCACGCTCAGGGTTCACGTAGATGCCGGGACAGTACACACGTGACATGCTGGATTTATCACTGACAGGAAAAAAACAGTCCTCGTGAAATGGGGTTACTAATGAGAGCTGGAAATATGTAGCGCTATTTGACACCAGGCACAAATGACAACGGACTTGCCCATCTTTTGAGTTATTGAGTTATTTGCGGGTCATCATCATTGCACTCCGAACACGCCATAGGTGCTCAGATCCCCTCCTCAGGAAGTCCCGCAATGTCCAGCGACTGACGACTCCAGTTTTTATGTTGGTTGATAAGTCTTCTTACACGGCCACTAAGTTTCTCATTTCTGGCTGTGCCCATCTTAACTCCCATCTCCATCATCCGAAGAAGTGACGTGGATTTGTGTTTGTCGAAGTCCTGTGCTCTTCCCACATCTCGGAGGCCATTGATGGTGTCCGCCCGATCCATTGGTTGCCGGTCCTCAATGACAGCGCAGCTAGCCAACCTGTCCGCTCTTTCATTTACCGTACTCCCGCATGTCTTGCCCATCTTGTTTCATTTCATATATATCCATCTTCTTGAAATAGATAAGTGTATCAAAGAATTGATAGTTTATGGACATAAAAAACTTGTAGCAAAAGATCTGAAAGTTTGTGAAGATCATAAACATGTAGTAAAAGACTTGAAAGTTTGTGAAGATCATAAACATGTAGTAAAAGGCTCGATGGTTTGTGAAGATCAAAAACATGTAGTAAAAGGCTCGATGGTTTGTGAAGATCAAAAACATGTAGTAAAAGACTTAATAGTTTGTGGAGACTAAAAACATGTAGTAAAAGACTTGATAGTTTGTGAAGATCAAAAACATGATCCCAGTTTTCAATGTCATACTAAACGTTATGCGAAAAAGGAGGGGAAAAGGGGTTGGGGGGGGGGGGGGAAGACGATACAATACAAAATGCTACAAATAAATTATTCCAATACCTTGGAATATGAAAATCAAAAACGAAGACATCAAAACGACTGTACACTGAAGAGAGATGGCTTATAAACAATGTCTTACACAATAAATTGCAATATACATAAAAAGACACAGTGAGCACGAGAGAAAAATATAATGGAAGGAATGGTTCCAGAATGATGAGAGAGAGGCAGACCATAAACTTGACAACAGAGGAAGTGGGGGAGTTGTGGCCAGAGACAGGGATACCTTCAGACAGGTTCTGATGAGCGCGATGTTCTGCAAATGAAATTCAACTAGAAGATGGTGAATCAGTTATGAGCTTAAATAGGTGAACGCTCGACACAAGTTTCTGGTTAGAAATAGTCAATATTCTGCACACACAATAACATTGGAAATTGAAAGTATAACTTCTGTTGATCAACCGAAATGTACTATAGAAGAAATAACGCCTGGCCATAATTATAAAATGAGCAAAGTGCTGCAACTTCTTCTTCCTCTTCACATACTCGTATACTCTTTGGGGTGACTAAGGAGATGTAATTTTAGTTCTCGCTCTTTGGGCAATCTCTGCCATTGCTATTTGATGACGTTGAAAGGTTCCCATAAAATCCTACATATGTCTTGTATGAACTGAAGTTAGAAGACTTTCTTTCCAGATGAGCAACATATTGTATTTGTTTTCTGTTCATCATTTAGTCTACACCGACTATTTCTCTCATAGTCACGATTTGTATCTCCTAGTCACTCAAACTGATACATCATACTGACCAACTTCCTCTTTTGTGATTCTTCGTACTTCTGTGGTGACCAGCTTCCCCTTTTGTGATATTTAGTACTTCTGTGGTGACCAGCTTCCCCTTTTGTGATACTTCGTACTTCTGTGGTGACCAGCTTCCCCTTTTGTGATACTTCGTACTTCTGTGGTGACCAGCTTCCCCTTTTGTGATACTTTGTACTTCTGTGGTGACCAGCTTCCCCTATTGATTCTCTTAAAATTGATTTGATGTATTTATTTTATTTTTGTGAGAGATGTTTGGCTCTCGTAGATTATTTTGGAACGTAAATTGTTTTGTATCAGAAGTTTCTCTGCTCTCATTGGCACCGTGTTGTGCTCTAAGAGACGGGATCGCTGTACGCGCCAATATTTGGTTTGCTTTATTGTGTATTATTTTTATTTCTTGATCCATTTTTACCAAATTCATTTATATTAAATGGGCTAGACAACTAAAATATAAGTATGGGAGAGTAGCATCAATAGATGAAACAATAGTAGTCTGTCAGAACACGTTGACAATGGTATAGGCAAAACGTGTAGGTAGGTCTATTGTGGACAAATCTTGGTTGGGGACGCTCTCTCTATTTGCTGCTTTCGTAACTTTTATTAGAATTATTATGGGGGCCTCGGGAGCCTAGTTGGGAAAGCCACCCGACTGGACTACCGATGTTCGGACAACCCGTTTTCGATTCACGCTGGGAGCAGTGTACTCGTGGTTGGAAAATAAAAATACCCCCACGGTCTACCCAGCCGTCTGCAGAAATGGGTACCAGAGTATTACCCTGGGAAGTTGAGGAATGTTGCCTCGCATCTGAGTTTAGATGCTTTAGGCGACACTATACAGAAATCTCCGAACATTTCTGGATAGGCGGCCGAGCACATATGGGTGTAAACTCGTGTGCTAAGACGCCGGTTCAAGTCTCGTACTTTACCTTTACCTTTATTAGAATTATGTGTGGATTCTGGATAGTTATTTCTGTCTAGCCAGGTAGTCTAATAATTGTTTAGTTAGCATTAAGTAAAAAAGTAAATTTTCACTCCACGCCTTGCTAGGCGTATGAGGAATATGGTGTGTGACCATATTTTCTATGACCACGGCACATTTTTGGGTGATATGGTCGGCATCACGCCATGCCGCCTTTACTTCCAAGAAAAATCTCTGGTACCAATTTTTAGAGGCTGGGTGAACCCCGGAGCCTTGTTAGTCCGAAAAAATCCGCCACTGCTGGGATCTAACCAGGACCCTTCTGGTCAGGAAGCGAGCACACTAACCACTCAGCCACCGAGGCTTAGTTATGATTAGTTGCCATCAAAGCTGTAAAAATTGAGAACCATCGGAATAGATCGTCCACCAGTGACACAATTTGTTGGTCTTTGCGCACCGAAGACAGATTAACCCCCGCCCCACACACACACACACCGCGTAACATGTTCCACTTTCTAACGTCCCACCGGACAGCGTGAGCACAAGTATCAAACTACACCCACACGCTCTGACGAGCTAGCTCCATGGCCTTGACAGTCAATACGTTCATCTCAAGTGCAGAGTTTACAAAACTTGCTTCAGAAACATTCCCCTCTCTTGGCACTTCTCTTTACATTGTTACGTTATGTTAGCAGCATCATCTGTGCACTCCGGTCACGCGCATAGGTGACCGATCTCCTCCATGAAATACTGAGAAGCTCCAGGGAGAACTCTGACCCGCGATCATGAACTCCGTTGCAGGGACTGGCATCTGACAGGGACTGGCATCTAACAGGGACTGGCATCTGACAGGGACTGACATCTGACAGGGATTGGCATCTGACAGGGACTGACATCTGACAGGGACTGGCATCTGATAGGGACTGGCATCTGACATGGACTGACATCTGACAGGGACTGGCATCTGACAGGGACTGACATCTGACAGGGACTGGCATCTTACAGGGACTGGCATCTGACAGAGACTGACAACTGACAGGGAGTAGCATCTGACAGGGACTGGCATCTGACAGGGACTGACATCTAACAGGGACTGGCATCTGACAGGGGCTGGCATCTTCCCGGCATAACTAGACTTACAGAACAACTTGTGCCCAGGCAGTTGTCATTATGGCCGACTCGTTTCTACTTTTAACTTCAACTCTCAAATTAAAGCTGCAATAAATACATCCCTTCTATCGAGGAGACCTTCACCACAGAAGCTCGACAAACGTTTGGCGGTCATTTATATTTTTTTTATGCGAAGTAAACTTAAAACCAACAACACAAAAAGTCACGCTCAAAGGCAGCGTGTAAGATACCAATATCTGTTGCTCTTTGGGAACGTTAAAAACAACATATTATACAAGAATATGCTACCAGATTGTCATTTATTTCTTCGATGCATTAAATAATAATTTGATTTCATTAAGACGGTGAAAGTATTATGCAGCATAAACATAAACAGGACACATCTGAAACAAGTGCAACGCGTCATATACATTGGCGCAATAATAACGTCAGATGGAAGATGCACCACAGAAATAAAAAGCAGAATAGCTCAGGCCAAAATAGCATTTCAGAAAATGAAAAATGTCTTATGCAACAAGGCTATGTCAATAGAAGTGAGAAAGAGAGTTCATTGGTGCTATATAGAGCTAATTCTGACCTATGGAAGCAAATCATGGAGAGTAGACAAACATGAAAATACGATTAGAGGCCACAGAGATGGGATTTCTCAGAAAAATGTTGAAAGTTATCTGGACAGCTAAAAAGACCAATGAGGACATTCTCAATGGGGCTAATACAAAAAAAGAGCTCCTAAAAAGACATTAGAAAGAAGCCATCGCCAATTTTCGGGTACATCATGAGAAAAGAAAAGTCGAGGGACGTTCAAAAGGTAATGCACCACATAAGTTTTCTCAGCTAATAATAAAGATAGAAATATGAATTGACACACTTTAAATATGATATCTGTCAAGTGTGTGCACCAAATTACACTGCAATCGGTCAAATAATACGGGTGCAATAAATCGTTGAAATGGAGCATGTTAGCAACTTGTGTTATAAGCAGCGAATTGTGATAGAATGTCTCGTTTTAGAGAAGGACACTGTTGTCAACATTCACATGCGCCTATGTGATGTACGTAGAGTTTTTGCAGTCGACAGGAGCACAGTATGTCGCTGGGTTCCGAGAATAAAAGAATCGGAAAGCGAAGATACACCAGCTCCTTGATCGGCCGCACTGTGGACAGCCTGCCACAGCCACCAATGCATAGATGTTGAAATGCGGGGAGGGCATTATTTTTACTGGTAGGAGCATCACTACTCAACAATTGGCCTTTAGGTTGTCAGCCAGCATTGGTAGTGCAAATGTAATTATACAAATGTTTGGGTTCTCTAAGGTTTGTGCAAGATGGGTTCCATGAAATCTCACAAATGAGCACCAATTGCAAAGAAAAGCAATTTCTTCAGAACTGTTGGGGCGTTTCAGTGTTGGTGGAGAGAACTTTTTTGGCTAAGATTGTTACAGGTGACGAAACCTGGGCACATCATTTTAAAACTGAAACAAAAATACAGTCAATGGAGTGGCATCATCCGCACTCACCACGAAGAAAGAAATTCAAGACATCTCCTTCAGCTGGAAAGGTTATGATCATTGTCTTTTGGAATATTGAAGATGTGATTCTGTGGGTGGTATGCCAAGAGGCGAGATAATAAATTCACAGGCTTACATTAAGGCATTGAAGGTGTGATTCTTGTGGGTGTTATGCCAAGAGGAGAGATAATAAATTCACAGGCTTACATTAAGACATTGAAGGTGTGATTCTTGTGGGTGTTATGCCAAGAGGAGAGATAATAAATTCACAGGCTTACATTAAGACATTGAAGGTGTGATTCTTGTGGGTGTTATGCCAAGAGGAGAGATAATAAATTCACAGGCTTACATTAAGACATTGACAAAACTCAATTAACGTTTTCGCAAAGTTTGGCCGATCAAGAATCCAATAGACCTGCTTCTCTTTCACGACAATGTGCGCCCTCATACAAGTCTGACAACACGGGAAGCAATCAACAGTTTGGATTGGACTGTACACCCCCATCCACCATACACCCTGAGTTGACACCCTCTGATTTCCATCTCTTTGGTCCACTTAAAGATGCTGTCCGTAGATCAAGGTTTGAAGGTAATGAAGGAGTGATTGGTGCAGCGAAAAAATGGCTACACTATCAGGACAAAGACTGGTACTGGCTAGGAATACATGCACTTGTTGCGTGCTGGCGTAAAGCTGTACAAGTGGATGGGGATTATGTTGAATGATACCGATGTTTACATGACATATCCATATATACTGTGTAAAAATGTCATACTTTTTAATTAGCGGTTCCCAAGAAAACCGATGTGGTGCATTACTTTCTGAATACATTAAGCAGATGTGGCACGAAACGGAAGTGAACGAGAAAGTAAACATCAAGCTAAGAAGGTGTTTACACAACACAACGCAAAGTACGTCTTTTAGCGCTCAGATTAGAGTTCGAGATTAGAGTATTGAAAGATGATATTGCTCATGAGTTAGCTTCACCTAGGGACAAGTGTTAGTGGGGAATAGCTTGGTCATTTTCTGACGTGGACAACGGTTCATGTCTCATAGGCCAATATTGTGTCTATTTAGGGACAGGATACGGGACTGATGAAATAAAACATTAACTTAAACGTTGCGACAACATTGTATACGATCTTATTCCTTGCCACTCATTAACCCTCTCACGTAGTCACACATCTCAAGAGACTCCAGGATGCAAGGCGCCCCAAACAGAGCTGGAAGCTGCCTGCGAATTATAGCCGATGTCCAGGATCGGTGAAGCTGAACCATCGAAACTCTAATCCACCTCTACGCGGTGCCTCTTTTGACAGACTAACCAGCCTAGTCTGGCCAAACAGGTAGAAATCGATAAGGAAAGACAACTCGGTATTCAGAAACGTCGTGCTGACGTCGCATGTGTTGGGCTGAAAGGCTCAAATAACCACAACACAACGCATTTGTACACACTTAATGCCCATTTCTTAAATGTTATGTAGAGCCAGTCTTAACATGTGGATGTGAATCATGGACAATAGGACAACAGACAAGAAAATTGCTGGAGTCTGTAGAAATGTGGTTTTACAGAACAATGCTGAAAATACCAAGGACAGCTGAGAAGAACAATGAAAATGACCCTCTGAAATACGTCAAAGCAAAAAGAGAGCTAATTTAGAATATTAGGAAGAAACAATCATCATTTTTTGGCCCTATAATGAGAAGAGAATATCTGGAATATATTGTGACAACTGGGAAAATTGGGGGCCGAAGAGATAAAGGGAAGCGAAGAGAAAAAATACTATACAGCTTAAGAGAATGGCTTGGCAGAAGGTCAACAACTGAAATGATAAATAACTGTTGAGATCGAAAGTTACGGAGAGCCATGAACACCTACGCCAGCAGGCCCGGTACTTGATGATGATGATGATGATGATGAATGTCCTTTTAAGGATGGATGGTGAAGATGATTATCCATTCCTTGAGTTATTATCGCGTGAACGTTAGAAAGAAAGCTAAGAACATTGCCATAAGTGGTATATAGTTGTTCTTTAAGTAACAAATATTGGTCTCTTTCTCCAGCGTTCCTATTGGCCAAGAGGGAAGGTTCTGGGCGGTTCCAGCAGTCTCAACGCCATGCAGTACGTCAGGGCATCTAGGCACGACTACGACCGTTGGGCTGACTACACCAAGGACGAAGGATGGAGCTACAAGCATGTACTGCCATACTTCAAGAAGTCTGAAGATATTAGAATTCCTGGGCTGCAGAATTCTCGTGAGTAAACGCCAGTTGTTATTGCTTAGTTCTAGTCTAAACAAATACCGTTAGCATGGGCGTAGTAATTACTAGGAAAACAAGTTCCTTCACGGCCGGTGACAGTCATTAAAATAGTGCCAAAAAAACCAAGACAGTTTTTGGGAGCATAAACGTAAAAACTATTCTGTGCTATTCCTTTATATTCTATTCGGGGAATCAGTTTCATTGCAGCTGGGGCATCCCCATTTCCGATGCACCGCCCATCCCAGCATTTACCGATGCACCGCCCATCCCAGCATTTACCGATGCACCGCCCATCCCAGCACTTACCGATGCACCGCCCATCCCAGCATTTACCAATGCACCGCCCATCCCAGCATTTACCGATGCACCGCCCATCCCAGCATTTACCGAAGCGTATGCAGTCTGATAGCTCAGAACAACAGAAATGGAATGCAGCGGTCACCGACCAAGCAACTTCATGATTTAGACTTTGCTGATGATATAGCTTTCCTATCACACAACCGTTAACAGATGCAGGATAAAATGAGCATACTTGATGAGAGATCACAAAAGCTGGGACTGAATACAAGTAGAGATAAGACCACAATTAAGAGAATTAATGCAAATGGCAATAACCACATAATAATAGGAGAAATATCTCTACTAGACGTACATCTTACATATATATATGGGTAGTATTATAGACAAAGAGGGAGGAACAAAGAATGATACCAAAAGAAGGATATCAAAAATAAGAGGAACATTCGTTGCACTGGGAAACATATGGAAGTCCAAAGAAATTAGATTAAATTAAAAATTTTTTAACTCTAATGTTAAGTACGTATTATTATATGGCTGTGAAACATGGAGAGCAACAATAATTACAATAATGATAAAATACAGACTTTTATTTATAGATGCTTACGCAGGATAAAAGGATGGAAATTGCAGGACAAAATCACTAACATAAAATTAAGGAAATGTACCAGTCAAATATATGTGTATAACGAGATACAACGAAGACGATGGCGCTGGATAGAACACACACTTCGGAAACCAACTGATTTACACAATAGGAACCTTTTTGGAACCCCCAAGGAAAAAGACAAAGAGGAAGACCAAGATATTCTCGGAGAAGGCAGACGGAAGCAGAGATGAAGATAATGGAGAAGACATGGAATGATCTTAAAAGAATGGCAAGAAACAGAGCGGTTTGGAAAGTGTTTGTTGAAGACATATGCTCCACAGGGAGCTGAAAATGTAAAAGAAGAATGCAGACTGATTGTTCTTATAGTGTGTTCATTATAGATACATCTGCTTTTCCCACTAAGCATACCGGATCGACCAAATCCCTTTTCCACCTTCAGACTCATCAGTCTCTCAATATATTCATCATTGTCCCACCCATTCTCCTCTTCTGCTCTTAAAGAATGAATAACAAACTTGACGATGTTCTCTTTGTCGAAAGTAAGGCCACACTCAGTGCCAGAGCTGCCAGCGAGCTTATCGGCTATTTCATTGCCATGAACACCAGCCCTGGACCCTACACTCAGTGCCAGAGCTGCCAGCGAACTTATCGGCTATTTCATTGCCATGAACACCAGCGTGCCCTGGACAGTACACTCAGATTAACGCGTTCACTTTAGAGCCATCCAAGAGCTGCATCCACTCCTGCCGCAGACACTGTCTGTCAATCTCCTGTAGCACACTTTGCGAGTCAGTTACCAAGACAGTGTGATCCACGTTCTGTGTAACCAGCCATGCTATCGCCGCCGTTGCTGGTTCTATCTATATTCTCTTGCTGGTTCTATCTATATTCTCTTGCTGGTTCCCTAGCCACTTCTATGCCTTGTTGGTAAGACACAAAACCCCAACCACTGCACTGTCCGCGGGATACAGAACCATCTGTGTAGATGATAAGATCCTGAAGTGACGACATTTTTTCAAAGGATTCCCTTATTACAAACTTGGTAGCTCTATACACTCAACTGTGACACTTCCTGCCGAGCTGAATGATTATTTTGTTTAGCCTCTTTTTCCGTTGTTACTTCTATCCAATCCTTGCCAGTCCTAATATCATTCAAATCACATACTCTCCTTATGAACTCCTCCGCCTCGGCCATCCAGGATTGTCCGCGCCTGATGCTCCTGTCCATGTTCGCACTCAATTCTCAATGCAAGAGATGATTTATGTTCATCATCACGTTCAGATAAGCTTGGACCATGTCGCACTTTAATCAAGTAAGTACTTGTTCCAATGAACATATATGTGTATTTCCGGTGCATCCGAGAACTGCCCATAGGCCCTCACTCTGAACCTTTTCCAACCTTGCGATCTGAGTTCATGAGAGAGTGAGTATAACCAAACTATAATCCAGTACTGAGAGTACCACGGCCTGCATGAGAGAGTGAGTATAACCAAACTATAATCCAGTACTGAGAGTACCACGGCCTGCATGAGAGAGTGAGTATAACCAAACTATAATCCAGTACTGAGAGTACCACGGCCTGCATGAGAGAGTGAGTATAACCAAACTATAATCCAGTACTGAGAGTACCACGGCCTGCATGAGAGAGTGAGTATAACCAAACTATAATCCAGTACTGAGAGTACCACGGCCTGCATGAGAGAGTGAGTATAACCAAACTATAATCCAGTACTGAGAGTACCACGGCCTGCATGAGAGAGTGAGTATAACCAAACTATAATCCAGTACTGAGAGTACCACGGCCTGCATGAGAGAGTGAGTATAACCAAACTATAATCCAGTACTGAGAGTACCACGGCCTGCATGAGAGAGTGAGTATAACCAAACTATAATCCAGTACTGAGAGTACCACGGCCTGCATGAGCGAGAATAGTAACGGTTGCTGGAGGTTCACCTTGACCATCATCTTAATCACGCTGGCTCATCTCCTTGCCTATTGAATGACATTGCTCACGTGTTAAAGAAAGAGACCTAACAAATGATATTCCCAAATATTAATAGTCGGACTCCTCACGATGGTTGCATCATTGCAGTTTATGACTGGGAAGGTGTCTTGTACTATTATGTTGTTTAGCAAACACGACATTACAGGAGTCTTGTTTGGGTTAATAAGTGTGTTGTAGTTGTTGCACGAAGTTGTTATCTGATCCATGTTTTCCTGTAATTGCTGAGCCAGTTTTACTCTATTACGACCGTGTATATACGTTATAATGCCATAAGCAAAGCGAGAGTGCGACCCGATCCGACACTATTTAGTTGCGCTACCTTTGGAAGTGTCTGTATTGAACAAAGAAGGTGATAATAGCGATCCTTGAGGAAACCCCGGCGATATACATCTCGGCTCAGATATTCAGGTGCCGAAACGTAGCGCCACTTTTCTAATCATCAGAACCGATGCCACCCTGCGTACAAGCCGTGTGTCAATGCCTGTCTCACTAAGTAGGTGTACGAGTGTGTCAAAGCTTGTCTCACTAAGTAGGTGTACGAGTGTGTGTCAATGCCTGTCTCACTAAGTAGGTGTACGAGTGTGTGTCAAAGCCTGTCTCACTAAGTAGGTGTACGAGTGTGTGTCAAAGCCTGTCTCACTAAGTAGGTGTACGAGTGTGTCAAAGCTTGTCTCACTAAGTAGGTGTACGAGCCGTGTGTCAAAGCCTGTCTCACTAAGTAGGTGTACGAGTGTATCAAAGCTTGTCTCACTAAGTAGGTGTACGAGTGTGTGTCAATGCCTGTCTCACTAAGTAGGTGTACGAGCCGTGTGTTAATGCCTGTCTCACTAAGTAGGTGCACAAGCCGTGTGTCAATGCCTGTCTCACTAAGTAGGTGTACGAGTGTGTGTCAAAGCCAGTCTCACTAAGTAGGTGTACGAATGTGTGTCAATGCCTGTCTCACTAAGTAGGTGTACGAGTGTGTGTCAAAGCCTGTCTCACTAAGTAGGTGTACGAGTGTGTGTCAATGCCTGTCTCACTAAGTAGGTGTACGAGTGTGTGTCAAAGCCTGTCTCACTAAGTAGGTGTACGAGTGTGTGTCAATGCCTGTCTCACTAAGTAGGTGTACGAGTGTGTGTCAATGCCTGTCTCACTAAGTAGGTGTACGAGCCGTGTGTCAATGCCTGTCTCACTAAGTAGGTGTACGAGTGTGTGTCAAAGCCTGTCTCACTAAGTAGGTGTACGAGTGTGTGTCAATGCCTGTCTCACTAAGTAGGTGTACGAGCCGTGTGTCAATGCCTGTCTCACTAAGTAGGTGTACGAGCCGTGTGTCAATGCCTGTCTCACTAAGTAGGTGTACGAGCCGTGTGTCAAGGGGAAGATTGTCTTGAAGGGTCTGGAAGGAAAGATTCACTTGCTGGTCTAGACTGTTTTTCTATTGAGAATGTGAATGTTAGTGCCAACATTGTTCAATGACCAGCTGCGCATTTGATGAGTAGCGTGGTTGGTAACACGTCAGGCAGCCATCCTGACATAGAAAAATTAAGTACCTATTTAATCTGGGCAAACCTGGAAACCGTCGATCGAGATCGAACTCTTGTAATTAGTAGCTCTGTGTATTAAATTTAGTAGCTCTGTGTATTAACTTTAGTAGCTCTGTGTATTAACTTTAGTAGCTCTGTGTATTAACTTTAGTAGCTCTGTGTACTAACTTTAGTAGCTCTGTGTATTAACTTTAGTAGCTCTGTGTATTAACTTTAGTAGACCTGTGTATTAACATTAGTATCTCTGTGTATTAACTTTAGTAGCTCTGTGTATTAACTTTAGTAGCTCTGTGTATTAACTTTAGTAGCTCTGTGTACTAACTTTAGTAGCTCTGTGTATTAACTTTAGTAGCTCTGTGTATTAACTTTAGTAGACCTGTGTATTAACATTAGTATCTCTGTGTATTAACATTAGTAGCTCTGTGTATTAACATTAGTATCTCTGTGTATTAACATTAGTAGCTCTGTGTATTAACATTAGTAGCTCTGTGTATTAACATTAGTATCTCTGTGTATTAACATTAGTAGCTCTGTGTATTAACATTAGTATCTCTGTGTATTAACATTAGTAGCTCTGTGTATTAACATTAGTAGCTCTGTTTATTAACATTAGTAGCTCTGTGTATTAACTTTAGTAGCTCTGTGTATTAACACTGAGCTTCCCAGTCATAAACTGCAATAGTACAACCATCGTGAGAAGTCTGACTATTAAGTATTTGGGAAATAGCATTTGATAGGTCCCTTTCTTTCAATCAACACGTGAGCAGAAAGATCAAGGCAAACAAAGGCTAACAAGTAATCCCAAGAAAATCCTGAAGGAAATACTAGATCATAAAATTCCAAACACAGAGCAAATACAGAAATAACATAAGAAGAGTAACTTGTATGTCAACCTCCAACGTTATTTTCTTCACTTGAGATCTTTGCAACGCGTCAAATACTTGGGCACAATAATAACATCAGATGGAAGATGCACCACAGAAATAAAAAAAAACAGAATAGCTCAGGCCAAAATAGCATTTCAGAAAAGGAAAAATATCTTATGCAACAAATCTATGTCAATAGAAGTGAGAAAGAGGTCGGTGCTATATAGAACCAATTCTGACCTATGGAAGCGAATCATAGACAAAGGACAAACTATTAGAGGCCACAGAGATGGGATTTCTTAGAAGAATGTTGAAAGTTCCCTGGACAGCTAAAAAGACCAATGAGGAGATTCTCAAAGAGGCCAACACAAAAAAGGGAGCTCCTAAAAAGCATCAGAAAGAAACAATCAACATTTTTCGGGCACATCGTGAGAAGAGGAAAGTTGGAATTCTTGATTACAACTGGCAAAATAAAAGGAAAGAGAAATCGCGAACGACAAAGAGAGAAAATACTGGATTTCTTGGTGTCATGGCATGGAAAACTGTCAACAACAGAACTGATACGATGCACTGTAGATAGAAGATTGTGGAAGGAAATGATCGCCTACGCCAACCGGTATGGCACATGATGATGATGATGACGATGATGATGATATCAATAATTAGAACAGACGATAACAATTCATCCTTGCCCCTTGTTAATTGACAGAATGTAACCAAAACAGTTCACACCGGCTTGTATCCATAATGACGTTTCTTCCTGCCAGCATACCATGGCCACGGAGGACCGTTCACCATTCACCATCTCAAGTCCAAACCTCTGTCTGCCAAGATCATCGAGGCTGGCCAAGCAGCAGGTTTTCCCTACAACGAAGATTACAACGGAAGAACAATGGAAGGTAGACATTATTATTTTTGCTGAATTATGAACATTATTTGTTTCGTTTATTGATTTTATAAATCTCAACTACAAGTTTCTTACAAAAGTGTAATATTTTGGTAGAAATTATGTTATCAATGGCCTGATTTTTTCGGAGATGGCGATCAAAATATAGGTCCGATGTTAACGCTGAGAAAAGGCCCTTGGAGGTTGGAAATCGTAAAGAACAGATTGGTGTTGTCCTTGCAACAATTTTTTTTTCAATAGCAGTAAAGTCCCTGGTATTGTTCTCCATCATCCAGCTTGTCCCTGTTGCAACTTGGCTCACATGACCACTACTCTGAAGTTGGCTATGTTCTCAACGAGATGTCCAGCGTCTGCAGCAGGCAGCTCGTCTTGCACTCACCTTCTTCTAGGTCTTCCTCTCATTTACCTTGCACTACGTCTTCCACGATTATCTTCTCTATGCCGTTATGTCGTGATCATCATCATCAAGTACCAAGCCTGCTGGCTTAGGTAATAATGTCACTCCACAACTTTAGATCTCGACAGTTATTTATCATTTCTGTTGTTGACCTTCTGCCAAGTCATTCTCTTAAGCTGTCTGCTATCTTTTCTCTTTGCTTCCCTCTATCTCTTTGTCCTTCAATTTTCCCAGTTGTTACAATATATTCCAGCTGTTCTCTTCTCATTACATGGCCAAATAATTATTATTGTTTCTTCCTAATATTGGAAATTAGCTCTCTTTTTGCTGTGGCCTCTTTATAACGTTTTCATTACTCTTCTGAACTGTCCATGGTATTCTCAACATTCTTCTGTAAAACCACATTTCTACGACTCCAGTGATTTTCTTGTCTGTTTTCCTATTGTCCATGATTCACATCCATATGTTATGACTGGCTCTACATAACATTTAAGAACTCTTTTTCTTGTTTCTATTGTCAAAAATGGATTGCATAGTATCTTCCTCATTTTTTGGAAAACTGCTTTTGCCTGAGCCATTCTACATCTCACCTCTTTTGTACATCTTCCCTCTGAGGTTAACAAAGTTCCCAAATATTTAAATTCATTTACCTGTTTAATATTGTTCCACTTGTCTTTATTTTGCACTGAGGTGATGCCTTTTTCTTTGTTGTTATCATAGTCGTGTTACTTGACCGAAATACATTATTTGTCTTGTATTTATGTTTCTTTACAGATCAAGCAATAACCATCATTCTTATGTTGCTCTAGAGACTCGTCACTGCTGTGTAATTGGTGACTTCATAATTCATGTACCACCAAGCAAGACATCAGAGTACTTATTTGAGACACTGTTCATTGATAATCGGTCTGTACAGAGAGAAACAAGAATTAAAACTACATTATTAATCCTATTTGAAGATCTTATCTTCACTGTTCAAAGAAAGAAATGTCTTGTGTCTCTACATAGTTTACAACGATGCTCTATATGTGCATCTCTTTGTTCCGACACTGAATGACTTACCCCACTATAGGCTCGACTAACCCAGTTCTATTGAACAGATTGATTTGTTACTATGATCACCACTGAATGACTTACCCCACTGTAGGCTCGACTAACCCAGTTCTATTGAACAGATTGATTTGTTACTACGATCACCACTGAATGACTTACCCCACTCTAGCCTCGACTATCCCAGTTCTATTGAACAGATTGATTTGTTACTACGATCACCACTGATTGACTTACCCCACTCTAGGCTCGACTATCCCAGTTCTATTGAACAGATTGATTTGTTACTACGATCACCACTGATTGACTTACCCCACTCTAGGCTCGACTATCCCAGTTCTATGTAACAGATTGATTTGTTACTACGATCACCACTGATTGACTTACCCCACTCTAGGCTCGACTATCCCAGTTCTATTGAACAGATTGATTTGTTACTACGATCACCACGTGAAGATGAAGTAAAGTCTCGATCAGGTCTAGTTTGCCGACTCTAGCTTCATGAGTTTGTTGTGTAACAATGCCTGGTATAAACACATATGTCCGGACTAATGTCACAAATGATACAATTGAACTCTCGCTAGAACTTCAAGATGTATCACAGTCCCTATGTTTGTTTCTTCAACAACTTCTACATCAGTATCAATGATTGCACCAAAGTTTGAATGTAGTAATGTAAGTTGAATTAATTCATTCTGATTTGTTTCTTTAAAAAAAGCAGTTGAATTTATTAATGTTGTTTTCTGCAGAATTATTTCTTTGTTCGTTACAACCAAGTCAGTATAGATTATTCCCTACTTCCCTCCTAAAGATAACACCTTTGGCCCACTTATTTTTTGCCTACACAAGATAGAAATCGTTGGCTCGTGCCAGCACAGACCGCGTTGTTTACTCACAGCCAACGCTATTTCGGCCGACCTATTTCAGAGGTCCCCAAGCCACGTTAGGTCTTTGTTCCATATTTCACTTTCATTTTTTTTTTCATATTCATTGTTCACCTATACTCTCTACTTTTTTTTTCTATCATTCCTTTTTCAGCGTCGAGTGAAGGAATAGTCTGGCGTCTTGTCCTCTTTGACTCGTACATTAATGCGAGGCCACCGCATATGCAGAAAACAAAAAAAATATTTTAAAAATTGTTACAGCTTTACAGGTGAGGGCTAACACAAAAAGACGCTGAGGCTGATTTGCTTATTTATATATGTGTGTGTTGTCCATTGTTCTAGCTGAAGACTAAAGGCCATTCTTGGTTACCTTGGTTTGTACTTTCTCTTTCTGGTGTAGCCCCGATGACCACTAAAGGCCATTCTTGGTTACCTTGGTTTGTACTTTCTCTTTCTGGTGTAGCCCCGATGACCACTAAAGGCCATTCTTCGTTACCTTGGTTTGTACTTTCTCTTTCTGGTGTAGCCCCGATGACCACTAAAGGAATGCTTGCTTGCTTTCGTTCGCCCGATGACTAAAGTATTCTAGAATTATGAATTAGATTGTAGAATTCCTCCTCGTCATCCGCCCTTAAAAGGACGTTAAGTGGACGTCTCTGCGTTGTGTTGTGGTTTGCAGTGTAACACTGTTATATTTGCGCCTTTCGGCCCAACACATCCGACTTCAGCACGACATTTTGAGTACCGGGTTGTCTTCCCTCTTCGATCCCTGCTCGTTTGGCCAGACTAGACAGGTTAGTCTGTTACTAGAGGCACCATGGAAAGGTGGAGCAAGGTCTGGATGGTTCTGGTTCACCGTTCGTGGCGCAAGCCATCAGCTGTGGATCGCTGACAACTTCCAGCTCTGCTGCTGGGAGGCTCGCCTTAGCCTCCTAAAGGAATAAATAGTTCTCTTCTCCGACATTACAAGGAAGTCAAGTCAGCGCAGATGCGTTGTGTCACGGTTTGAAGTAGAAGTGTGATATTTGCAACTTTAGACGACTCAACACATTCGACTTCAGCTCAACACATTCGACTTCAGCTCAACACATTCGACTTCAGCGCGGCGTTTAGATGGTTGCCTTCGCCCTCGATCACTACTCACTTGGCCAGACCAGACTTGCCTGTCTGTTTCAAGGGGCACCGCAAAGAGGCGGAGTAAATTATTGATATTTCAAGTTCACCTATCCTGCCTGGCACAATCAGTCAGCTATGGGTTGCTGATAGTATTCAGCTCTGGTGATGATGTGCACCTCTTCCTTCGCTTCGTTTAAAAGTCACATACACATATACACACACATAGAAAGAGAGAGAGAGAGAGAATAACACGAGGCATTTGTATCTAAATGTGTGCAACCAATTTTCTATAACAAGAGTGCCCTTCGGGAATCTAAGAAAGTTTGTAATCTAAACATCAGTGTGATAACTAAGGAGACTGAAGTACCGTTGGACACATGCCAAGTACAGTGATAACGATTCTTTCTTTCTTTCTTGATGGCGTTCACTGGATGGTTACTAAGAGAATGGAATCTTCATCCAACTTCGTCATCTGTTCTTAAAGGGGCGTTAGGTGGGCGTCTAGATGTGTTGTGTTGTGGTTTATTTGCGCCCTTCGGTTCAACACATCCGACTTCAGCCCAACACATCCGACTTCAGCCCAACACATCCGACTTCAGCCCAACACATCCGACTTCAGCCCAACACATCCGACTTCAGCCCAACACATCCGACTTCAGCCCAACACATCCGACTTCAGCCCAACACATCCGACTTCAGCCCAACACATCCGACTTCAGCCCAACACATCCGACTTCAGCCCAACACATCCGACTTCAGCACGACATTTTCTTAAGAACGGGTTGCCTTTCCTCTTCGATCCCACCTCGATAGGCTAGACTGAATTGTCTATTTCAAGGAGCACCACTGGGTGGTGGAGCAGGGTCTTGATCAACTCTCTTTTTTGCCAGATCCTAACGCCAGCAGTTGGTCGCTGACTGCACTCAGCTCGGTTGCTGGATGGTCGTCTTGGCCCCCTTGGACACAAAATTCTGGCTCTAGCTCTTCTGACCGCCTCAACCATTGACATTTGCAGCTCTGTAGCAAATTCATCATCATCATGGGCCACACCGGTTGGCTTAGGCAGTCATGTCCTTCCATAATCTTCTATCCACAATGTGTCGTATCATTTCTGTTGTTGACTGTTCTTGTTCTTTTGTTGACTAGTAAACTACTGAGAGTATATTCCCTGTGAGATATGAATAGAAATTTGAAATAAAAATTCCAAATAAAACTTGGAAACCACGTAACGAAGTTGATTTGGTGTTCATTTATTTACATCTGCTTCTCAAAGAGCTCCTGTCGGAGCTCGAGTGACTGCAACTTGCGATCGCAACAGCTGGGCCGGCGATCCATCAGCTGCCAACACCTAGTCTCGACCTCCTAATTTATCTCTCCTGGCACCAGCCTGCTTCAAACCCGACTCTCCTTTTAGGTTGCTTAGATGGTAGTGATATGAAATGCAGGTCTCGTGGGGCTAGGCGCTGTGTCAAGAAGTATGCCTTCGAACATAAGCATCAGGCTGTGCATTGATCTCTGTGCTTTCTGTTGTTGATTTGTGGATTTGTTTCCGGGTTTTGTAAACATACAAGTGTCCCCCAAACATATTTGTTGATCTGTCGCCTCTTAAGTTTCCATTCGTAATAATATTCATTTATTTTTAGTAGTTCATTTGTCTTCTGGCTAACATAGTCTAAGAAGGATCGCCGTGTTCTCCGTAGTGGTAGCTTTTACTGATATAGAAGACTATTACTGTAGTACCTCTGGACATAACAAGTCACACAGTTTTTTCAGCCATAGCCTGGATCTAGACGAACTCCTCCTCCAGTGAAAGCCGGGAATGTCAAGAAAGCTGTTTCGACCTGCCACATGCCATTCCTGAGTCGATGGGCATCTGCTCGTATCATCTCGTGGCATTAGCACAACAACAATATAAAGAGCTCTTAGTTCATAACGCAGGACATAACTTACCATTGCTTTCTATTTTGTTTCTGCCAGGCATCTGCAACTCTCAAGTTAACACACTCAACGATGAGCGCATGAGCACAGGCCGAGCTTTCATCCACCCAGCTCTCGGTAGGCCAAACCTGGACGTGGCAGTGAAGGCTCATGTTACAAAGGTAGAGATTATGAAATGCCATGAAGCTGTTGTGGTCGTTTTTATGTTAGAAAGGTAGAAATTGTGAAAGGTCATGAAGCTGTTGTGGTTGTTTCCGTGTTACAAAAGTAGAGATTGTGGACGGCCATGAAGCTGTTGTTTCCATGTTACAAAGGTAGACATTGTGAACGGCCATGAAGCTGTAGTTTCCATGTTACAAAGGTAGACATTATGAACGGCCATGAAGCTGTTCTTTCCATGTTACAAAGGTAGACATTGTGAACAGCCATGAAGCTGTAGTTCCCATGTTACAAAGGTAGACATTGTGAACGGCCATGAAGCTGTTGTTTCCATGTTACAAATATAGAGATTGTGAAAGGTCATGAAGCTGTAGAGATAGTTTCCATGTTACAAATATAGAGATTGTGAAAGGTCATGAAGCTGTAGAGATAGTTTCCATGTTACAAATATAGAGATTGTGAAAGGTCATGAAGCTGTTGAGATAGTTTCCATGTTACAAATGTAGAGATTGTGAAAGGTCATGAAGCTGTTGAAATAGTTTCCATGTTACAAATGTAGAGATTGTGAAAGGTCATGAAGCTGTAGAGATAGTTTCCATGTAACAAAGGTAGAGATTGTGAAAGGTCATGAAGCTGTAGAGATAGTTTCCATGTTACAAAGGTAGAGATTGTGAAAGGTCATGAATCTGTAGAGATAGTTTCTATGTTACAAAGGTAGAGATTGTGAAAGGTCATGAATCTGTAGAGATAATTTCCATGTTACAAATGTAGAGATTGTGAAAGGTCATGAAGCTGTAGAGATAGTTTCCATGTTACAAATATAGAGATTGTGAAAGGTCATGAAACTGTAGAGATAGTTTCCATGTTACAAATATAGAGATTGTGAAAGGTCATGAAACTGTAGAGATAGTTTCCATGTTACAAATATAGAGATTGTGAAAAGTCATGAAGCTGTAGAGGTAGTTTCCATGTTAAAAAGGTAGAAATTGTGAAAGACCATGAAGCTGTTGCTTCCATGTTACAAATGTAGAGATTGTGAAAAGTCATGAAGCTGTTGTGGTTGTGGTTGTGGTTGTGGTTGTATCAAAAATAGTAGTTGTCACTGGAGATAGATGGTGATTGAGCTTCAATATAATAGTTTCAATAACAATGCCTAGTGCACTAGTACAGAGAAACCTGATACACATTTGCTCTCAAGGTCTGAAAAGGACACGTTTAGCTGGAAACAAACTTAGAAACATGATCTTCAAAGGTAGAATAAACCACAGTCAGAAGAAATCTTTGACTAAAGTGACTAAGCAACCGAATATATACCAGCACGGGTTGTACAGTCTTATTTTTTAGCAACAACGAAAATGCACAGCCTGTAGAATTAATAATGTCTACAGCTAACGACGTCTTTTATAATGAAAGACCAGAGCTAAACAATTCAAACAAAAACACTGGACCACCAATAATGCAGAGTGAAGTGGATGAGGCAATTCAACGCAATAATAGAGGCAAAGCTCCAGGTCCTGACAATATAACAATCGAAGAGATAAATGTATTAGGAGAGCTGGGAGTACAAGACATAACAAAATTACTCAATGACATATATAACACTGGACACATACCCGAAGATCTACTAAAATCTGTCTTTGTAGCCATACGGAAGAAGTCAGGCGCCACTGATTGTGAAGACCATCGCACTATTAGTCTCATGAGCCATATGACGAAAATATTACTAAGAATCATCAGGAGAAGTACCGACTCCGTAACAAAGGTGGCTACCATGGATCGCCATTCCATTCTGTTTCTTGCTTTGATGGTGCAGGTTGTCATAGATTGACTTGTTCGTCTTTTGATGTTACTCGTCCATGTTAGTCTTGGTCTGCCTCTGCCTCTTGTATCTTATATTTTCCCTTCCAATATTGCTTTTAGTAGGCTGTTGTGCCTTTTAACATGCCCCAAAATGTTCATTTGTCTTGTCTTAATTGTATTTAGTAGTTCTCTTTTTTTAATTTTAGTTGTTTTAAAACTTCATCGTTTGTTTTCTTTCTTTCCATTCAATTCTACCTATTCTTCTATAAATCCACATTTCAAAGGCTTCAATTTTCTGTTATGTTTTCTTGTCTAATGTCCACGCCTATGGAAGCGAATCATGGACAGTAGACAAACAAATGAAAAGACGATTAGAGGCCACTGAGATTGGATTTCTCAGAAGAATGTTGAAAGTTCCCTGAACAGCTAAAAAGACCAATTAAGAAATTCTCAAAGAGGAAAATATAAAAAGGGAACTCATAAGAGATATCAGAAAGAAACAATCACCATTTTTTTTGGCTTATCATGAGAAGGGTAAGGAACAAAATAAAACCAGAAATAAGCGAGGAACAATGTGGATTTGCCAAAGGAAATGGCACCAATAATGCAATATACAACCTAAGAACATTGATAGAAAGAGCTATAGAGGTAAAGAAAGATCTGTATATGTGATTTATAGACTGCACAAATGTATTTGACAAAGTAAAGCATGTGGAAATAATCAATATGCTGGAGAAATTAAACATTGATGGCAAGGATCTGCGAATCATAAAAAACATGTACTAGAAACAAACAGCAGCTACACGAATTAGCAACCAAATAGGACAATTCCAATATATAAAGCAAGGAGTCAGACAAGGCTGTGTTCTGTCGCCGGATATATTTTCACTTTACAACGAACATGTTATGAGATAATAGTAAACAAAAGCGGAATTGAATTCAACGGTCACAACATAAATAATTTGCGATATGCGGATGAGACAGTCTTAATAGCAGAGACAGAGAACGAACTACTAGAAATGATAGACATAATAGTAAAAGAAAGCAAGGTCTCAGTCTGAATAGTAAGACAACAGAAGTAATTGTCATATCGAAGAAACAATAAAAAATCATGCAGCATAAAAATAAACTGGACAAATATGTAACAAGTGCAACGCATCAAATACTTGTGCACAATAATAACATCAAATGGAAGATGCACCACAGAAATAAAAAGCAGATTAATTCAGGCCAAAACAGCATTCAATAAAATTAAAAATATCTTTTGCAACAAATCTATGCCAATAGAAGAGAGAAAGAGAGTTCATCGGTGCTATATAGAGCCAATTCTGACCTATGGAAGCGAATCGTGGACAGTAGACAAACAAATGAAAAGACGATTAGAGGCCACAGAGATGGGATTTCTCAGAAGAATGTTGAAAGTTCCCTGGACAGATAAAAAGACCAATAAAGAAATTCTCAAAGAGGCCAACATAAAAAGGAAATCATATGAGATATCAGAAAGAAAAAATCGCGATTTTTTTGGGCACATCATGAGAAGAGGAAAGTTGAAAAACTTGGTTACAACTGGCAAAAGAAAAGGGAAGAAATATTGCGGACGACAATGAGAAAATACTAGATTACTTGGTGTCATGGCATGGATAACAGCCAACAACAGAACTGACACGATGCACTGTAGATAGAAGATTGTGGAAGGACATGATCGCCTACCCCAAACGGTGTGACACATGATGATGATGTAGAATTAATTGTTCTATCGTTTATCGTCTCCTAACAACGAGGGAGGACGTTTCTTAAAGAACCTTCGTTGCGTGTGTCATAAATGGTTACTTGTGTAGCCCGTGTCCTGCTTCATGGTCATGACAATGATGATGATGATGATTATTATTATTATATTATGTTAAATCTTTCTTTTGTCCTTTTCCAGTTAGATACCAAATTTAATGTTGAATTAGCTTCACTGTCATATACAACAATCACTCTGTGGACTAAAATGGAAGTCACATTAATTATTTTCCAGGCGGTATTTTTACCTAAATATGTTGATCTCATTTCGTTTCTTTTGTTCGACTTTTGCCTTACCTTGAACTGATATTCCGCATCATTTTTCAGGTGATCATCAAGAACAAGAAAGCTGTGGGTGTTGAGGTCATCAAAAACGGGAGAAAGTACATCGTGAATGCCAACAAAGAGATCATTCTGTCATCAGGGGCTGTGGGCTCTCCACATATACTCATGTTGTCTGGTATTGGGCCCAAGAAACATCTGGAAAGCTTAAACGTAAGCTCATATATATATATATATATATATATATATATATATATATATATATATATATATATATATATATATATATATATATATAAGTAGTATAGTATGTCATTTAGGACGGATAAAAGTGCCTTTGAAGGCACCTAAATCCTTATATAAATAGTCTACCCGTACATCGAGGCACATTTTTTGGTGCCGTTTTTCCTTATATGAGAGTCTTCATTTTTTCTTATATGAGAGTCTACCCGCCCATTTTGGTTCCGGTGACCTCTCGTTGACCTCTCGTTGACCTCTCGTGGTGTTGTGAAGGCGTCGAAACGCAGATAAATCCTTATATAAATAGTCTAAACGCAGATCGAGGCACAATTTTTGGTGCCGTTTTTCCTTATATGAGAGTCTACCCGCCCCTTTTTGTTCCGGTCGTGGTGGTGGTGGTGGTGGTGGTGACCTCACGGTGACCTCCCGTGACCTCTCGTGGTGACCTCCCGCTGCGGTGGTGTTGTGAAGGGGTGGTGAAGGGGTGGTGAAGGGGCGGCGGTGGTATCATAACTTTCATATTCTTTGTACTTTCAATGGTTCCGTAACTTTCATAAATCTATTCTTTCTTTATACTCTCATTCAATAAAAAACAGTGACAAGTTTATTTATTGTTTTATTCCTATATATTGAACAATCGATAACACATGGTTTTGACAAAAATGTATTCTTTAACTAATGTACATTATACACATATTTAATACATAGAAAACAAAGTAGTTTATTTACAATCAGTAATACATGATAGTGTTAAATGAGTAAAGGGGAGGTGGTCACGTTGTCAGAATGGACCTGATATTTATTTATTGTTTTATTCGTATATATTGAACAATAGATAACACATGGTTTAGACAAAAATGTATTCTTTAACTAATGTACATTATACACATATTTAATACATAGAAAACAAAGTAGTTTATTTACAAGCAGTAATAAATGATAGTGTTAAATGGATAAAGGGGAGGTGGTCACGTTGTCAGAATGGACCTGACGCTTGATGTAGAAATACGAGAGTGAGTTCCGATGTTGTGTATATGTGTGTACCGACCCCTTGTATGTTTTAAACCCTATGTTTTTACCACCCCCGGCTTGTTTTTTGGTTAGGACCTCTGTGAATGTATCCTTATCTAACTTATTGTGGCGTTTATTAAGACCCTTGGTGCTAACTTTAGCATAATCCCCAAAACAGTAATAGGTCTTGCTACACAAGGAAATCATCCCATCCCCCGAATATTCCAACTTGAACAGACCAGGAGTCCGTTTGTCGTATAGCTGTCTCGTCTTACAATCTGAACAGTCATACTTTACGCCCCTGTGTTGAATGAAATCGGCCCGATGGACTTCACAAGTCTCTGAAGGGAACCATTTGTCGTACTGTGAGAAAAATTCATCTACCTTATCGGTTTTAACGACCTCTTCTAACGATGACTCGCTGAGGGCCAAGTACAGGCTATCGGTATCCATCTCACAGAGTTGAAAGTTGGACCTAGCTACAAACTTATCGAGGAAGTCGTAATAAAATTCCAACATCCGCAATTTCGCGTACTGGTAGACGAAAAAACCAATCTGCGAAGGAAGATCCCACATTATACCTCTTTTACCCATCGATACCTCGTACAGGTCCTCACCAATAGATGTCATGTTTTTAAATCGTGGGTTATTTACCAACTTGGTTGTATCAGCCCCCTCTTTAACATAGGAGACGTCCACGTGTTTCGCCATATTCGTCAAGGTCTTCCCGTAGGCCGAGTTTCCTAAGAGCTTCATCGTGTCGCTTACTATAGATTGACTTGGATCTAAATCACCAGCCCGACGCGCCTCTGTGACCTTGTCCCCAAACTCCTTAAAACAACTAATGGGTAGGTACTCTACCACCTGATAAATTTTTGTTACCTCTAGCCCATGCTCTAAATACCACTTTAACAGCGGTGTGGCCAACAGAATCTTTGTTCCACTATAACTACCCACGAGAGTACGTCTGGGGGTACGTAATAGTTTGTTTTTGGTGGCGTACTCTCGCATAAACGGACCGATATCATCTAGACCTACATCTACATTTTTAAAGATGGGGGTCATCTCACTAAAATACTCTTTTAACTTGTCGGGAACGTGAATGTCACACTCGACGAGCCCAAAAAACGACTCGTCTGAAACTGAATCTATAATGGCTTTATCAGTGATTGGTTTATATTTACCAAAAGATGGTTTAGAACCACGTAGGTTCTCATCTATAAAGACCTGAATAGCTGGCGTTGTTTTCTTTAGCCGTTGCCACTCGCACTCCCACATAACTACTACGCGAACACGGTCGAGGCTCTTTAAATAAGCCGTTATTTCACAGGTTTTCGCGTACAAATCAGCCAACTGTATATTATTCACCGGATTGACTTCTCGATCCCTGGTGATGTCACAGTTTGGATGACCGTGAAAGAGACAGCCATGGAACTGATACACGGTCCTACTGGATTTATCCCACCCATCCACTCTAATCTTGCGCTCACCCAAAGCGATCTCGCGAGCATTAAACTGGGTTCTCAAATGAACCTGGTTTTGGTGGGCAATCCAAGTCAGATACTCTCTGCACTGACGCGTGTTGTAGTTCATTTTAAGGGGTTTATAGCCATCTTCAGCCTTACGTATGACCGTATAATCGGTGGGCATCTTTTGCATAAGTGCCCATAGATAAAGGGCGTTGGCATCATAGCCTTTAATGGATTTGACCACTTTTCCGCCCCTAATAAAGGTTTTATCCTTCTCGTGGTACCGATGAAAGATAATAGAGGGGCCTCCGACAATATTCTGTCTTATTGTATGATGCAAATCGGCTTCCTTTTTTGCAATCAGGGAAAAACCCACATCCCTGGAGAGAGTTTTAAATAGATACCTCAGAGTTATTCCGGGGACCGAAATCGCATTCTTAAACATATCGATGTCTAATTTCCTATAAAACCAAAACTGTTGTGCTAAGGCCTCTAAGAAGGGGACTACATCTTTGTTGTTATACCAAACTAAAAAGTCCCTAAGGGTCGTCATTTTATTGTCCTTCCAGACCTTTTGACACAGAGCATACTCCTCCTCGGAAATATTACAATTTTTTAGTTTCGAAAAGAACGCTTCGTATGGGGGTAACTCCCTCTCATTCAACTTATTTAAATCTGTTACGTACTCGTAACAGAAAACACCCTTTGTCTCCTCTACTTTATAGGCTGCCAAGTACTTGCTATAACTAAACCCAGGGGCTAAATAATTTACTATATCTAAGAATTTTAGATTCGGTGTTGCAATACACATAAAGTTATTATTTCGTTTAACTATAAAATTTATTTCACCAAGTCGGTTTTCTTCTTCTTCTATCCGTTCCTCCTCAGCATCCTGTATCACACTTTCCTGCTCGTGCTCCTCATCCTCTCCCTCGTCTTCCTGATCGCTGTCCTCAATGTAGTGGTTACCCTTTCCAGCTGTTTCAGGTACGGAGGCGGCAGCGAAGTAATGTATTAAATACGGCTTTATTAAATTTATGTCGTACTTGCCCGAGTTGAAACCTATCACTGGGAGCTGCTTCAAGTAAGCTTTTAGACGACCTCTTGGGTCAGATTTCTTCCGATCACGCCTTTGCGCACATCCGGCCAGCTTTTCAAACAGTTCTCTGAAATCCTCTTTTAAAATTGTATACGCCTCCTTCGAGATAGATTTTAGATACTTAATCATTTTATTTACTAATTTCTGAGGATCTCCCTCGCTAACAAAACAGACAGGATCTTCAAACCCAGGAACGTTAGAGGCCACAGATACAGACAGAGGGACATGTTTTGCTAAAAAATGTGTACTAACAGAGGTACCTTTGGGGGTGGGCAAGTTGGTATTATCAAAATAACATTCCATATCAAAGGTGGCCCTAAAGGGATACACGAAACCGCCGGGTACGTCAATACCCTCTTCCTCTATTACATCCCCAATAGTCTCGCTAGGCATATAAATTCCACCTCTAAAATAATCTTTAGGTTTACCACCATTACATGTTTGGGCATGCCTGGTCATCATAGAATAGCAAGCCCATAATTTTCCACACTGTGGACAAGAGAAAGCACTAGCTGCTTTATTAATATTACTAATGTACATGAAATGGTCCTTGTGAAACAAGACCCGCAAAGTATCATCATGTGATCCCCTGCTTCGGAGTTTTGGACAGAGGGCCTCTTCATCATTGAACTCAAATACATCGATGTTTATATTGAAACATTCTTCCAAGTGTGGTAGTTGTTGTAACGTCACACCTGGAAAAGTGTCAACGAAAAGAATGTCCCAGTGCAAGTGCCACTGACTCACGAGATGACAAGTGGTCAATTCTAGATTGTCGATATCACTTCCTTTAAATAACGCCAAACAGCGGAAAAAACAGAGATTGTCATTATAAAAATTCTTAGTCGACCGACACTTCTGCATGGTGTAAATGTACCTATTGTTAGTAATATAAGATGGTAATTCCTCTAAACAACATCCAATGGGGAAGTCACGTATGTGAAATAAATAGAAACTAGTTGCTGGAATACTCTCCACCATCCACTTAGTATCAGGTCTGTTGATCATGGCAATGTCTACAGGGTTCTGTTCGTTTAGAGAATCAACGAAGCTGTTGAAATCTCCAAGATTATTGATTAATTGAGGAAATTCTAGAACAGCCGAGTTGTTGAGGGAAGAGTGGAAAAAACGTAGATCACCGGTGTCCCGGTGTCTAAGGATCAGGTGGTGACCATAGTTAATTTTGAATCGGGTTGTCTGAGTGTCAAATATATCCCTTAAAAGAGCAGACCAGTCTGTGATAAATGGACGTGCTGGTGAATGGAAAAATGTATATGTAGAAACTGTCTTGTTGATTGTAGCATGGGTGTTTATAGCTGCCCAATTTTGCTCATATACAACCCGTACATCATCAGGCAGTGTTGCTAATGGATCATCATCTTTGAATTTTTTACTTGGAGTTGAATGTTCTGCATCTATCTTTCGTTTGTTTGTTGTAGAAGAGGTCGAGGGTGAAGTGGGTGATGTTGTTTCAGTCGGTGATGCTGTTGCTGATGGTAAAGTGGGTGTTGTAGAAGGAGCCATTGATGAAGCTGGTGCTGTTGTAGAATGTTTTACTCTCATATGTCTGGCTAACGAACTACGTCTCGTATACGTACGTTGACAAATGTCACACGCGTGTCGTATAAGTCGATGTGCACCTCGATGGTGCTCCAACAAATCGCTGTGCCATTTAAATTTCTTTGGGCACAACGCACACTGATGTTCTCCAGGTGCTGCATCGTTATAAGAAATCATCTGTAGAAAAATAAATAACCCTTTGTCAATGATACTTTACATACCTAGGTTTAAACATGTTAATAACATCGAATAACAAGACTTAAAATACTTAGTTTAATCATCCAATAAATGAAGAAATTCAACAATACTTAGCATACCTATATTAAACACCTTGAATAACCTATTATCGCTAAGCGTTAACATACTTTAATAGAAAACAATCCAACTTATAACGTAAAATATAGTCTCCATCTTCTACACTGAATATAACCTATTATCGATAACACCTAACATACCTTAATAGAAAACAATCCAACTTATAACGCAAAATATAGTCTCAATCATCTACACTGAATATAACCTATTATCGATAACACTTAACATACTTTAAGTGAAAACAATCCAACTTACTGTGTAAAATAGAATCTCAATCCGCTAGAATGAACAGTAACTTTCCTTGAAGCAACCAAACTTATGACACAAATTCTCACATGAGACTAGTTTAAATATATCCTGGTACAAGATTTTAACCAATCAGCGAGTGACTATGAAAACATCGACTGATATCTGGATTAACCAATCAGAGAAGAGTATTAGTATAGGAGGCGGGGCAAAGAAATGACTGACAGCTAGATTAACCAATCAGAGAAGTGGGTGAATACTGACCTCATTTCCTGGTTGACAGGCCGTCGACTCTGGTTCATCGGTGGGGTCGGCAAATAGGGGTGGTGGCGGTAAAATTTCATCATCCTCCGCGTTATATGTAGTGGCTGTGGGTTCAGTGGTGGGGTCAAGTAATGCGGGTGGTGAGTTAGTTGAACTGACAGGGGAGGGTGGTGCAGAGTCAGCTCCTTCCCAATTAATGTATTCCTTTATTCGTTGGGCTAAATGTTCCCCACACAAGAAGACTACATCCTCTTTCGTGAACTCATGATATAAAATATCATTTATTTGCGCGCTAAGGCGTTCCTCAAACTCTAGAAGACACGAGTGAGGTAACGTGTTGTCATCTTTCACCTGACACCCTTTACAATAGTCATATGGTTGATACTGTGGAATGCACAACACCTTGTCAAATAGGATGTAAGGTCTGATAGATGCCATTTTAAGGGAATCTGTAATATAAGAAAACCACATCACAAATATTTGGAATGGGACAGAACATGTAATACATGATAAAAATACTTTAAATGTGATAATACTCAATCAAAGTGTCATTAGTGACGATGGACCCTCGGTGGAAACACCCCTTCACTGCTCTTATTGCTGGTCCCACCGGTTGTGGAAAAACTGTATTTGTTCAAAAGTTTCTACAGAATCTACAAGAGCTAGTTGTCCCCGTACCCGAGGAAGTTATATGGTGTTACGGGGAATGGCAACCAATATACGAGACTATGGAGAAAGTGAGATTTATCGAGGGTCTACCAGATATCGATAACTTGGAAGGGGGTAAGAAGAGAAGACTGATCATCCTCGATGACTTGATGTCAGAAACAGATGAGAGGGTGACAAAATTATTCACCAAAGGTAGTCATCACAGAGATATGAGCGTGATCTACATTGTTCAAAATCTATTTGGAAAAAAATAAGGAACATCGAACTATAAGCCTCAATACTAATTATATAGTCCTTTTCAAGAATCCAAGAGACGGAAGTCAAATTACAAATCTGGCTAAGCAAATGTACCCTGGTCAAGTGGCGTACCTCCAAGAGAGTTTTAAGGACGCGACAGCGTCTCCCCACTGTTATTTGCTGGTAGACCTTCGACAGGAAACACCGGATCATCTGAGGCTGAGAACAAAGATATTTCCAGGGGAGAGACAAATCGTCTACGTTCCAAAGTAATAGAATGGAAGCTTCACTTAGACGACACGGTGAAATGTTGAAATGTCTGCGCTCAGCCACGCCGAGTGGTTTAAGAGCCATATTGAAAACGGCCTCTCCAGAACTCATTCGCTTTTTATGTGAGTGTTGTCATAACATATTAAAAGGTAATGTTAGACTCACTAAGCATCAGAAGTGCGAGCTACGTCGACACAAGAACAAGCTGAGATTCCTCACTAAAAAGAAACCGAATCTTACGCAGAGGAAAGCAATTCAACAAACTGGTGGATTCATAGGTGCTTTGATCAAGCCTATATTAAGTGTTCTAGGTGGTGTATTAGGTCTGTAATCATGGCCAAGAAAATGATTTTGATGGATCCTCGGTTATTAGAGAGTTTGAAACAGACTTCCACGTATACACCACCCGAGGCGATCAATGATAACTTGAGAGATTTAGACGATGAAATGCAACGTATCTTAGACCGTAACGATTTAGCCCCTGCTGATAAGGCCAGAGTGTACCAACGTACTTTGCAACAGTATTTAACTAGAATGGAGCAGTATAAAC
Organism: Megaustenia siamemsis; assembly: GCA_032433765.1. Classification (NCBI taxonomy): domain Eukaryota; kingdom Metazoa; phylum Mollusca; class Gastropoda; order Stylommatophora; family Ariophantidae; genus Megaustenia; species Megaustenia siamemsis. The sequence goes on from JAVIAB010000047.1 coordinate 41,169,896, forward strand.
GACGTCCTTTGGGATCAGTCGATCTCATTCAACATAACTCGTCAACAGAAAGAATACCTTCTCCTCCACCTTCGCCACCACCAGTCGATGTGCAACCAGAACAAGCCAAGGTACCCGAAACCCCAAAGACAAGTAATGAAAACACTTCACGGCTAACCTCGTATAAATTGAGGTCCAAAAGAAAAAAGTCCAAAATCCCAACACCAAAATGGGAAAGGTGGTCAAAGTATTGAGACATTATTACTTTGACCCTAATCAACCAGGGTCGTATAGTGGTGCAAGAGCCTTGCAACGTAACACCAAAGTAGGAATTAAAGAGATCAATCGTTGGTTGAGTCACCAGGATACCTATACCCTTCATAAACCGATTCGACATAAATTTGAACGGCGTCCGATTATAACGAGTGGACCCAAACAACAATACCAAGCAGACTTAATCGATTTAAGACATTTGAAAAAACACAATGATGGGTACTCCTATTTGGTTTCTTGTGTGGATGTTTTCAGTAAATTAGCGTGGGCCGTCCCAATACGAACAAAAACGGGGAAATCATTAGTGGAGGCTGTTGGTAAAATATTTATCGATGGGAAACCTGCGAGTCTTCAAACCGACAAGGGGTCAGAGTTTCTGAACAAAACATTTCAGAAATTTCTCGAAGACAACAATATTCACTTTTTCACCACCCAGAATGAAGATATTAAGGCTGCTGTTGTGGAACGTTTTAACAGGACTCTGAAACAAAGGATGTGGCGATATTTTACGAAATCCAATCGACTTTGTTATGTACATGTGCTACCCGCCCTACTTCGAAGTTATAATCATTCGTACCACAGAAGTATAAAAATGGCACCGGTCGACGTTAGCAGAGACAATCAAGAACAAGTGTGGAACACGTTGTATAACAAACACAACTTGAAATTTGAAAGACCCCTGTATAAGGCTGGTGATCGAGTTAGAATGGTCCTGGGCAGAGCTAATTTTAAAAAGGGTTATGCCCCAGCTTGGACGGAGGAACTCTTTACCATCAGTCGAGTAACTGAAACAAAACCCGTTACATATGTGCTAAAAGATGATAAGGGTGATGAAATAGAGGGGTCATTTTACACCCAAGAAATTCAAAAGGTTGGAGACAAGAATGAGTACAGGGTCGAGAGGGTTATAACCCAACGTCGCACGTCATTGGGACGAAAAGAGAGTTTAGTCAAGTGGTTTGGTTATGATTCCTCATTCAACAGTTGGATACCGACCAAGGACATTGTCAGATACAAAAACTAGAGATGGTGGAAGAAGGTGAATCGTTTGAAGATCCTGTTTTGCGAACCCTGAACTCTGGCGGGGAGAGAACCTCGCTCTGGCCAGTATTTGGGAAACTATTCCCCCGTTTAGAGATTGTCTTTATGTGTCAAATGCTTGTTATATATGCCGTTGTCGCGGTCTCGCTGTTCAATCTGTCCACTGAAAAGCCAGACGCGAAGGACGGAAAACTGTGGATCGCCCTACTGAGCAGTTGTTTAGGTTACATGCTCCCGAATCCAAAGTTGGAGACGAAAAGGTGAATAGAGGAAAATGAGTTTTTATGTCACGTTACCCAGCAATGCTTCTATGGATATTTTTAAGGAAAATAACCCCGGCCACTTTTTCGTCAAGCTTCCTCAGACCATTGATATTACAACACAATATGAGATTGCGCTGGTCGAGATACAGTTTCCGCTAAATTATTTCAATGTAATAGAGGGTGATGTCTGGATTCGATACGAATCCTTCGCTAACGACGATATTTGCGACGCTAGATTTTATTTCAACGTGACATTGGAGCCTGGGTTATACACGAAACCCGATGCGTTCATCGGCGCGTTGAATGCGTCGATCATAAAAGCGGAGGATGAGTCGAACGGGGATGTGAAAGGGAAAAAAATGAGATTCATTTACGCAAAAGAGGTGAATAAAGCCATCTTGAAACTTTACGAAAAAGGAGTCAGTGTTACCATAAGCGACACTTTGAAAAACATGTTAGCCTTCCCCACGACCTCAATAGCAGACACGGCTCCCGATATCTTCAGCGTGGGTGAAATGGACTTGGAAAGTGTTGCAAAAAATGTCTACGTCTACTGCGATCTGGTTTCACCCAGACCCGTCGGGGATGTGATGGTACCTCTCCTCAGGAGCGTGCCTGTTCTCAATAGAAATCACACCTCGGTGTTTCAGATCTACGATAAGCCTCACTACCTGCCCCTGAGTAGATTTTCCTTCGATACCGTGGAAATCCTTTTAGCCAACGAACATGGAAAAACCATTCCATTCACCAGTGGGACGTCGGTGCTAACGGTACACTTTCGAGTGAAGAAACATCTCGAGCTGGTATAATGGTGAGACATACACCCTTTCACCGCAATGCCAGGTTATACGAAGACTTTTATTGCTGTCAGGCGGGTGATGGGATGCCAGTGTTTATAGGAGGTCGAAATCAACGAGGACGAGGAATCGGTAGTTTCTTTGGTGGAATCGGGAGGGCTATTTTACCCTGGTTAAAAACAGGGGGTAAAGCCTTACTCAGAGAAGGCGTGGGGACCGGTCTGCAGGTCGCGCAGGACGCATTAGCTGGCAGAAATATCGGCGATGCTTTCAAATCACGAGCTAAGGAGGCCGGCATGCGGTTATTAGACGGGGCCGTAGACCACCTGACGGGTAACAACCAATCAGGAAGTAGTTTACGACGACGAATCAGAAAGCGAGTCGGGAAGGCAGCCCCACCTGGCCAACCCGTTACGAAGAGAATAAAACCATCAGCTAGACTGTTCCCCCTTCATTCTGCAACCAAGAGGCGAACTAAACTGTCGGTACCAAAAGATATATTTGATTAATGATGTCTCTCATTCACCCCAAGTCATGTGAATGTCTTCATTCTGGTTTGGATTTATTTAGCGTTCCACCAACTCAGACTGCTGTAGACTCGGGCCAATTTACTGAAATTCGACCTCTTGCCTCGTTAGCACATGGGGCTCCCATAGAGTTTTTCATTTCTGGAAACACTGAAGAGTATCTAGATCTTTTCAACACGTTTTTACATCTGCGGGCCAGGATCACCCTCCCCAATGGTGAAAGTTTACCATTGGATGCCGAGGTAGGTCCAGTCAACAATTATCTTCACAGTCTATTCTCGCAAGTCGATGTTTCTCTGAATGATACATTGATTACACCATCTGAGAATACCTATCCATTTAGAGCAGTGTTCGAGACTTTACTAAACTATGGGGAGGATGCGAAAACGGGGCACTTGACGGCTGCTCTGTTCTACAAAGATACAGCAGGCCACCACGATGATATGCAGGCTAACGAGGGATTTAAAATACGACGTGCTTTGACTTCGGATAGTAAAGAGGTTGAAATGATGGGTCGTTTGCACTCTGATCTCTTTGTGCAGGACCGTTACATGTTAAACAGAGTGGATGTAAAGATTAAACTCACACCCTCTAAGGACGTGTTCAACATCATGGCTCAGGATAAGTCTGTGGGTTATAAGAGTGTAATCACTTATGCTGCCCTCGTGGTCAGGAAAGCCAAGCTAAACCCAGCAATTTCTCTGGCCCACGAAAAAGCGCTTTTAAGTGGGAATGCACGGTACCCAATCAAGCGGGTTACCCTGAAAACATTTGCCATTGCTCGTGGGATGTATTCCCACAACCAAGACAATTTATTCCTATCTCAAACGCCAACACGTATAGTGATAGGTCTGATTACCGCCGGTGGGTTTAATGGAGTTTATAACATTAACCCATTCAATTTTCAACACTTTGGTTTGACTTATATGAACCTGATGGTTGACGGGAGATGTGTATCCGGAAAGCCCCTAGCTATGGATTTTGAAAACAATCACTATGCGCGAGCCTTTTTTGGTACAAATTTGGCCATGGGTTTGATTGGTAGAGATGCTGGCAATGGTATTGATTATCATCAGTTCAAGGATGGCTTTTGTCTATTTGGTTTTGACCTCTCACCCAGTGTGCTAGATGGAACCCAGTTTGAGCTAGCCACGAGTGGACCCTTGTCGATAGAGCTCAAATTCGCCGCTCCCACGACAACTCCCCTACAAGTTATTGTCTACGCCGAGTTGGATTCAGTACTGGAAGTGTCCAAGACAAGACAGGTTCTAACAGACTACGCTATTTGAGAAAATGAACACGGGGGATATTTACAGTCTCTTGATGTCCGATGTTTTTGTTCGAGGTTGCGCCCTTGTTAGTGTCATCCCACGAAACCACTTACCACCCCTCATCGATCAAACCAAGACTGCAGCCTTTGTCGTAAACACCGACCCTGCCCACAAACCTGGTGAACACTGGGTGGCCATCTTTTACAATGGCCTCGGCCAAATAGAGTATTTTGATTCCTACGGTTTACCTCCCAGGCACATTGATATTTTAAACTTTATCGAGAGGAATTCACATGTTCCATTCGTCTACAACTCACGAGTGTTACAAGACTTGTTTAGCAACACGTGTGGTCTATATTGTGTTTATTATATAATTTTAAAGTGTCGTGGTGCGAGCATTAACAGAATTCTCATGCCATTTTCAACGAAACAACATATTAACGACCGTATCATTTATCGGTTGATGACGCCCTGGATCCATCGACTGAGTGGAACAAACTTCCCATGACTCATCAAAGATGGCGGCTCTCTGAACATGTCTCAACACGTCCGATGACGTATTGCATCAGTTACTATAAATAGAACGTATTCCATTGGTTACTATAATTAGGCTGGCCACGCCCCACTTGTTACAGGGTATAAAAGTCAGCCGTTCTCAGTTCTACTACATACAGAAAGTCAGAGCCCTGCTACCAAGTCGTGTGATTCAAACATGGAATCGGCTAGCATTAATATGCCAGCTTCATTTGATGTATGTGATCAACGTATTTTCATGTCTCGTAGAAATGAGAATATAATTCCACTGTCCAAAGATGGTGTTAAGGCAGTCTCAGTTTCTGCTTTTCATAACAGACCATTGATAAACATAAGGTCATATCGTGGTGAGAGTCTTCTTAACTTTCCTACCAGAACTGGAATAACACTCTCGAGAGATGAATTTATCACGCTAGTTGATATGCGAGATGACATTTTAGCAACTTATGATAACATCAACTATACTACACCTCTTGTTGAGCAACCGAAAGAACCAAGAGATATGTATGCCTCGAGTGATTCAATTTCCACTCAGTCGCCAATTACCTACGCCGTCTTTGATCAAGGCTTTGTCAAAATGGAGGGTGGCTGTGTTTTGAACTCTAATCAACCTTCGTATTCACCAGTGTTTGATAACCATTTAGCTCAAACAGACAGTTCCAACAAAGCGAGGAAGCCGAGACGAGTAAAATTAATAAATGCTGCAGTGGGACAGTGAAATTTTTATTACTTATACATGACTATGTTGTTATTTGTGTACTTTTTTCAGATGATTTGAATTCATATTTGTACTATTGAAATCATCATTGTTCAATTATAAACATTTGAATGTGTAACATGTATTGTCCACGTTGATGTATTGAAATAAATTTATGTTTCAGTGTGAAAATAAACATTATAAAAAGAGCATATTTGTTTGATTTTTATTTTAGTTGTTTTAATTTATTTAATTTTAAATTATTTTGTTAAATTAAAATAAATGACAGTATAGAATCTATGAAATAAGGTTCTACTTACGATTTGTAAAGAAAAATTACTTGTACAGCCAAGCACACTCTTGCTTGCGTTACAGCCAAGACACTCGTTGAAACTGCTTCAGAGAGTGAGAATAAATCCTGGCTGCTTGGATCTACTTATATACAGTTCTAACCTCTTTGATCGATCAAGTACTCTCCAGTACAACCATATTAATTTTCCCCTAAACATCCCACATTAAAACAACCACCCACTAAAATTCCCCTGATAAGTGGTATTCTAATCTTCAGATGATAAAAAGTTATTAACGTAGCCCTGGCCAGTCTGGCCCTCAACATTTAATCAAAACTTTTCACAGCGAAACACGGTCTTTGAACACGAACCAGCGCAAAGATATTAATTACCCCCAAGCGTCTCACATTAAAACATCGGTATCGTAAAATTCCCCTGTTAAATGATTCTCCTGATGAACACTTACCGGCGACGGATATTTCACCACGGGAGGCAGATTCTTTGATGTTCATACGGGAGGCGGATTCTTTGATCGCGCTTAACGTTAAACGCGGCTCCCTCGCTGCGCGAGGTCGCCTCGCGCCTACCGTGAACTCTTTGATCTTGCGGCCCCTTGCTGCGCGCCTACGGGAACTCTTTGATCTCTCGCTTAATTAACGCTGTGTTTCGCATTTGGCGTGTAGCGTGTGTAACGGCCTAAGCTGTTACCTTTAATTCTAAAGGAAGTTTTTAAAAACAATAAATAAACTTGTCACTGTTTTTATTGAATGAGAGTATAAAGAAAGAATAGATTTATGAAAGTTACGGAACCATTGAAAGTACAAAGAATATGAAAGTTATGATACCACCGCCGCCCCTTCACCACCCCTTCACCACCCCTTCACAACACCACCGCAGCGGGAGGTCACCACGAGAGGTCACCGGGAGGTCACCGGGAGGTCACCACCACCACCACCACCACCACGACCGGAACAAAAAGGGGCGGGTAGACTCTCATATAAGGAAAAACGGCACCAAAAATTGTGCCTCGATCTGCGTGTAGACTATTTATATAGGATTTATCTGCGTTTCGACGCCTTCACAACACCACGAGAGGTCAACGAGAGGTCAACGAGAGGTCACCGGAACCAAAATGGGCGGGTAGACTCTCATATAAGAAAAATGAAGACTCTCATATAAGGAAAAACGGCACCAAAAATGTGCCTCGATGTACGGGTAGACTATTTATATAAGGATTTAGGTGCCTTCAAAGGCACTTTTATCCGTCCTAATTGACATACTGTACTACTTATATATATATATATCACATATTCATTAAATTAAAAAATTCCCCATAAATGTCTTCTGTCGTGCCTCGGCCAAGATTATTGATCATCAAGAATGCGAGTTACAGAATTGTAATTTATGGATGCACATTTTATTGTGTCTGCCTTGATGTAGTGATAAGTAAAAGTAAAGCACCCCCGTCACGCCAAGTGGCGTATAGGGAAATATGGTGTTAGTGACCCTATATTTTACAGACCTTCAGCACATGATTTTTGGGGTAATGTGGTCAGTATTAAGCCCGTGCCGCTTTACTTTCCAGAAAAAAATCCGGTACCCATTTAAAGCTGGGTGAACCCGGAAGCCGTCGGTTGGGATCGAACCCTACCCCTTGTCCGTGGTAGTCCAGTTCACTAACCACTGAGCTATCGCGGCTCCCTGATGGTAGTGATAGTTATAGTTAAAAGTGTTGATTCAAAGGTCTGTAAAGCATTGAGTAAGATAAGTGTTTAAATATTTAAAGAGAACAATTGACAAGCTAGAGACACAAATATTGTTTCACGCTGTCACTAAATATACATGTCACCGAAGTCATTCATCAATTAACCATAAAATAAGGTCTGCTCGTTTGTCTGCTGCCGGCCTGTTTGTCTTATACCGGCCTGTTTGTCTGCTACATACTTGTTTATCTACTACCTGCCTGTATGTCTATATGTACGTCAGCATATTTGTCTAACTCCATGCATGACTGAATGTTTTCCTGAACGTATGTTTGTCTGCCTGTTGTCTGCCTGCAAATATGTCTTTCAAGTTGCCTTACTGTCGTCCTGCCTGCCCGTCTGATTGCCTCTGTTTGTTAGTTTGTCTGTCTACCTAACAGTTTATCTGCCTATTTGCTTGTATGTTTGCCTGCCTGGTGCCTGTCTGTATGTCTGTCTAACTTTCTGCCTGATTGCATGTCTTTTTGTTTGCCTGCTACCTGTCTGCAGCATGGCTATGTCTATCTATCTGTCAGTCTGCATGTGTCCGTCTAACTTTCTGCCTGATTATCCATTAGAAATCAATTTGAAACGGTCAGTCTTCTAGTTAAATTGTAACAAATTAAAACAGGGACACTTTACCATTTCAAAGTAACCAGAGAAAAACCAAGAAGTCTGAGTTGACAAAAGTATCAATCCGACTACAGAACCCAGAGACGATCTTAGCCTGTCTTTTCTGTTCACCAGATCCCAGTAGCAGCAGATCTACCTGTGGGACAGAATCTCCAGGACCACCTTTGGTTTGACTTGGGAGTCAGGATAAGGGAGCCTCTAACATCCACCTGGCCTGGGATTCGGACCTTTTGGTCAGAGCTGCAGTTTAAATTGTTCGGAACAGGTACCATGGCCACATTTGTGTACTGTTACTGTTATGTCCATGGCTATTTCTAGTGGAAAATCGGTTAAATCGGAGGATCATGAATACTCATAATTTATTATATTTAATTGTGGGCTATTCTATAAATATATAAAACCTTTTTTAACAAAGATAGTCTCGATTGGGACTAATATTTCTGTTAAATTCGTTAGTAATCTGCCTAGTCTGATTTTGATTTCTCTTAAATATCACAATACCAGATAGCCAGTTCATTAATATCACAATACCAGATAGCCAGTTCATCAATATCACAATACCAGATAGCCAGTTCATTAATATCACAATACCAGATAGCCAGTTCATCAATATTACAATAATAGATAGCCAAGTCATCAATTTCACAATAAAGATAGTCAGTTCATCAATATCACAATAATAGATAGCCAGTTCATCAATATCACAATAATAGATAGTCAGTTCATGAATATCACAATATTAGATAGTCAGTTCATCAATATCACAATAAAGATAGTCAGTTCATCTATATCACAATAATAGATAGCCAGTTCATCAATATCACAATAATAGATAGCCAGTTTATCAATATTACAATAATAGATAGCCAAGTCATCAATTTCACAATAAAGATAGCCAGTTCATCAATATCACAATAAAGATAGCCAGTTCATCAATATTACAATAATAGATAGCCAGTTCATCAATATCACAATAAAGATAGCCAGTTCATCAATATTACAATAATAGATAGTCAGTTCATCAATATCACAATAAAGATAGCCAGTTCATCAATATTACAATAATAGATAGCCAGTTCATCAATATCACAATACCGGATAGTCAGTTCATCAATATCACAATACCAGATAGTCAGTTCATCAATTTTACAATAAAGAAAGCCAGAGTAGTATATCAGGGTCCATTTGGACCGAATTGAGGCGCTAAATTAACAAAGATATATAGGGAGGCGCGCAGCGCGCCTTTCGCGCGAAATGTACACGAGAGACAAGGGGAGTTAATCGTGATATTTCGTGTCCGGATGTCGACCTCTGGTCCCGGTGTCCCCGGAACTGACCTGTTTATGTCTGGTGTATGCTGACTTTGGAGCTCTTGGTGTACTGGCTCGATAGTGCTAGGTTAGTAGATTATACAACATCAATGAAAAACAATCAATATAAAACAGAAGACAAAGATATATTTTATTCTTTTATTATCTCAATAGGTGTATAACATACAGTGGATATTATATAACATTACACAAATATTCAGTACAAGAAGTAAATATATAGTACATGGATAACATTTATTAATAGCTATGTAGTTGGTGTCGGCTTAGCTCTATGTCATCAATGAATCATAAGGGGTGAAACTGTTAGAGATTGCTGCGTAGTCTAAGCTGGTAGTGTAAAGAGTTAAATATCTAAAGGCGTAGTCGAGACGTTATCATCAGCTACCTTTCTTTTTATATAGAAATAGGAAAGAGCATTTCTTGTTTGACTGTCGGAAAATATAGAATTATTTAAGACTTTGAAACCTACATTCTCTTTCACTAAACTTCTCTCTCACTTCTAGACGTCTCTCTTACCATGTCAACTTTCATCCTCTCTCTCTCTCTCTCTCTCTCTCTCTCTCTCTCTAACATTCCACCCTCCATCGTACATTTAGCTTCCGTCATAGACTTCCCTCCATTGTAACACTTACTCATTCTCTCCATTTAAACCCATTAGCTCTACATAGCTCCCCGAAATTTCTCTCTCTCTCTCTCTCTCTCTCTCTCTACTATTCCAGCCTAGATTTCCCGCCATTGAAACACTTACTCATTCTCACCATTTATCCCTATCATCTCGCCTTCCTTCTCTCTCTCTCTCTCTCTCTCTCTCTTTCTCCCCTATCCTCTCTTAGACTTCTAACCTATCAGTCCACCCTCCGCCTCTCCCTTTACCTCCCCCGCCTCCCTCATATTTTTAGCGTCCCTCCTATTGTAACACTTGATTATTCTCGCCATTTATACCTAGCATCTCGCCTTCTTTCTCATATGCTTCTCTCTCTCGCTCTCTCTCTTCTAACCCCTACTAGACTTCTCTCCTACCATTCTACCTTTCTTCATCTCTCTCTCTCTCTCTCTCTCTCTCTCTCTCTTTACCTCTCCTAAAAAAGTATTATTTTAAATGTTGGAAAACCATGTTCACAAACATCACATTTGTATTCCGGACGCATATGTACACTAACAACATGTCGCTTTATGTCTCGGCTCCGGTTGAAAGTTTTGGAGCACAGATGACAAGTGTTAGGCATCTATAGAAAATAAAATTGAAACATTGCAACTAAAGAATAAACATTAAAGAAGAACTAAAATAACACTTACTTTTTATGTATTTGAAGGCGTGAGACACATTCAGAAACCTAAGAGGCAAGGGCAGAAACCTAGGAGGCAAGGGCAGAAACCTAGAAGGCAAGGGCAGAAACCTAAGAGGCAAGGACAGAAACCTAAGAGGGAAGGTCAGAAATCTAGGAAGCTGTGTTAGAAAACAAGGAGGCAAGGGCAGAAACCTAAGAGGCAAGGGCAGAAACCTAAGAGGCAAAGACAGAAACCTAGGAGGCAAGGTTAGAAACCTAGGAGGCAAGGTCAGAAACCTAGGAGGCAAGGGCAGAAACCAAAGAGGCAAGGGCAGAAAACAAGGCGGGAAGGTCAGAAACCAAGGAGGGAAGGTCAGAAACCAAAGAGGGGAAGGTCAGAAACCTAGGAGGCAAGGTCAGAAACCTAGGAGGCAAGGTCAGAAACCTAGGAGGCAAGGGCAGAAACCAAAGAGGCAAGGGCAGAAACCTAGGAGGCAAGGGCAGAAACCAAAGAGGCAAGGGCAGAAACCTAAGAGGCAAAGACAGAAACCTAGGAGGCAAGGTCAGAAACCTAGGAGGCAAGGGCAGAAACCTAGGAGGCAAGGGCAGAAACCTAGGAGGCACCTCGATGGACAGCTAGACAACGGAAGAAGCAGAGATTATCATTGTAAACTTTAGAATGGGAATCGGTTTAAATGGTATTAATACCTTGATTTGATGCAATGTAGTGTGGGATATCTAGCAGACACCCTATAGGATAATCTTGAAGTTTATAAACATAAACACTCGTACTGACTAATGCTTCTAAGGTATATTTGGTTGTCTCCCTGTTTTTATTTGCATACCCTAATATATCACTTTCATTTAATCTATCAACAAACGTTTCAAAGTCATTTCTGTTGTTAACTAACAAGGGTTTGTCTAACCCTGTCGCGTTATTCGAGCTGGCGTGAAAATAACGCAGCCCCTGTGTACTCCCTATGTCTTAAAACTAGATGATGACTATAATTCACCTTGAAACGCTTTTTCTGGGCTAGAAAAATTGGGTTTACAAGGGTCTTCCAATCTATAGGAGTATCAGGCTGATGAAATATAGTGTACGTGTCCATGTATTTGTTCCTACGTTCATGTGTTCTAATTGCTAACCAGTTGTTCTTATATATCTTCCTAATATCTTCGGGTAACTTATTTAAAGAGTCTATTTCATTAATAAGTCTTGGTCTCTTTGAGGGCTCTTGAGTCGATCTCTTTACTGCCCGCTTGCGTGAGGTTGTCGATATCAGTGGGTCTGCTAACGTTGATGATGTCGAGTTTTCCACAGCTGTGTCATGGCTAGCAAGATGTACTTGCAGGTGGTTTACCCCAGTGAAGCTTTGTTGACAGATGTGGCAGATATGTTGGGTAGCACTGGTCTCTTTCGAAGGTACGTGACCTGTTGACACAGTGGTTGGTGAGGCAGGAACTACTGATGCAAGAGGGACAGGATGCGCTGTCTTGATATGTCTGGCAAGGCTGTCTACTCTTGTATATACTCGTTCACAAAAATTACATTTGTATTCATGACACTCATGTACACTAGCAACATGTCGTTTTATGTCCCGGCTACGGGCGAAAGTTTTGGAGCACAGATGACAAGTGTTAGACATCTGTAGAAAAGAAAATGAAACGTTTCAACTAAAGAATAAAGAACAGCAAACATTACAACGAAAGAAAACCAGTAAATGTAATCAACGAGACTCACAACTTATCGAAAATAGGTTACTAAAGTAACATACTATAATATTACAGAACTAAGATAACACTTACTTTTACGTGTCTGAAGGCGCGAGCCACAACCGCCCGCAACAACTGTAATCGTATATCTGATACCTAAAAGTGCACGCAAGGTAAAGGTAAAGTACGAGACATGAACCGGCGTCTTAGCACGTGAGTTTACACCCATATGTGCTCGACCGCCTATCCAGAAATGTTCGGATATTTCTGTATAGTGTAGCCTCAAGCATCGAAACTCAGATGCGAAGCGACATTCCTCACCTTCCCAGGATAATACCCTGGTACCCATTTCTGCCAACGGCTGGGTCGACCGTGGGGGTAATTTTTTTTTTTAATTTCCAACCACGAGTACAATTCACACTGCTCCCAGCGGGAATCGAACACGGGTTGTCCGAATGTCGGTAGTCTAGTCGGGTGGTTTTCCCAACTAGGCTACCGAGGCCCCCCCCCCTCACGCACATGCACCGAAACTGCACCAAAACCGCACGAGAAGTAGTATGTTAGGGTATGTTCACAGCCACTCTCACTACTAGCATTTTGTTGTTTTTTTTGTTGGAGTTTGATATGTAGGGGTGTCAAAAATTATGTGGGAGGTATGCCTTGAGGTTATATTTCAATTTTTTATCGATTTCAGGGGCGTAACCCTCAAAAATTTTAAGGGGGGTAACAATTTCAAAAGTGATTTTTAAGTTAATTTTTGGTGTGGGGATGTCTAAAATAAAGTTTTAGGTATGCCTTGAGGTTAAATTTCAATTTTTTTTATCGATTTCAGGGGCGTAACCCTCAAAAATTTTAAGGGGGGTAACAATTTCAAAAGTGATTTTTAAGTTAATTTTTGGTGTGGGGATGTCTAAAATAAAGTTTTAGGTAAGCCTACGTGCTAAATTTACGATTTTTATCGATTCCAGGGGTGTAACCCTCAAAAATTTTAAGGGGGGTAACAATTTCAAAAGTGATTTTTAAGTTAATTTTTGGTGTGGGGATGTCTAAAATAAAGTTTTAGGTATGCCTTGAGGTTAAATTTCAATTTTTTATCGATTTCATGGGCGTAACCCTCAAAAATGATATGGGGGTAAAATCCTAAAAGTGGTTTTTAATGTAAATTTTTGCAATGGGGATGTCTAAAATAAAGTTTGGGGTATGCCTAGAGTGAAAATTTACGATTTTCGTCGAATTCAGGGGCGTAGTCACCAAAAATGGTCAGGAGTTAAACTCATAAAATTGCCATCATACGTCAAAATCTATTTTTAGAAACTCCATGGGCATTGTGTCAGCGGTCAAAAACTATTTTTAGTAACACATCCGGTATTGCCTCAGAGGTCAGTTCTATTTTTAGTAACACCTCTGGGTTTCAAGTGTATATATCTGAGAAGCTTGTTATCAGATATACGATTACAGTTGTTGCGGGCGGTTGTGGCTCGCGCCTTCAGACACGTAAAAGTAAGTGTTATCTTAGTTCTGTAATATTATAGTATGTTACTTTAGTAACCTATTTTCGATAAGTTGTGAGTCTCGTTGATTACATTTACTGGTTTTCTTTCGTTGTAATGTTTGCTGTTCTTTATTCTTTAGTTGAAACGTTTCATTTTCTTTTCTACAGATGTCTAACACTTGTCATCTGTGCTCCAAAACTTTCGCCCGTAGCCGGGACATAAAACGACATGTTGCTAGTGTACATGAGTGTCATGAATACAAATGTAATTTTTGTGAACGAGTATATACAAGAGTAGACAGCCTTGCCAGACATATCAAGACAGCGCATCCTGTCCCTCTTGCATCAGTAGTTCCTGCCTCACCAACCACTGTGTCAACAGGTCACGTACCTTCGAAAGAGACCAGTGCTACCCAACATATCTGCCACATCTGTCAACAAAGCTTCACTGGGGTAAACCACCTGCAAGTACATCTTGCTAGCCATGACACAGCTGTGGACAACTCGACATCATCAACGTTAGCAGACCCACTGATATCGACAACCTCACGCAAGCGGGCAGTAAAGAGATCGACTCAAGAGCCCTCAAAGAGACCAAGACTTATTAATGAAATAGACTCTTTAAATAAGTTACCCGAAGATATTAGGAAGATATATAAGAACAACTGGTTAGCAATTAGAACACATGAACGTAGGAACAAATACATGGACACGTACACTATATTTCATCAGCCTGATACTCCTATAGATTGGAAGACCCTTGTAAACCCAATTTTTCTAGCCCAGAAAAAGCGTTTCAAGGTGAATTGTAGTCATCATCTAGTTTTAAGACATAGGGAGACACAGGGGCTGCGTTATTTTCACGCCAGCTCGAATAACGCGACAGGGTTAGACAAACCCTTGTTAGTTAACAACAGAAATGACTTTGAAACGTTTGTTGATAGATTAAATGAAAGTGATATATTAGGGTATGCAAATAAAAACAGGGAGACAACCAAATATACCTTAGAAGCATTAGTCAGTACGAGTGTTTATGTTTATAAACTTCAAGATTATCCTATAGGGTGTCTGCTAGATATCCCACACTACATTGCATCAAATCAAGGTATTAATACCATTTAAACCGATTCCCATTCTAAAGTTTACAATGATAATCTCTGCTTCTTCCGTTGTCTAGCTGTCCATCGAGGTGCCTCCTAGGTTTCTGCCCTTGCCTCCTAGGTTTCTGCCCTTGCCTCCTAGGTTTCTGACCTTGCCTCCTAGGTTTCTGTCTTTGCCTCTTAGGTTTCTGCCCTTGCCTCTTTGGTTTCTGCCCTTGCCTCCTAGGTTTCTGCCCTTGCCTCTTTGGTTTCTGCCCTTGCCTCCTAGGTTTCTGACCTTGCCTCCTAGGTTTCTGACCTTGCCTCCTAGGTTTCTGACCTTCCCCTCTTTGGTTTCTGACCTTCCCTCCTTGGTTTCTGACCTTCCCGCCTTGTTTTCTGCCCTTGCCTCTTTGGTTTCTGCCCTTGCCTCCTAGGTTTCTGACCTTGCCTCCTAGGTTTCTGACCTTGCCTCCTAGGTTTCTGTCTTTGCCTCTTAGGTTTCTGCCCTCGCCTCTTAGGTTTCTGCCCTTGCCTCCTTGTTTTCTAACACAGCTTCCTAGATTTCTGACCTTCCCTCTTAGGTTTCTGTCCTTGCCTCTTAGGTTTCTGCCCTTGCCTCCTAGGTTTCTGCCCTTGCCTCCTAGGTTTCTGCCCTTGCCTCTTAGGTTTCTGAATGTGTCTCACGCCTTCAAATACATAAAAAGTAAGTGTTATTTTAGTTCTTCTTTAATGTTTATTCTTTAGTTGCAATGTTTCAATTTTATTTTCTATAGATGCCTAACACTTGTCATCTGTGCTCCAAAACTTTCAACCGGAGCCGAGACATAAAGCGACATGTTGTTAGTGTACATATGCGTCCGGAATACAAATGTGATGTTTGTGAACATGGTTTTCCAACATTTAAAATAATACTTTTTTTAGGAGAGGTAGAGAGAGAGAGAGAGAGAGAGAGAGAGAGAGAGAGAGATGAAGAAAGGTAGAATGGTAGGAGAGAAGTCTAGTAGGGGTTAGAAGAGAGAGAGCAAGAGAGAGAAGCATATGAGAAAAAAGGCGAGATGCTAGGTATAAATGGCGAGAATAATCAAGTGTTACAATAGGAGGGACGCTAAAAATATGAGGCAGGCGGGGGAGGTAAAGGGAGAGGCGGAGGGTGGACTGATAGGTTAGAAGTCTAAGAGAGGATAGGGGAGAAAGAGAGAGAGAGAGAGAGAGAGAGAGAGAGGAAGGCGAGATGATAGGGATAAATGGTGAGAATGAGTAAGTGTTTCAATGGCGGGAAATCTAGGCTGGAATAGTAGAGAGAGAGAGAGAGAGAGAAATTTCGGGGAGCTATGTAGAGCTAATGGGTTTAAATGGAGAGAATGAGTAAGTGTTACAATAGAGGGAAGTCTATGACGGAAGCTAAATGTACGATGGAGGGTGGAATGTTAGGAGAGAGAGAGAGAGAGAGAGAGAGAGGATGAAAGCTGACATGGTAAGAGAGACGTCTAGAAGTGAGAGAGAAGTCTAGTGAAAGAGGATGTAGGTTTCAAAGTCTTAAATAATTCTATATTTTCCGACAGTCAAACAAGAAATGCTCTTTCCTATTTCTATATAAAAAGAAAGGTAGCTGATGATAACGTCTCGACTACGCCTTTAGATATTTAACTCTTTACACTACCAGCTTAGACTACCCAGCAATCTCTAACAGTTTCACCCCTTATGATTCATTGATGACATAGAGCTAAGCCGACACCAACTACATAGCTATAAATAAATGTTATCCATGTACTATATATTTACTTCTTGTACTGAATATTTGTGTAATGTTATATAATATCCACTGTATGTTATACACCTATTGAGATAATAAAAGAATAAAATATATCTTTGTCTTCTGTTTTATATTGATTGTTTTTCATTGATGTTGTATAATCTACTAACCTAGCACTATCGAGCCAGTACACCAAGAGCTCCAAAGTCAGCATACACCAGACATAAACAGGTCACTTCCAGGGTCACCGGGACCAGAGGTCGACATCCGGACACGAAATATCACGATTAACTCCCCTTGTCTCTCGTGTACATTTCGCGCGAAAGGCGCGCTGCGCGCCTCCCTATATATCTTTGTTAATTTAGCGCCTCAATTCGGTCCAAATGGACCCTGATATACTACTAGCCAGTTCATCAATATTACAATAAAGATAGCCAGTTCATCAATATTACAATACCAGATAGCCAGTTCATTAATATTACAATACCAGATAGCCAGTTCATCAATATCACAATACCAGATAGCCAGTTCATCAATATCACAATAAAGATAGCCAGTTCATCAATATTACAATACCAGATAGCCAGTTCATCAATATCACAATAAAGATAGCCAGTTCATCAATATTACAATACCAGATAGCCAGTTCATTAATATTACAATAAAGATAGTCAGTTCATCAATATTACAATACCACATAGCCAGTTCATTAATATCACAATACCAGATAGCCAGTTCATCAATATTACAATGCCAGATAGCCAGTTCATCAATATCACAATACCAGATCGCCAGTTCGTTAATATCACAATACCAGATAGCCAGTTCATCAATATTACAATACCAGATAGCCAGTTCATCCATATTACAATAAAGATAGCCAGTTCATCAATATCACAATACCAGATAGCCAGTTCATCAATATTGCAATAAAGATAGCCAGTTCATCAATATCACATTACCAGATAGCCAGTTCATCAATATCACAATACCAGATAGCCAGTTCATCAATATCACAATACCAGATAGCCAGTTCATCAATATTACAATACCACATAGCCAGTTCATCAATATTACAATACCAGATAGCCAGTTCATCAATATTACAATACCACATAGCCAGTTCATCAATATCACAATACCAGATAGCCAGTTCATCAATATTACAATAAAGATAGCTAGTTCATCAATATTACAATACCACATAGCCAGTTCATCAATATCACAATACCAGATAGCCAGTTCATCAATATCACAATACCAGATAGCCAGTTCATCAATATTATAATAAAGATAGCCAGTTCATCAATATTACAATAAAGATAGCCAGTTCATCAATATTACAATAAAGATAGCCAGTTCATCAATATTACAATACCAGATAGCCAGTTCATCAATATTACAATACCAGATAGCCAGTTCATCAATATTACAATAAAGATAGCCAGTTCATCCATATTACAATAAAGATAGCCAGTTCATCAATATTACAATAAAGATAGCCAGTTCATCAATATTACAATAAAGATAGCCAGTTCATCAATATTACAATAAAGATAGCCAGTTCATCAATATTACAATAAAGATAGCCAGTTCATCAATATTACAATACCAGATAGCCAGTTCATCAATATTACAATACCAGATAGCCAGTTCATCAATATTACAATACCAGATAGCCAGTTCATCAATATTACAATACCAGATAGCCAGTTCATCAATATTACAATATCAGATAGCCAGTTCATCAATATTACAATACCAGATAGCCAGTTCATCAATATTACAATACCAGATAGCCAGTTCATCAATATTACAATACCAGATAGCCAGTTCATCAATATTACAATACCAGATAGCCAGTTCATCAATATTACAATACCAGATAGCCAGTTCATCAATATTACAATACCAGATAGCCAGTTCATCAATATTACAATACCAGATAGCCAGTTCATCAATATTACAATACCAGATAGCCATTTCATCAATATTACAATACCAGATAGCCAGTTGATCAATATTACAATAAAGATAGCCAGTTCATCAATATTACAATACCAGATAGTCAGTTCATCAATATTACAATACCAGATAGCCAGTTCATCATTTTTCCTATTTATCTCTCCCATTTTCTTTCCTATTCTCACCATAATAATCAGTCTCTCTCTCTCTTCACTCGGTCTCTCCCTCTCTGTGGCCTCGTCTGTGCCTCTCTCGTTTTCCTTTCCTTTGTTATGTTACTGTCGATGGCCCGCTCTTAGTTTTTCTTTCGGTTTCTCTCGCTATCATCTTATTCGCCTTGCTTTCCCTCAAGTACAATGTCTCTCTCTCTCTCTCTCTCTCTCTCTCTCTCTCTCTCTCTCTCTCTCTCTCTCTCTCTCTCTCTCTCTCTTTTCTTTCTTACTTTCTTTCTTTCTTTATTCCATACTCATGTGCATTGAAAAGGTTGTTTCAGCTGAAAGGAAACCCTTTTTTTGCATGAGCGTCTAACCTACAATTATTTATACCATCATCATGTACCCTGCCGGTTGGCGTAGGCGATCATGTCCTTCCACAATCTTCTATCCACAGTGCATCGTATCAGTTCTGTTGTTGACTGTTTTCCATGCCATGACACCAAGCTATCCAGTATTTTCTCTCTTTGTCGTCCGCGATCTCTCTTTACTTTTATTTTGCCAGTTGTAACCAAGTATTCCAACTTTCCTCTTCTCATGATGTGCCCGAAAAATGTTGATTGCTTCTTTCTGATGTTTTTTAAGAGCTCCCATTTTGTGTTGGCCTCTTTGAGAACTTCCTCATTGGTCTTTTTATCTGTCCAGGGAACTTTCAACATTCTTCTGAGAAATCCCATCTCTGTGACCTCTAATCGTCGTTTCATTTGTTTGTCTATTGTCCATGATTCGCTTCCATAGGTCAGATTTGGTTCTATATAGCACCGATGAACTCTCTTTCTCATTTTTATTGACATAGATTTGTTGCATAAGATATTTTTCATTTTCTGAAATGCTATTTTGGCCTGAGCTATTCTGCTTTTTATTTCTGTGGTGCATCTCCCATCTGCTGTAATTATTGTGCCCAAGTATTTGAAACGTTGTACTTGTTTCAGATTTGTCTCGTTTATTTTTATGCTGCATGATGGTGATGATTGTTTCATCGATATAACCATTACTTCTGTTCTTATTTATACCGCTTCAGCATTTATTGTTAGGTTTGTGTTTGCCTAATGCTTATACATTTGAAACACCCTAGTCCATCTCACAAAGCTACCCTATTATTAAATTATTTGTGTAGCCCAATATCAAAGTTCGTTGTCTTCATTCCCTTGTCGAAGGTCCCTTGAACTCACCTTTCAGCCTGGAAGTCCTTGCCTTCAAGAGCACGACAAAGGAAACCAGAGAAAAGGATTGGCCTGATCTGCAGATACATTTTATTGAGATCATGCCTAATGACATTCTCATGGACATCTTTAACTACGCTGAAGAGGTTAGTTGCCAGAAGGAACTGTTTATTCAGTTGTACTATAGCACAACATATTAACTATGTAACCAGATAGAACATTACTGTTGTTCTAGAAGGAATGCTGTTCTCATTTATTGTCCCCATGTTCATCAATTCGTGAATAATAAGATTAGGTTTGACTTCTGAATAAAACCTCGGTGGCTTGTGTGCTTGCTTCTTAATCAGAAGGAACCGGGTTCGATTCTCAGAAGTGGCGGATCTTAATTCGGACATACAAGGTTTCAAGGTTCACCAAGGCTCTAAAAATGGGCACCAGATGTTTTTTTTTTTTCTTCTGGGAAGTAATGGCCTCTGTGCAGCTTCTATTTCTTTTATAAATTCCGTTTGTTCTTCCTCCAATTTGGGTTCTATAACGGACCTAAATCTTGTTTATATAATCTTGGTATACAATATGCCAAAGTGGCTCAGCAGTAATATGCCATGGTTGTGTTCACTTTCTGCGCGGTTTCGCCTTATGTCTTTTGGCGTGTGCTGAGACTGCTACGATGGGGACTACGGTTACCTTTCTTTGTTTGGGAGATGAGTTAGTGATTCGGATGATTCCACTGGCACGGGCGGTTGAGCAATTATGGATTTTAATTCGTTTGCTGTGATACCGAGGCCTTCCATAACCAATAACCAATGCCACGGTATTGTGGGTATTCTATTTTGTTTCCTTTATTTTTAAAATGTGGAATTATTATTGCCAGTTACCAGTCAGTAGTTGTGTAGACGTGGGAGAGGGGAAACCACAGGAAGGGGAGAGATAGCGTCATTCGTGTAAGGGAAAAGGGGAATTGCACATCCAGGGCGATTAGAGACCGGAATGGTGCCAAACAGTGCGAGACGATCTTAAAGGATGACGAGACGCGATATGGCGTCGACTGTAAAGGAAAAAAGAACGTTAGTGACTTAGGGTAGTTTTGGGCAGTCAGTCAGTGAGAGAAAATAAGACGTGTACTATAGCGATGGAGCTGGCATATATATTAATTAGTGTTCAGTTAAGATAATACGACTTTGAAGCAAGTAGACAATTTTAAATATCTGGGTAGCACGTTAACACAAGACAATATCCAAGAGACAGAGATAGATGTAAGGTGTAACAAAGCATGCCAAGTTATAGGCCAAGTATCAACACTATTGAAAAACAAAGCAATAACTACGGAAGCAAAAAGGGCAATATACAAATCAATTTTTCTACCAACTCTGAGTTATCAGTGCCAGAATTGGACGCTGGACTCTAGAACAATGAGAAAGATAACGACCACCGAAATGAAATGTGTCAGAAGAATGATAGGAAACAGCTTAAGGGACAGAGTAAGAAACACTGACCTGAGGAAGAAACTCGAAATTGAACCAGCCATCGATTACATAAAGAAACAACAGATAAATTGCTTCGGCCACATAACAAGACAAAAAGAACTAACAATGACTCAAAGAGCTATAAACAAACGCTACGAAAACGCCAGATTAAGAGGAAGACCGAGAAAGAGATAGATAAAGGGAATACTAGAGTCACTAGGAGGAATAACATCAGAAGAGGCCAACAGAAGAGCAAAGAATCGCAGATTGTTTCTCCCCTCGACGCCAACGGCAGCAGAGGAAGGATAGAAGAAGAGGAAGAAGAGTGTTCAGTTAAGCTGTACAAATAGTTATTGCTCAAGTAGATCGAACTGAGTGCAAATGTTTTCGGGAGATAATCATAAAACCTCCACGGTGTTAGGTTAATTGTGCTAGTGAGTTTGTGAAACTACAAGTCGACTAGGTGCATATGTGAGTTAGGAATTATTCAAAGTTTGAGTTTGTGAAACTACAAGTCGACTAGGTGCATATGTGAGTTAGGAATTATTCAAAGTTTGAGTTTGTGAAACTACAAGTCGACTAGGTGCATATGTGAGTTAGGAATTATTCAAAGTTTGAGTTTGTGAAACTACAAGTCGACTAGGTGCATATGTGAGTTAGGAATTATTCAAAGTTTGAGTTTGTGAAACTACAAGTCGACTAGGTGCATATGTGAGTTAGGAATTATTCAAAGTTTGAGTTTGTGAAACTACAAGTCGACTAGGTGCATATGTGAGTTAGGAATTATTCAAAGTTTGAGTTTGTGAAACTACAAGTCGACTAGGTGCATATGTGAGTTAGGAATTATTCAAAGTTAGATCGACGGCTCTAGGTGAAACCAAAGACCATTGTGTGAATTAACGTTATGAGCCGGATCAGTCAGAGTGAGAGGAAATGCTTCCTGTATAGACAGTGAGTGAAAGCAAGCAATGTGGACACATTTTTAAACCCAGATCTGACAATTATTAGTAAATATGAACAGCTGATAATCAAGTGGTTGGCTGAATGTTAAAATGTTGTTCAGTGAGAAACTATTCAGGAATAAACGTGAGTTGTTGTTCTTAAGCTTGGATTTCCTTTGACTAATGGTCGTTTCAAAATATTTTGAAGGTGTTTAAAATTCCATATCTCTGCAACCAATTGATTGATAATGCTGAAATTTTGCATATGGTCTTGTGATTTTTTGGTCCCAAGAAGTACATTCATTTCCTCACCAACAAACGTATAGTTTTAAATATTCTTTATTTGAAGTATACAAATTTAAGGCATTTTGGTCAAACCATATATTTGGAGGAATTACCGCTTCATATGAGTGAGCACCCACGGACTTGTCGTCTTGAACGTAATGCGCGCCAATTTCCCTGTTTTAAGCACTAAAAAACACATAAAACGCGTCATAGTTATAATTTTATATCCGGTGCATCCCATTTCCTGTCGTTTTGTTGTGATTTATGTGCAACGGCGTATCCTAATTATTGGGTAATTTCGTTAAATTTGTGATCTGTTAGTCAATGGGTATAAAAGTAAAGTTC
Organism: Megaustenia siamemsis; assembly: GCA_032433765.1. Classification (NCBI taxonomy): domain Eukaryota; kingdom Metazoa; phylum Mollusca; class Gastropoda; order Stylommatophora; family Ariophantidae; genus Megaustenia; species Megaustenia siamemsis. The sequence goes on from JAVIAB010000047.1 coordinate 41,192,956, forward strand.
CTTACATTGCAATCAGTGGCAATAAAGGTGTATAAATATTTTTGCATAGAAGCTAAGCGTGGAAAACTGTATCGAAGCATCTCAAAGCCAGAAAAGAGAACTATTCACGCATTGGGTATAAGCAAACGCTTTTTCAAACAAGTGCTTAAAGCTAACGGAGTGCCTAGTTCAATCAAGACTAGGACGCTAGGAAGAAAGAAAGTGGTAGATAGTTTTGACAAGGAAGTGATTAGAAGAGCAATTTGTAAAATGTTCGATTCCAAAGAAACTGTGACTTTAAGAAAACTGAAAATTCGACTGAGAGCAGAAAATGACATTGTTGTGTCGAAAACAACATTATGGAGAACTGTTAGAAGCATCGGTTTTACGTTTAGAAAGTACGATAGTGGTAGAAATGTCATCTGCGAGAAGCCGCACTTAGTTTCTATGAGGAGTAAATATTTACGTGAAGTACGGGAAATGCGTAACCAAGGTTATGATATTGTATTTCTAGATGAATCTTGGATAAATTCTCACCACACAAGTGCAAAGGAATGGCAGTTATCAGATGGAAGTATTAAAAGATGTGTACCCACTGGAAAAGGACAGCGTATTATAATGGCACATGCAGGCAGCCGAAAAGAAGGGTTGGTGAAAAATGCAGAACTTATATTCACCTCTAATTATACTGACAACAGGGACTATCACACCGAGATGAATGGCCATATATTTAGAGAGTGGATTGAAAATACTCTTCTTCCAATTCTAGACAGACCATCCTGTCTGGTAATGGACAACGCGTCGTACCACAACGCTGTGGCAGAAGAAGACAAAATTCCTACATCTACCAGTACAAAAGATGTTATAAAGATTTGGCTAAGAAAGGAAGGAATTCCATTTAACGAGGGATTTTTGAAACCTGAATTACTGTCACTTGTTAAGAAATCGCAAAAGACCAAAGTATTCCAAATAGACAAAATCATTCAACAGCATGGTCATACGTGCTTGAGACTGCCTCCTTATCATCCACAATTAAACCCCATTGAACTCGTTTGGGCAAAAATTAAAGGGCAGGTGGCAGCTGAGAATACAAGTTTTAACTATGCGATATAAAAGGACTGACATATGCTGCTCTATCACAGATTGACAAAGATTTTTGGTGCAAATGTGAAGATCATGTCTTAAAAGAAGAAAATGACTATTGGAAAAAAGATGGACTATCGTTCGTTCAGCCCAGATTAGTAATCAATATGTTAGACTCCTCTGATTCAGAATAAATGAAATAATAATGGACGTTTTTATATGTCCGCATGATCAATCTTTAGCTAAAGTTGATAACGTTTTGAAAATGTAAAGATTCTTGATATGTGTACTGCAGGCATGCAAAGAAACTAAATCACTTTCATATGTCTTGTTTACGTAAAATAATGAAAGTCACATGGAAAGACATAAAACGAACAATGTAGCTCTTTACAGTGAAGAGGATCCCGTGCTTACATCGGACTCTTTAGTCACATGCGTACCCATAAACAATAACTTTGCTTGATATGTCATGCTCGTTATCGCTCGCAACGGATAATTAATTTTTTTAAATGTATTCTTTGTTGTATATTGTTTAAATAGTTTTCATTAATGGAACTGTTTATACGCTGATTTGTTTTAGACCGTCTGTAAAGGCTATAACATTGACATTCTCATAGTATTTTAAAGAAAGTAAACAATAGAAAGTAAACAGTTGATAAACGCCTCCAACTTTCAAGTTGTGTAGAGACGCCTATGTCGAGAAGCTGATTTCCATTAATGTACGGTAAATTATTTTCTCCAGGAGCAAAAAGATCCGTAAATTCACTGAGATCAAAGGAAAGTGCTGCTTCATGATGAAGCATACTTCCTACATCATTAAATTTTGTGAAATCGGTGGGACCTTGGAAAAACAAGGCCAGATGCAAAAAATCAAGTTTGTAAGTGCAGGGAAAGAGGAGATATTTCATGTTAATCGTGAACATTTAGATTTGAAACGACCAATAGCAAATCTCGTCAGTGTTGAGTTGTGTGTGGACAAGTGATTAACGAAACCTGTCGCGGGCTAGGTAAGACCTGATCCTCAGAAGTCAGGGAAGATATTCTATCATAACAATCAACGCGAAGTACAAAGAATCACGAATCCAGTCCAGCAAAATCAGTCAAGGGCTGATACAGGGGCAGAATCCTAGTTGCCAGTACAAGAAGCTCACATGGCAGCATCAGACGTTTCGCAGTAACCAGAACGTACACGCTATCAGTTGTACCCATGCCTCATTGACAATTCTATGTAACCATCAACAGCTAACCTCTCCTGCTGTTTGGATTATTGATGTTGGTAATCATCTGTTCCTTTTTGTATTTGCGATGTGTACTTCGGCGACTGTTTAACCACAACCAGCTATAGATTTTCTTAGGCCTATGGGCTGAAAGGAAATTCCAGGAAATCCCTCCAACTAGAGTGACGTTTTGCGAGCAGGGACGGTTGTGAGTAGAGTGACGTCAACCGTCTATATCTCCAATAGTTGATAACGTGACGCTAGGTAGAGAGTTTTTCGATTTTATCTTCAGCCCGAGGGCCTTATAAATCTATAGTTGGCTATGCTTTAACCACCCATTCTATTTCCGGTTCGTGTGCTATTATTTTCGGGGCCTGTATTGTTCTGAAACTTCCCCGGGGGATTAAAAAGCTCCCTCAAGTATTCCCTATAGTACTGCCATTTTGAATGTGGAGTTTGCCTTCCCTTTTCGGTTCCTACTCACTTGACCAGACAAGTTTATTACCAGGACTACCATTAAGTGGCGATGTAGGATCTTGGTCAGTTATGTTTTACCGATCCAAGCTTCTAGACTTAACTAGGGCCTGTGTTGACATGGCGCGTTCAGTTCAACCTCAAATAGTCTTACAGGTTATATTGACGGAAATTGTCATTCAAAAATGGTAGTCTCCGGAACGGAGCCGCCTGCGTACCGCAAACACCATGAGAATAGGGACATTCCTCAAACCTACCAGTGCGGGTCCAACTTGTTGGTGGCTACATGGAACACAAGAGCTGTTCGCAAGTCAGTGTAATCCCATTGCCTGATAGCGAAACCTGGCTCATTATTTATTCATTTGCTATCTTTTGATGTTCGACAAGAGTTATCGTATCTAATGTTCTTAAAGTAAAAAAAAAAAAAAAAAAAAAAAAAAAAATTATAGCTCTGTTTCATTTATATCTCTGTTTTGTGTATATTTCATGTTTTGTGTATATCTCTGTTTTATGTATATCTCTGTTTATGTATATCTCTGTTTTATTTATATCTCTGTTTTGTGTATATCTCTGTTTTGTGGATATCTCTGTTTTATTTATATCTCTGTTTTATGTATATCTCTGTTTTATTTATATCTCTGTTTTATGTATATCTCTGTTTTATTTATATCTCTGTTTTGTGTATATCTCTGTTTTATGTATATCTCTGTTTTATTTATATCTCTGTTTTGTGTATATCTCTACGTTGTGTATATCTCTGTTTTATTTATATCTCTGTTTTCTGTATATCTCTGTTTTATTTATATCTCTGTTTTGTGTATATCTCTATGTTGTGTATATCTCTGTTTTATTTATATCTCTGTTTTGTGTATATCTCTGTTTTGTGTATATCTCTATGGTGTGTATATCTCTGTTTACATGCACAGCTGCTTCATTAAATACAAACATTTCTATTTGTAGACAAAAGCTGAACTGGCAGACAGAAACAGGGGGGAGTATGGCTTCACGTGCCTGCCGTCAATCATGAGACCAGAGAGTGTTGGAAACATCACCTTGAGGTCTGCTGATCCCTTCGACTATCCCATCATTCAGCCAAACTACCTGGACAAGCAAGAGGACATAGAGGTGCTCATTCGAGGTAATTGTGCTCACTGGTACCCTTCTGCTTGACATCAGTCAAGACCTGTGTTTGTGTCATAGTCGACGCTTTGTATTTTCTCGCCAACAAATAGAGCCGAACGGCGTTCACGCTTTAACAATCTTGACGTAATAACTGCCCATTTTACAAATCATTGAAGGATTGAATTGACCTAAGTTTACTTTTTTCATGGCTGCTGATAACTTCCGTGTTGCTATCGCCCCGCCCCTCCCCAAACTCCCGTCCCCACGTTGAGGGGAGATAAGAATGTAGCCGCTGTTGCCTGTCACGCATGTCGTAAGAGGCGACTAAGGAGCTTTGGAATCATCGCCTGTGCAGGGATAAGGACATGCACGGAGTGACATTGTCAATAGAATTTACCATTTTAGGAAACTGTGTGACACGATGTGGGGCGGATATGGGTAATTTCTGACAGCAATAAAACTGGTTCAATGGGTACAAATGTAACTACAGCAAAGCTTTAGAACGCTGTATCTCTCGTTCTATTGGATGAGATAATAAAGTTCCGGTAAACTGTTATTCATTAAAAAGTACTGGTAATAATTTTAGAGAAACAAAAGTGAAAGATAAGGGCATGTCACTGTAGCAATGACGTTATGGTTCTCGCTTGACGTTCACAAAGAATCTGGTTGGAACTCCGTGTTGGATTATCTCGGTCATCTCTTCCAGTAACCCTTGAGTTTATGGTTGCTAAGATCGAGTGTCTAATCCTCTGAGAGGTCAAAAGCAGGTCACGGTTTTTAAATAATTTTTTTTTTTTTAAACCCCTTGCAACTGAAAATCGAATGGAGCAGCTTTCATGCTATTGCCTGGACTGAACTTTAAAAAGTGAACGTCTTATTATTATTATTATTATTATTATTATTATTATTTCATTAACCAAATTCCTTGAAATGACACTAGAGATTCATTAGAAAGTAAATCGTTTTATTATCTTCACCGCACATGGAACAACTGTCAGTTAGTGCTCAGATCCTCTCCTCAACAAAACAGGCAGGATGAAACGACTGAAAAATAAACCTCTGATTGCTAACTCGTCTTACCTGTTCTCCGTGTGGCTCTCTTGAATTTAAGCTGCTTCCTTCTTCTTAACTTGAAGATCCGGAAGTCTCACTAGTGCACATTCAGAAACAGCATCGAAAACTTCAGCGAATTATTTCAGTGGATGAGATATGTTTACAACACTCCGAACAAAAATCAGGATCAACAACAACAAAAAACAAAGAACAAGAGATGGTCTAAAAGTAGGATCAAACCAGTACTCTTCAGCACTGCGCCTTGCCATGATAATCAAACGTTGAAATATAGTAAACGGCCAGGTAGGCAAGTGTTGAGTGTATTTGGGGGGAGAGACTAGGTATGATAGAAATAGACTATAGATAGGTGTAAGGGTATACCGCGAAGAGGGCGTGCAGTCAATGGGAAGACATGGAAACAAGGACACTGGATGTGGGCAGTTATGCTAGAAACAGACCTAGATAGGGTCAAAGTCAAAAGGTTAAGACAGAAGGATCTGGAAGGTTCTAGGAGTGACGTAGTGGGTATGCATAATAAACAAGGGATAGAAGATTAAAAATGATTGGTTACGGAGGATTCTGGGATAGTGAATAGGAGGGTGGTATAAATAGTTGGGAGGAGAGAAAACTCTCTCTCTCGCTGGTCATCAACTGCATTAGTCATGTTACCACCTGATGGTTTTTTTCATGTGGTAGAAATGTGAATGATATCAATATTTTGTACAGCCATGTCGACAGTTTCATGTGGAAGAAATGTGAATGATCTCAATATTTTGTACAGCCATGTCGACAGTTTCATGTGGAAGAAATGTGAATGATATCAATATTTTGTACAGCCATGTCGACAGTTTCATGTGGAAGAAATGTGAATGATCTCAATATTTTGTACAGCCATGTCGACAGTTTCATGTGGAAGAAATGTGAATGATCTCAATATTTTGTACAGCCATGTCGACAGTTTCATGTGGAAGAAATATGAATGATATCAACATTTTGTACAGCCATGTCGACAGTTTCCTGTGGAAGAAATGTGAATGTTATCAATATTTTGTACAGCCATGTCGACAGTTTCATGTGGAAGAAATGTGAATGATATCAATATTTTGTACAGCCATGTCGACAGTTTCATGTGGAAGAAATATGAATGATATCAATATTTTGTACAGCCATGTCGACAGTTTCATGTGGAAGAAATGTGAATGATATCAACATTTTGTACAGCCATGTCGACAGTTTCATGTGGAAGAAATATGAATGATATCAATATTTTGTACAGCCATGTCGACAGTTTCATGTGGAAGAAATATGAATGATATCAACATTTTGTACAGCCATGTCGACAGTTTCATGTAAATAAAGTTGCTACTCTGTTTGACGACAACTGCTTGTTGATTCCACCTATTTAAAAGCCATCGCGGCGTTATGCCTATAACAAGTGCATGCACCCACAATCCTTGATTCACTAAAAAAAAAATAATTCGGCAACAGGTGAACACATACCTTAGCACCGGCGTTGAATACTTAAAGTTGCAACATTCAGTTAACCTGGCACAGCGATCCACATGAGAGAACTGGAAGCAATAAACCGCTGAAAAAACGCATACACCTGTTATAGAACAACCCACAAAGCTATGACGTTGAACGCGAACACTTCGCAACAAAAGATGTATTCCCACCACCAGGTTCACTAAAAAGACTGCAGCCAGATGCACAAACTCCTAAGCATCGTCGTAGAATCTTCAAAGTGAGACCTTCAGTTGACTTTGGAATAGCGACTACAATAGAGAGCTGCAATTAGTCAGCCTCAAACGTAACGCTTGCAGCGTTTGATGGAACACAAACTCTTGTCCATCATCTTGGAACCGATGAGAGCCTCTAATGAGATCATCTAATCTACAGTGAAGTCCATGGTTTATGCCAATATTATGTTATGATATGTATATTTATTATCATTATCATAGCAATGCAGATACATCCATATAACATATCTTGTAACGAAGAGATAATGGAGTGGTAATTATATTCACGCTGCCCGATTACAAGGGTGAAAGTTAAATTTACAAGAAGAAAAAAAAAAGAAAACACAAACTGCGTTCTTGTTACATTGTCAGTTTTGCTTCTTCGTTCTCATAGCAAGCGGCACTGTGCTGTTTTTCTTTCTTAATCATTTTTTCCCATAGCTTCCTTGGCATCTTTGCACGGGAACAGTTGTTTCTTTGCAATTAGAGTTACCTCTACTTGTACATCAGTATTAACAAGCTACTTACTACATGGGAGTGTTTGTACGTACATCATTGTTAGCAGGCTACTACATGGGGTGTCTGTACGTACATCATTGTTAGCAGGCTACTACATGGGTGTGTGTACGTACATCAGTGTTAGCAGGCTACTACATGGGTGTGTGTACGTACATCAGTGTTAGCAGGCTACTACATGGGGTGCCTGTGCGTACATCAGTGTTAGCAGGCTACTACATGGGTGTGTGTACGTACATCAGTGTTAGCAGGCTACTACATGGGGTGCCTGTGCGTACATCAGTGTTAGCAGGCTACTACATGGAGTGTCTGTACGTACATCATTGTTAGCAGGCTACTACATGGGTGTGTGTACGTACATCAGTGTTAGCAGGCTACTACATGGGTGTGTGTACGTACATCAGTGTTAGCAGGCTACTACATGGGGTGCCTGTGCGTACATCAGTGTTAGCAGGCTACTACGTGGGTGTGTGTATATCATGGCTTACAGCAGTCCTAACAGGCTACAGCACGGGTTTGTGTCCAGTTTTCCTTCTTTTCGGCGGGATTTCAAACAAGCCTCTCTCGCACGAATGCTTAGCCTGGCTATGCTCACGATTGACGTTTATATTTCAGGTATCCAAGAGTGTAAGAAAATTGTGAACGCCAAGCCTCTGCAAGACATCGGGGCTGAGTTCACAGAGAGAGGGCCATCTCCCGTCTGCAACCAACATAGATACGACTCGCATGAGTATTGGGAGTGCCTGGTTAAGTATAGACCACTCACAATCTACCATCCTATCGGAACAGCCAAGATGGGACCTAAAGGTGACCCAACAGCTGTGGTGGACACGCAACTGAGGTATGTTAATTCATAATCGTTTGTAGATTAAGAGATGGGTTACCATCACCTCAGTAATCACCTCAAGGTCTATGTTATATGTAATTCAAAGTTGAACTTATCTATCCAATAAATGTGGTCATTGGTGAACTTGGATTTGAGACCGAATTGTTCAATATTGAACTTGTAAGGGAAATCTCAAGACCTACAATTAAATATCAAAGTTGGAGGAATACATCTGGAGACAGTTCAGAGCTACAACTACCTGGGACATACAATAACCAGTGATGGAAAATGTTCAGCTGAAATAAACAAAAGAATATGAATGGCAAAAAGTAATTTTAATGCCATGAAAAATATACTAACATCAAAGCAAATAGCACCAGGGCTAAAACTAAGAATAGCAAAATGTTACATCTTCTCAATATTCATGTATGGTACAGAAACATGGACATTAGACAAGAAAACAGAACAGAAAATTTAAGCTTTAAAATATGGATTTATAGAAGAATATGTTGAACTGGATGGAAAGAAAAGAAAACAAACGATGAAGTTTTCAAACAACTAAAAATGAAAAGAGAACTACTAAACACAATTAGAACATGACAAATTAAATTTTTGGGGCATGTTAAAAGACACAACAGCCTAATAAAAGTAATATTGGAAGGGAAAATATAAGGTAAAAGATTCAGAGGCAGACCAAGACTAACATGGACGAGTAACATCAAAAGATGGACAAGTCAACCATGACAATCTGCACCATCAAAGTAGCAGAGTGAAATGGCGCTCCATGGTAGCCAACCTTCGATGCGGAGACGGCACTCAATGATGATGATGAAAGGAAATGTACTTGTTCAGTGCTGAATTTCTGTAAGAAATCTACTTGAACCGTGTCGAATTTTTAAGTGAACTCTACTTTTTCAATGTTTAATTTTTATAAGAAATCTACTTGTTCAAAGTTTTATTTTAATAAGAAATCTACTTGTTCAATGTTTAACTTTTATGACAAATCTACTTGTTCAAAACTGAAATTGTGTAAGGAAATCTGCTTGTTCAGAATTGAATTTGTATGGGAAATGTACATGTTCAGTAGTAAATATGTTTGAGAAATCTACATCCGGATGACTTCCGAGTGATATGGTGGCTGGTTTGTTAATTTCTACAGAGGACCCACAGATAAGTCCTGATTTTCCGTGATCTTTTCTGTTTATTTGTTTGTTTTTATTGTTATTTGAAAGGATCAAACGATTATGGGTGCTTTCCATTGGATGGAAGCCACACGGAATCGTTACCAGTGCTGCAGAGTTTTGCGCGCACGGAGTTCAACAATCTCCCCAGCATTAACTTAAAGATGTCAAATTGAGAAGACAGATTAAGAGACTAGGGAGTCTAAAGGTGGATAATGGATCTGGTCGATCAAGAGTGCTTAGTGGGAAAAGCAGATGTATATATAATCACCACCTTGAAAGATCAGTCTGCATACTCTTCAGGAATTGCTGGGACGGTCGGTGGAGCGGATATGGGGATGCCCCAACTGCAGTGAAACTGATTCCATGAGTAGAATAGGGAAATCTATTTGTTTAATATTGAATTTGTATGGGAAATATGCATTAACTTTATTGGTATCTTTTTCATTGAAAGTTAGTTAGTCCGTTCATAAAATCAACTTATGTTGATAAACTTCAACAGCAAATACATGATATAAAAGTAACGATAACACAATTATACGTTCTAAATAATAAATGAACGCATGAAAACATTACACTGGATAAGTTAAAAACTCTATAATAGAATGAAAATTGCGTTTACTGTAACTTAGTGAAAGTGGTGAAGTCATGTGTGGCTGGTGGAGAGGAAGAGAAAGGCTATTGCTGAGGAGGGGAGTCCCCTTTCATAACATTAAAAAACTGCACTCCTCTCTCTCTCTCTCTCTCTCTCTCTCTCTCTCTCTCTCTCTTTCTCTTCCTCTCTCTTTTTCCTCCACTCTCTCTCTCTCTCTCTCTCTCTGCCTCTCTCACTCTTTCTCTTCTGCTTCTTCACACTACTGGCTAGGTACTGTTGGTTCACTTTCCTTCTTATCTAGACACACCACATGTTTACCAGTTTCATGCTGCACGAGAAGTCCCTTTTTCGTTTCAATCGTCGATACCAGAATCTCCCTTTTAGGCTTCGTTGTCTCATACACGTATGTATCACGCCAAAATTAAAGCGAAAAAAGCACTGAAAGGCATACAAGCATAAAGCAAGAGATGGAATGGGTACACCACAGAATGCATTTCAAGAAGATATTTTCTCATTAAATCTGCTCATGCGCACATTAAATATAGAAGCATCGTTCCAACTTCAAATTAAAATTCTCTCGAATCTTGTTTTGGAACTCTTGATCTGAAACTTTCGAAATAAAAAGATCACTCAAGTAGGAGGCTTCATCATCATTGAGTGCCGTCTCCGCATCGAGTGGAACGCCATTCCTCTCTGTCTCTTGCCTTGATGGTGCAGATTGTCATAGGTTGACTTGTCCATCTTTTGATGTTACTCGTCCATGTTAGTCTTGGTCTGCCTCTGCCTCTTTTACCTTGTATTTTCCCTTCCAATATTAATTTTATTAGGCTGCTGCGTCTTTTAACATGCTCCAAAAATTTCTTTCAACGAGGCTTCACTGTTTATTGATATTTATTCCCTTTATTACGCAACAGGAAATGTGTCCAGTTTATCAGCAACAGATGGGAGGTAATCTTGAAGAAACAATCAGAAAGTAATTATCGCCTCCACTCGCAGTCATATCTCACTAATATTTTACTACAAGACTGGTTGCACCTTATGACCTGCGATCATGTTATCCGTGTTCTAGCTCATTCTGGGTGGGTGTTTAAAAAGGGGGAGGATGGAGTGCGAGGAGCATGTCGATACTAGGGCTGGCAGCGGTCAGCGATCTCATAGGTGACTTCTTGCGTCAGAACCGGGGAACCCTAGCTACCCGTATCCTACTCCACCTCTTCTCGGTGCCCCTAGAAACAAACTAACCAAGTCTGGCCAGCGAGTCGAGATTGAGAGAAGCCGAGGATTGCTATTGAATAACCGAGGCTGAAGTCGGCTGTGTTGGGCCGAAAGACGCAAATATCACAATTTGTTGCAAACATAGTTTTGAGCATTTCCTTCATTTCTTCACAGCCCATCTGCGTCCACTTAACCTCCTTTTATGGGCGGACGACGAAAAGGGCTTTTTTTTTCCTTCAGTCGTTTGTGAAAGAAAGAAAGAAAGAAAGAAAGAAAGAAAGAAAGAAAGAAAGAAAGAAAGAAAGAAAGAAAGAAAGAAAGAAAGAAAGAAAGAAAGAAAGAAAGAAAGAAAGAAAGAAAGAAAGAAAGAAAGAAAGAAAGAAAGAAAGAAAGAAAGAAAGAAAGAAATTGAGATCCAGCATTTTCTTCAACAAAACCTCCAAGACGAAGCAGTAACCCACCAGACATTGAGAGTGATGATTCCTGCCAGGTTTCGTGTTCGGCCCTTAAGAAACTCATTTGCTTCCAACTGTATCCGTCATGATAATCGTAATGCAGAACTCATGTACCTTCTATTGAACCTAAGAGCTCTACGTGAGTGGTTACGTGAATTAAAACAATTCAAAGGGAGTGAATACAACAGCATTCAGTCTGTCTTACATTTCGCAGGTGACAAATTAATCAAAACCATGCTCCAGTTTGTCCACGATTTGATTTCCTTCTAACCTTTCCACGACTCTTATTGTTGACAAACATTTTAACCTAAGATTATTCCTCTACCATTTGCTAAGCCATTCTATGATATTAATTATTGTCAGAAATGTGTATGTCTGTGTTACTTTAGGATCGTTAATGCCCATATTCTTCGTTGCTCATTCTAGCGGTCATTGATTGAAAAATGCATATTTCAAAGTGACCTCCCCTATCTATATGTGCCGTGATGTTGAATTCAACTTGTAATAATTACCAGATGTATTGTACTGGAAGTTATTTACTCTCAGTCGCCGCATCAGTTCTCTCCACCCACCTATCTCTTGATCTCTTCAGCTCTGAAGCCTTATCAAATGTCGTAGTTATCTGCATGAAATAGCTGGAGCGCTTTATTTTTTGTTTGTGTCTGTGTTCGATAATGATGTTGTTCCATTATTTTTTTGTGATTTCGTTTTTTATTCTGCCATTTCTGGTGACAGTAATGATTTCTCTTAGTTCAATCAACAATCTTGAACTAATTATTAATCTTAAACAGGTCGCCAAACAGGATCTAATTACTACGACGTGATAAACATTAGAGAGGTTTTGGGATCGACTTCAAGAGAGGGCTATCAAACAGCTAAACAAGATTAAGTCTGCGGGTAGTAAACAAGGTCGCTAATTCCGTGTCAAAAGTCAGACACTGAGAACTTTATCTCTATAGCAACTCATTTAACACTGGTTGATAACATTTCTTGGTTTCCGGAAGTCACGTGTTTTAAGTATTTGTTTCAGATACCTGGATTGGATAACGTTATGGAACCGACTTTTTGGATTTAATTGTCCTTGTTCGTGGGTGGGTTTTTTTATTTATTATTTAAAGTTCGACTCCTTATAAGAGGAGTGTAAAAAAAAAAAAAAACCTCAGATATTCCTAATATTTTCCTTGCTGTGCATGTTGCCTAAGACGGTATTCAATTTGGACCAAAAAAATGGCGTGAGAGAGAGAGAGAGAGAGAGAGAGAGAGAGAGAGAGAGAGATTGACAGATAGAGAGTTGAGAGATTCAGCTGGTATATCTTGCAATTGTTATAGTGGGAGAAAGATTCAAACATTTACTTGCTAATGATATAATTTCACTTGTTTCTCGTTGAATATATATTTACATGTTGCTTCTGCGCGCTAAAAAAACAATACTCTCGTCTATGTCATGAGCGACCTAACCAACATATTACTCTCTAACCAACTGTTTACTCCCTTTTAGCTCCATTTAAGATTCATGGAATAGACACCAGCTATAGTCCGTTCAGATTCGTTTGCCTAGACATTAATTTATTTTTTTCAAAAACTTATTGTTCATTTGCATTGATCTTTTGAAGTTAGGTTTAGAATACTAATGTCGCTATAAAAATATTTTTTTATCAAAGAAATGTGATCCAGTTTCAAAGATGCCTTATTTAACCTATATTTAAAAAAGTTAATCGATATTATAAACACCGGCGGGATTATGTAGATGCTTACATCTCACAGCTGATTCTTTAACATATAGGCATGACCTTCACGGCTGAATGCGCACCGTACTAAAATAGTTATGTTTCCACTATAAATTTTTATAAAGAAATGTTACATATGAAATTTCCCGTTTAGCACAAAATGACATTTTAGCCGAAACCGGAAATTATGTGACGTCAAAATCAAGGCCGTAGACTCGAGTTCGAGTCATAATTCAGAGGCAAATCTCAATATTTACAGAAAGGAGGCGGCACTATCCATATTATCTTCTGCAAGTCTATGTGAGAATGAATATAAAGGCAAAATATTTTACTGAGCATAACATTGCTATAAAGATTTATCAATACTTCTGCAGAGAGCGTAAAAAGGGACATCTTTGTTGTTCTTTATCAAACCCTGAGAAGAGAACAATGCATATTTTAGGTTTGTGTAAACGTTCATTTGATCGAATAGTTAAAGGAAGCGGATATTTATTGCCAACAAATGCAAGAAAGCAAGGAAGGAAAGAAACGTTAGACAGTTTTGATAAGGACCTAGTAAAAAGAGAAATGTGTCGAATGTTTGATATAAACGAAGAAGTGACACTTAGAAAGTTGAAGCTTTGGCTGACAACTAACAACGACATTGAAATATCAAAAACTTCATTATGGAAAATATTAAGAAGTGCAGGCTTCACCTTTAGAAAGTATGCTGGTGGGAAAAACATTATTTGTGAGAAGCCACATCTAGTAGCTCTTAGAAGCAAGTATTTACGTGAAGTGAAGGAAATGCGCGAAAATGATTATGATATTGTTTATTTAGATGAAACTTGGATCAACGCTCATCATACAAATGAAAAGGAATGGCAGTTAGCAGATGGAAGTATTAAAAGATCAGTACCAAGCAGTAAAGGGCAACGTTTGATAGTTGCACATGCAGGTAGCAGACATAATGGGTTGTTGCAGAATGCTCATCTCGTTTTCATTTCAAAATCCATAGACAATAGAGACTACCACTCCGAAATGAATGGGCACATATTTAAAGACTGGATCGAGAAAAGTATCCTTCCAATATTAGATCGACCTTCTTGTCTGATAATGGACAATGCTTCATACCATAACGTAGTTAACGTAGAAGATAGAATCCCAACATCATCAAGTACAAAAGATGCAATCAAAACGTGGCTCATAAAAGAACACATACAAGTTAACGACAGCTACTTGAAACCCGAATTGCTTAGCCTTGTAAAACAGACACAACGTACAAAGATATTTAAAATAGACAAGTTAATTCAAGAACATGGCCATAGATGTTTGAGACTACCTCCATATCATGCACACTTAAATCCTATAGAACTAGTTTGGGCAAAAGTTAAAGGACACGTAGCATATACAAATAAAACTTTCAAATTATGCGATGTTGAGACACTTACAATTCAGGCTCTATCAAATATAAATAAAGACTACTGGGTAAAATGTGAGGATCATGTGTTACGACAAGAAGAGGAATATTGGAAAAAGGATGGTTTGTTGTTTGTTCAGCCGAAAGCAGTAATCGACCTATTTGACTCGTCTGATTCTGAATGATCATTACTCTGATTAAGTCTACAGATAAATAGTTTGATTTGCAAAATTTCCTAGTTGATTTGTTAAACAGTTTATTGTTCAAGACCACCCAAGCAATCAAAAATATGTTATAAGCAAACCAACAACCATTACTTTGAATGGAAGCCTGCTTGAGTCAGTACAGAAGTTCAGCTATCTTGGATCCACTATTACAACCACACTTTCCTTAGATGAGGAACTAAATGTACGTATTTGAAAGGCAGCGACAACATTTGGGAAACTCACACCAAGAGCATGGAACTATATCAAATTGACTCTACGAACAAAAGTTCTATATATAATTTAAAATTTGTATACTTGCCACCCAGTAAAATTTTATGGACACGCCTATGGGTCATCGTTGCACTAGATTACTGTAAAACATTTTGATTAGGGTCAAAATAATAGTTACATGGGCAAAGATCAAAGGAATTCGCCGCTTTAAGAAAACCGTTATAGCTAGACATCGAGTAACACATATGTTCTCGTGACATGGACATTTTAACACCGTATGCCAAAATCATGTGAAATCATCAAGAACTTTTTGAATTATAAATCATAACATCTCGGCAAACGAATCTGAACGGACTATAAGTGTCTGTACAAATACGTTTTCAATAATCAATTCAATCATTGTTAGGCCTATTTGAAAGACACGGCAATAAAGGTGTTCGATTTGAATGCAGCAGCTATAATACGTTACACTATGTAGTACGTTGAAGCTGAACTATATATCTGTGTGTGTGTGTGTGTGTGTGTGTGCACGCGTGTGCGTGTGCGTGTGTGTGTCCAAATGTCTACTTATAAGATTGGCACTGCTGTAGAACTCGTTCTGGAAGAATCGGGAGTCCTGATATGTGACGGACTACAAGAGTGTTATCAGCTATCTTCAGGAACCCTCAACATGCATACTCTTTCCTTTTTGACGAGAGAGACTGCGCTATCTGGTGTGTCGTGAAATTGATTTGTATCTAGGTCTATCTGGTGTGCTGTTCGTTCGCGTTCGCTTTCGTCAGCTTTGACCTCTGACGAAGTCCCACCCACTCAATTTTGTGGGACTGAATTTTGCGTGTAAAGTCTGTTTTATCCCATTACAGGATGCCCCTCGCCATGCAGGCAGATTTACTCCGACTTTAGAGGTACTAATTTTTAGGGAATTAGTAAAACCCAGGTGTCCTCGCCAGGGTACGAACCCGGCTGTTGCCGTGGTAAGCCAACCGCCTATCGATTGCGCTAACCGGACACCCCTGGTGTACTGTGAAATTGATTTATATCTAGGTCTATCTGGTGTGTCGTGAAATTGATTTATATCTAGGTCTATCTGGTGTGCCGTGAAATTGATTTATATCTAGGTCTATCTGGTGTGTCGTGAAATTGATTTGTATCTAGGTCTATCTGGTGTGTCGTGAAATTGATTTGTATCTAGGTCTATCTGGTGTGTCGTGAAATTGATTTGTATCTAGGTCTATCTGGTGTGTCGTGAAATTGATTTATATCTAGATCTATCTGGTGTGCCGTGAAATTGATTTATATCTAGGTCTATCTGGTGTGCCGTGAAATTGATTTATATCTAGGTCTATCTGGTGTGCCGTGAAATTGATTTATATCTAGGTCTATCTGGTGTGCCGTGAAATTGATTTATATCTAGGTCTATCTGGTGTGCCGTGAAATTGATTTATATCTAGGTCTATCTGGTGTGCCGTGAAATTGATTTATATCTAGGTCTATCTGGTGTGCCGTGAAATTGATTTATATCTAGGTCTATCTGGTGTGCCGTGAAATTGATTTATATCTAGGTCTATCTGGTGTGCCGTGAAATTGATTTATATCTAGGTCTATCTGGTGTGCCGTGAAATTGATTTATATCTAGGTCTATCTGGTGTGCCGTGAAATTGATTTATATCTAGGTCTATCTGGTGTGCCGTGAAATTGATTTATATCTAGGTCTATCTGGTGTGCCGTGAAATTGATTTATATCTAGGTCTATCTGGTGTGCCGTGAAATTGATTTATATCTAGGTCTATCTGGTGTGCCGTGAAATTGATTTATATCTAGGTCTATCTGGTGTGTCGTGAAATTGATTTATATCTAGGTCTATCTGGTGTGCCGTGAAATTGATTTATATCTAGGTCTATCTGGTGTGCCGTGAAATTGATTTATATCTAGGTCTATCTGGTGTGCCGTGAAATAAATTTGTGTCTTTCAAATAGAGAAAACCAGACGTTCTTTATGCTCCGAAAGCTGTGATATGAGCAGAAAACAATCTGACAATTTGAGGTGATCATCAAACAAACGGATCCTTAAAACTCGCGAATACCTTCCCTTTTAAAATAAATCTTGTCCAAATAATGAATCAACTACACCTTATCTCATAGTGGACATTCCCATCACTGTGAGTTCTCCACATTAAGTTAGGCGCGTTTATTTATAAACTTATTCTAATTGGTTCATTTCAGAGTACAAGGAATCTCTGGCCTTCGTGTGGCAGACGCTTCCATCATGCCCTGGCTCGTTTCCGGCAACACCAACGCTCCCTCAATTATGATTGGTGAAAAGGCAGCAGACTTGATCAGGGGAAGAAACTGGAGCCTTTAGACTTGTAACTGCTTAGAATGTTTCAGTTGACGGAAGATCGTGAGAGTACTAGTTGGGAAAATGTTGTGCCAGTGTCTGGATACATAAAATAAGAAACCTATTTTACCCGTTATATATATGTAACTCTTTATAAGTGCATGCCTTTACTTTAGTAATGTTTATATCTTTTCAATCGTATTGTAGAGTGTATGATTGGAACATCGATTGTTACCCTTAGCCAAGTTGGCTGTTCATAACAGGCAATCTGAATAGGGATGAGTGAAGAGAAAGAGTGAGTGAGAGTGAGGGTGAGAGAGAGATAGGGGGGAGAGAGAATATTACTTGAAAGATAAAGACTATAATTTGAGATTGAGTTAGACGTTTAATAAAGTGTGAGATTTGGATGACTGCCAGAAGGTGAAAACCACCAAGAGAGTTAAATAGTGGTGTTCACATCAACAGTAAACAAATGGTGGTTTTATCTTTCTCCTGTCCCCGCATGGAAAGTTGGCAATCATGGAGCATCACTTTACTCAGCCTCTTGCCCTAATGTTCACACTTTCATTGATTCCTCAGTACACCATCTTACGCCATCTGTCCACCATTTGATGCCATCAGGCCACCATTTTATGACATCAGTCCACTATTTGACGCCTTCAGTCCACTATTTGATGCCATTACACCACTATTAGATGCCATCAGTCCACCATTAGATGCCATCAGTCCACTTTGGTCGGCCTCTGCCTCCTTCACCTGTTTTCCCTAATAAAAAGACTGCTATCGAGTGTCAGTAGCGTAGTGGTAAGACGCTGACTTGGCGATAGTGGTAACGTGGGTTCCAGCACAGCTTGTCGCTCTCCATTTGCCCCAATTGGCAACGGGAGAATGGCTAGTGGACTCAATGAGTGCGGAAAGTAACGACAGCGAATATAAGCACAAACTCTCACCTCGAAATTCTTAACACAACAAGACATCCTATACATTTCAAGAAACATTTCCTTTATATGTCAAAAGTATTTTATTTCTCTTCGCGTGTCATTAAACATTACAGTTATTCTCTTCCGCACATTTATTTGCATTCAGGAAAATGCTGGCCCATGGTTGCATTATATTTGCTCTTGTTTTCCCTGCTTTTGTTTGAATCTGTAAATTTGTAAAAGTCCTATCTCAATCACCGGTGCATCTATTAGTTTGAAATTAATTTTGACTACCTGTGAAGTTTTACCTTTCATATTTAAACAGTTAGAGCTGAATTACTGCTACAAACTATCAGTTAGAGCTGAATTACTGCTACAAACTATTAGTTAGAGCTGAATTACTGCTACAAACTATTAGTTAGAGCTGAATTACTGCTACAAACTATCAGTTAGAGCTGAATTACTGCTACAAACTATTAGTTAGAGCTGAATTACTGCTACAAACTATCAGTTAGAGCTGAATTACTGCTACAAACTATCAGTTAGAGCTGAATTACTGCTACAAACTATTAAAGCAATGAAAATACTAATGCATATCCATATCTAGATTTTTTTTACAACTTCGTATATTTTCTATATTTTTTTTTAATTAAAGAAATAAGGGAAATAAGAAGTGTAAAAATGCACACATTTATAAGAGATCTTGAGTAATGCTTCTTTAAACAAACAAAAACAAAAAAAGGAACATATAATGAACTTACAAAATATTGAAATATGAGAAAGTTAAAAAAAATGGAAAGACTAAGAGAAGAAATAAATGTGTAAAGTAGAGAAGAATAGATATTTAGATGAAATCATGATATTTGCATGTACGTTTGTTTCTACTATCCATGTGTGGGTCAGTAAACTGACATGCCTCATAACTGTCCCTATTTGCGATCAGTGGTGTAGTGCCAGCCCTTGGGACGGATTCCCCGGATGCAACATTCTTATCGGCGCAAAGTTTCTAATTTTAAAAAGTGCTAGTAATATATATATATATATTATAACAAGCCCGGTTAGGAAACAAATACCTGCCACGCCCCAGGCGCTGGCAACCCACATACCTGCGTCGCACAGGGCGCTAGTAACCCCTATACCTTCGTCGCCCCGGGCGCCATATACCTGCCACGCCCCAGGCGCTGGCAACCGATATACCTGCATCGCCCTGGGCGCTGGCAACTAACATCGCCCCGTTTGGTGACAATCAACGCTATGCCACTGGCTGCAACGATTTCGCCTGAACCAATATCATTCAGCATGGACCATACGAAAGAGACCAAGTTGTTCGTTTGAATTTGCCTGCCGTCTAACACTTTTGTTCGTCTTTTCAAATGGCGTCTTATTAGTTCAAAAATCTGAACATAATGTCGCTGGTTTCATTGATTTCATATTCGTATTTTCCTTCGATATGCGTTAATCAGAGACTCATTTCTTTATATATATTTACCAGTTCGTATCTCGCAATAAAGATAACTATAATTAATTAAGTGAATCACGATTTATATTTTTTGTGCTTGTGTGTGTATGTGCGTGTGAACCCATCAGTGATGCATGGGTTTCATTTGTATATATGTGTATCTACGTATCCACAAGTGTTTTTATTGTATCTCTTTACCTCTGTAACTAGACACGAATGTTTACTGCTGTTGATTGCTAATATAGAACTATCAAAAAGTTACAAACAATGCGGAGATTTTGCGGAAAACGAAACGGCTTTAGATACAACACACAAACTGCAGAAACGAACAGAGAGATTACACGACAATCCCTTTTTGTAATCTCCAGGGGCGGTGACAAAAGTTGAAGGTATTCTTGGAGAATAAAGGGGGAAACAGAGATTTAGAAGAAAATGAACAGTTCAATTAAAAGATAGGGAAGTCACGGAAGGATCTTTTAAAAAAAAAAATCACACCAAACAAGACTGCATAGAAAATGTTTATTGAGAAGACCTACGCTCCAGGTGGAGTTGAAAGGGTGAGAAATAACAATAACAACAACAATAACAATAATAATAACTTATTATCGCTGACCTCTTCTCACTATAAAGAGAATCATAGCTCGAGAAATCAAATACAGGAAAGGAAGGAGGGTAGGAGAAATTCCCGCCAGATATTATTCTCCGTGTTCCCTGCCTTAAGGGTAGTTAGGCTGTCGTTGTTCCGAGTGTTGTAGTTTACAACACAACACCCAAACATCTGGCTTTGATACAGCAGTTTTTTGAGTGCCCAGCTCTGACTTCCCTCTTTGTTTATTTGTGGTCGTATGTAACTGTCAATGAGTAATGTATTGTTTTAATAGGTCTATGAAGGTCACATCAACATCAGTTAATACAAGTTAAACAACATGCGAGATCATTCGAACGTTCAAAATGTCAGACAAAGTCGTCATAAATGTCGCTGTATGTGAGTCAAACTGAAGGAGATATCAACCATTAGTCCCAATACTGTGTAGTCCGTTGATGACAAAGACAAGAGAATGCATGAAAATAAATAGAAGTATTGGAATTGCGGGATAAATTATATATACATATATATATATATATATTCTTCAAAGAGCAGAAATAAACACCTGTTATTGAACAATTCGAGCCGCGATAGCTCAGTGGTTAGTAAACTGGACTACAAAGGACAAGAGGTAGGGTTCGATCCCAACCGATGGCTTCCGGGTTCACCCAGCCTTTAATGGGTACCAGATTTTTTACTGGGAAAGTAAAGCGACATGGGCGTAATACCGACCACATTACCCCAAAAATCATGTGCCGAAGGTCTGTTAAATTTATGGTCACTAACACCATATTCCCTATACGCCTCTTGGCGTGGCGGGGATACTTTACTTTTTATATGCATCAATAAAGATGCCCCATGTCCTCTATACTCCACGTGGAACATTTGAGGAAATGATCATTTATGGGTGTTAAGCATCCAACATAAAGTGGCTAGATTTGTGATCCGATGATAGTAAAAGCATAGGTGCGTGTGGTGGGGGGATGGGGGGAGAGGGGGTGGGGGCGAGGAATAAAGTTGTTACGGCACGGCTGATGTCTTTAAAAGAGAGGCCTATAACTGCTAACCGTTTGCTTTATCGTGACCAGACAGCAGATAAAATACCTGTAACTGCTAACAGTTTGCTTTATTGTGACCAGACAGCAGATAAAATACCTATAACTGCTAACAGTTTGCTTTATTGTGACCAGACAGCAGATAAAATGCCTATAACTGCTAACAGTTTGCTTTATTGTGACCAGACAGCAGATAAAATACCTATAACTGCTAACAGTTTGCTTTATTGTGACCAGACAGCAGATAAAATACCTATAACTGCTAACAGTTTGCTTTATTGTGACCAGACAGCAGATAAAATACCTATAACTGCTAACAGTTTGCTTTATTGTGACCAGACAGCAGATAAAATACCTATAACTGCTAACAGTTTGTTTTATTGTGACCAGACAGCAGATAAATACCTATAACTGCTAACAGTTTGCTTTATTGTGACCAGACAGCAGATAAAATACCTATAACTGCTAACAGTTTGTTTTATTGTGACCAGACAGCAGATAAAATACCTATAACTGCTAACAGTTTGCTTTATTGTGACCAGACAGCAGATAAAATGCCTATAACTGCTAACAGTTTGTTTTATTGTGACCAGACAGCAGATAAAATACCTATAACTGCTAACAGTTTGCTTTATTGTGACCAGACAGCAGATAAAATACCTATAACTGCTAACAGTTTGCTTTATTGTAAGACCAGACAGCAGATAAAATGCCTGTAACTGCTAACAGTTTGTTTTATTGTGAGACCAGACAGCAGATAAAATGCCTGTAACTGCTAACAGTTTGCTTTATCGTGACCAGACAGCAGATAAAATGCCTATAACTGCTAACCGTTTGCTTTATTGTGACCAGACATCAGATAAAATGCCTATAACTGCTAACAGTTTGTTTTATTGTGAGACCAGACAGCAGATAAAATGCCTGTAACTGCTAACAGTTTGTTTTATTGTAAGACCAGACAGCAGATAAAATGCCTGTAACTGCAAACCGTTTGTTTTATTGTAAGACCAGACAGCAGATAAAATGCCTGTAACTGCTAACAGTTTGTTTTATTGTAAGACCAGACAGCAGATAAAATGCCTGTAACTGCTAACAGTTTGTTTTATTGTAAGACCAGACAGCAGATAAATGCCTATAACTGCTAACAGTATGCTTTATTGTGACCAGACAGCAGATAAAATGCACAATGTCGACAACTTGAAGTGAGAAGTGTCAAAAGAGAGTTTCGGTCAAACGCTGTGTTGTGTTTAGCTTGAATTATGAAAAAGGAACAGATGCAGGCAGACTTCCATTCTTATGAAATTATAAGAAAGATGACAAAATGAGGAAGCGATGAACTAATAGTATACAGATATAATGCACAAACATTACAAGACAGACGGCGCGCACGATAGGTCATTTCACAGAAGAGGCAGCGTCTCAAATTGTAATGAAGGAATCATCCATGGAATTCGTAGCATTCTTCTGATAAACCATATCTCATCATCATCATCATGTGCCGTACCGGTTGGCGTTGGCGACCATGTCCTTCCACAATCTTCTATCCACAGTGCATCGTATGAGTTCTGTTGTTGACTGTTTTCCATGCCATGACACCGAGCTATCCAGCATTTTCTCTCTTTGTCGTCCGCGATCTCTCTTTCCTTTTATTTTGTCAGTTGTAACCAAGTATTCCAACTTGCATCTTCTCATGATGTGCCCAAAAATGTTGATTGCTTCTTTCTAATGTTTTTTTAGTGCTCCCTTTTTGTGTTGGCCTCTTTGAGAACTTTCTCATTTGGTCTTTTTAGCTGTCCAGGGAGCTTTCAACCGTATCTCAGCTGCCTCAAATGTTCTCCGTGTTGTACTGTTTTTCGTCGATGACTCACTTCCATATAGTAAGTTGCACTTTTGGACACACTTTTTAACATTAATTGTCAACGATTTGTTATATAGGATGTTTTCATTCGATGGAATTCTGTCTTTGTTTGTCCTTATATGCTTCTAATATTGTACATCTCCCATCTGATGTTATTAATGAGCACAGAATCTCTCTCTCTCTCTCTCTCTCTCTCTCTCTCTCTCTCTGCGATCAGGACTCAATCAGAGTAGGATTCCAGACTCTCACATGAAGTCAGCTGTCAGGTTAAGTGTGTAGATCGTCCCCACAGACAAAACATCACAATTAGAGTCTACCAGATCCACTCTGATTGAACACCCGTTAAAACGTTGCACTGTGTTCTGCGCCAGTGGACCAGTGCATCCGATTTCAGCCAACATTTTATTCAGGTTTGCTTTTCTTAGCCTTTGATTGTCCCCAATCTTCCTGCAAGGCAGCAGATTGTCTTTTCTGTAGGGGGATTCTGCCCTTAGATGGTCGGCCCTCCCTGGTTTACGAGCACCATCTGCCCGAGTCACTAGAGGTGACTAACACAGACATGCACACACAAAGATATGAGATGTGACTAACACAGACTTGCACACAGCGATACGAGGCATGACTAACACTGACACACATCAAAATATGAGATATGACTGACATAGACATGCACACACAAAGATATGAAACATGCCTAACATAGACATGCACACAAAGATATGAGATATCACTAACCCAGACATGTACACACAAAGACATGACACATGACTAACACAGATACACACTAAGATATGACACATGACTAACACAGATACACACCAAGATATGAGATATGACTAACATGACACACACCAAGATATGAGCCATGGCTAGCACACACACACACACACACACACAAGCTAAGATATGAGCCATGGCTAGCACAGAAACACACTAAGATATGAGCTATGGCTAGCACAGAAACACATTAAGATATGAGCCATGGCTTCACGGAAACACACTAAGATATCTCGCTCTCTCTCTCTCTCTCTCTCTCTCTCTCTCTGCGATAATGACTCAATCAGAGTAGGATTCCAGACTCTCTCATGAAGTCAGCTGTCTGTTTAAGCGAATCGATTGCCCCATATAGTTTCTCTTCCAGGGAGGTGGGTGTGGACCACATTGCTTTTCTCAGGTCTGTGTACTGGGGTAAATCCTGTAGAACATGTTTTGTAGTCATATTGTCCAGTGTACAGTGGCATAGGCTGGTTTACCTATTTTGAATTTGGTGAACATGTGATTTCTCATTCTATTGTGGCCAGTGCGTAGGCGAAGTATGATGATTTGATCCCTCCTTGATAGTTGGTGGTATCCGTCACTCTCGTTATGCTTTGGGTGTTCTCGTTTCCATTTTTCATGGAACTGGCCCTTGAGGATGAATTTGGCTTCATCATAACTGAGCGGATGGTTCTCTTGTGGTAATCTCCCTCCCTCCTTACCTAATTTGCGCGTTCGTTCCAGTGTATATTACAGCGTGATGGTATCCACTGGTATAATTGTAAGTTATTGCATTGTTGATCCAGGGTTGTTCTCAAGTCATCTAGTTCATTGTTCTTGGGGCTTTTTAGAGCTGATAATACTGACAGTGCATCAGTCAGAATAACTAATTTATTGTGCATGTTATTTTTGTGTTGAGTAGCCAGTGTTGATATGAACCATGTCTAGCACAGAAACACATTAATATATGTGCTCATCATGTGGGTTGCCAACTGCCATGGAGTCAATCCACTAGACTGGAGCCAAAAAATCCGTGATTTTCCGCCAGATTGTCCGAAAAATTCCGCCAGAATTTCCGCCAGATTTTCCAAAAATATTTCCAGAGTTTATTACTTAGGAAACTGACATTAAATTATTATTTATCTACGTACTATTTTATTATTATTATTATTACGCATCTCCAAACCAAATGGGAGAGTAAATTTAAAGAAAAATAATTATTATTTCGATTTGTAACAGTCACAACTACAACTATATTAATACATGTAGAGACTAATTTAATTTGGCAACATAAAAATAATTTGAAAGACAAAGAAATTGCAAAGTATCCAGTTTTCGTGAAGAGGAAAATGCAACGCTGGCCAACTGATGCTTCTTTGATTTGCTGTGAGAAAGAAGATCACAATGTTTCGATGCCAATACACATTTACAAAACTTGCATCTAGCTTTGTCAGCACTACCCGGGACTTCTAAGATCTAATCTTTAAGGTCCACTTCATTTAGCCCACTCTTTGCGAAATCGTTGCTGATATTGAAGTGTCATATCTTTATGTTGTAATGTGAATGTACGTTGCTGATAGTTAAAGCCACATGTATAATATGGAATTACCAAAAATTGCAACTCTCTTAAACTTATATAGCGGTAGGGCGTTGAACCTACTCAATTTGAAATAAATATGGACTTAATATTCACGTAGAAAGAAACACGTTACTGAACAATCACACTGACTCTAAACAAATCCTGTTTGAAATATTAAACTTGCTAATTAATGATGACATACTTGACTTAACACTATGACTATAAATCATCAGTTCTCTACCAATTTATTTCCAAAGTAGAAAAATTTCAGTTTCAAACCGAAAGTCTCTACTACAATACTCTACTAAATTTTCTATTGGTCAGATCGAAAGTGATATAATGACGCAGTACGTACATAATTTCACTTGCCACATAAGCGCTACAGACACTCTTAGTTTGTGTTTTGACCACGATAAGGCTAATTTTAGTCGATTATCGTGATACAAAAATCCGCGATTTGCCTCTGTTATTCAAAATAAATCCGCTAGAAATTCCGACAGGCGGATTCATTATTTTTTGGCCGCTGGACGCTGCTCCAATTCCGCTAGATCTAGCGGAGAATCCGCTAACCCTGTTAATGTTAATGTTGACCAGATTTCCGTTTCCGCTGGTAAGAGAGATAACCCTAACAAATAGAGAGGTCAAAGGTTAACTGAACCATCGATCTCGCTGAACTGTTGACGGTAAATATTTGACATAAACAACCCGTATGAATTTAACGTTTAGAACTAAATCAAGGCATGGATATTCTGTTAAATTCTCTCCATATTTTCCACAACGGTTAGCTTGCGTTTCATCCCAGTATTATGGAATTGCAGGTAATTGGTTTACAATTATTAACGTTCATCATTCATATGACATTTTTATTTTTATTGTATAATTTTATTTGATTTTGATTTGTTTTTAACTGCTAATTGGTGGTTGTCAATGTAATAGTTTATTCGTTTATTTTAACAATTAACATTAATTTTGTTTATTATTTAATTATCAGAATTCTTCTGTGGTCTCCAATCAACATTACATTTTCTTGTAGAGATACAGTTGACTTGTTGTTAGTGTTACAACAGTTGTTCAATAATAATAATAGTAATAGTTCCAGGAGTTACTTCTAAATCGGCAAGCAAGATTCCAGTATAATAAAGTAAAGTCACGCTGTAGACTTAAGTAGAACTCTTTTTATTAACAGCATTCATTTAACTTCAACCTGTCTTACAGTTACACTCTCTGACTCTGTTTTCCTTCTTGTTGGGTGAATGCTAGCCAAGGCTGTTGGGCCAATCCTGCCATGGTTTCTGTCTGGGTTTTCTCCCAAAGCTTTTCTGTAGAAGAGGAGGAAGAAAAGGATGGAGAGAGTGAAGGAGAAAGTAGAGAATAGAGAACAGTCTAGAAGTGAGGGGGAAAGATAGGAGACGAAAGAACCAGGTTAAACAAGGAAAAACACATAAAGAGAAGTAACAGAAAAATAAAGAATGATCCAGGAAAATATGTGCAAAGTGAAGGCCGTGGAGAAATAAACAGACGATAGAACAAGGTCAAGGAAACCAGACATTAAGACAAGGTCGGGAGAAAAAGGAAACAAGGGATTGGGATTCACATGGAAAATGGTGACGGCCATGCCTAGGAAGTGGGTGGTCAGGATGCCTCCTGTCTCCATTTCTCTTTCTGCTGGCCATGGATTGGATTGTGAAAATAACTCAAAACAACAGAAATGGGATCCAGTGGTCACTGACTAAGCAACTTGATGATTTAGACTTTGCTGATGACATGGCTCTGCTATCACACAGCCATCAACAGATGCAGGATAAAATGAGTATATTAGATGAGAGATCACAACAGCTAGGACTAAAGATTAATAGAGATAAGACCAACATTATGAGAATTAATGCAGTTGGCAATGACCATATAAAACTGGGAGAAATACCTCTACTAGACGTACAATCTTATATATATCTGGACAGTAATGTAGATAGAGAGGGAGGAGCAGAAAATGATACCAAAATAAGGATATCAAAAGCAAGAGGAGCTTTCATTGCACTGGGAAACATATGGAAATCCAAAGAAATTAGGCTAAATACAAAAATAAAAATTTTCAACTCAAATGTTAAGTCGGTCCTATTATATGGCTGTGAAACATGGAGAATGACAAAATTGACAATCACGAAAGTACAGACTTTCATTGGTGGATGCTTGCGCAGAATAAAGGGATGGAGGTGGCAGGACAGAGTCACTAACGTGGAATTATGGAAATGTACCGGTCAAATACCAGTGGATAAAGAGATACAGCGAAGACGATGGCGATGGATAGGACACACGCTGCGGAAGCCAACTGAGAGTATTGCACAACAGGCCCTTTTTTGGAGTCCCCGGGGGAAAGACAAAGAGGAAGACCAAGGAATTCTTGGAGAAGACAGATAGAAGCAGAGATGAAGATGATGGGGAAGACATGGAATGATCTTAAAAGAATGGCAAAAAACAGAACGACTTGGAAAGTGTTTGTTGAAGAACTATGCTCCACCAGGAGCTAAAAGGTAAAAGAAGAAGAAGGCCATGGAGAAATAAACAGACGATAGAACAAGGTCAAGGAAACCAGAAATTAAGACAAGGTCGGGAGAAAAAGGAAACAAGGGATTGGGATTCACATGGAAAATGGTGACGGCCATGCCTAGGAAGTGGGTGGTCAGACATGCGTGGGAAGTAAGATTCTGATTGGCTGGCAAGAGCCAAATTTAAGATGTGAACATTAGAGTTTGAGAAGAACACTTTAGAAAGCACTTTGGAGTGAAACACTCGGAGACAGCACATATGCGCTAGTAACCGCTGGGCGACCAAGTGGTCGACCCATAGACAGGTTTATCAGAACCTAGTAGCATTAGAACAGAGCGCAAGTTAACTAAATAGTTATGAAGTTGAGGGATTTTTGAGAGAGAAGCACTGGAAGTGAACACTCGAAGGGGATGGTTGCAGAGACGACTTATGGACAGTCTGGAAGAGACACACGATAGTTAGGAGTAGCCGACGTGAGATACAGTGAGACGATGTGGACTGAAGACTGCCACACAAATTAGTGTTAGGTTAGGTAGGGGTGGGCCGACGATGGGTCGGTTCACAGATAATTAGCCAATTAGTATGAATGCGTGTGGATCCCCAGAGGAGTGCACTCCAAGTATGTAAGTGGCAATCTATTGTGTGTGTAACCATAATACATGGTGACGGAATAAAAGTCGGACTAACTTTTATATTCAAGCGTTTGTCTATGTGTTTCCAGTGTAAACATCTTGCCTTGCGTCACCCTTCTGGGCACGAACTAGAATAACCAATAAGTTGTCACGGCAAAACACAACATGAGTAAGTCATCATAACACGAGGTTGGCGATCAGCGTCCAATGAGCCCAGACAGGAGTTGGCCTCGATGTAAACACAAGGGCCACATTCCGGAGAAGGTCAGGGGGACAGAACTGACAGGGGCTGGAAGAGCTTGTGGTCACAGGCTAACAGCTGACCGAGGTTAACAGTCAACGTAAAATATCAAATAAAGCAACATAGCGAAGATAATACACACAAGAGAAGTTATAATATAAGATAATATAACATAGAATTTTCTACCCCCGGATACATTTCCATCTATCAAAATCCATCCAATCTCTACCCCACACAGAGGCTTCATAATATACATTTTCCTCCATCTGGACAACCAATATTTAGTGCTTCAGTTCAATTGTAAAAAAAAAGTAAAGTACCCCCGTCACGCCAAGTGGCGTATAGGGAATATGGTGTTAGTGACCATAATTTTTACAGACCTTCGGCACATGATTTTTGGGGTAATGTGGTCGGTATTACGCCCGTGCCGCTTTACTTTCCCAGAAAAAAAAATCCGGTACCCATTTAAGGCTGGGTGAACCCGGAAGCCACTGGTTGGGATCGAACCCTACCTCTTGTCCTTTGTAGTCCAGTTCACTAACCACTGAGCTATCACGGCTCCTGTTCAATTGGATGGCGTCCAAAAAGTTTACATTTCATTGGGTGTGCCGTGAGCTAATACCATTCCTTACAATATTGGTATGCTGCAACACCATGTGGCAGGCGAAAGGAATCCAAGATGCATCACATTAGGATAGAGAATAGTGCATTCATTCTGCAGATAGTTTGGCCTCTTATCAAATGATGTTCTGGCACCTCCATTGTCAAAAACCTTACTTCATTTGTACACATTCCATTTGAATTTTACATTGTTCAGGTATTTGATTGCATTGATTTGTTTTAATACTGTCCTATTGACTTTAATTGTGCATTTAGGGATATATTTCTCTTTGTTGTGACCATTATTTCTGTATTTTTCCTTTTTAGGCTAAGACCTAATCTCTGCCTTCCATCATTATAATGTCATTTATATTGCCGCCCTAAATTGACAGATTTAGTCACAAAAGAAAGATGCTCAGTAAAACAGCATCCAACATCAGACACTAATATATTACCAAACCACCAAAAAGTCATGATTGCTGACTATCAATCACCTGTCAAGCTCTCCACATCAACAATATTTATATAGGGTGTCTCTTTAACGACTGTGCATTTTTTGTTGTTGAAATAATTACGCACCTAAATTTTATCTATGTATGACGTAATAGTTCAAGCACCATTTACGTGTTCATTTAAACATCACTGCTACATGATAGATCTGGCTCACAATGGTGTTAACGATTGAAGAAAGAGTATTTATAGTGGGGCATGTGTTCCGTAACGGCGGCAAGTATTCGAATGGGGTTGTTGAACAATTTGTGAATAGATTTCCTGATACACCAGTGCCTCATCGAAATACTGTGAGTAATTTAATAATCAAATTTCAAAACACCGGTAGTGTACATGATGTTAGCCGTCCTGGTAGACCATCTGTTCTTGAAGTAACATCTCTCAACATCCAGGACAGCATTCTAATGAGTCCTGGAAATTCAATAAGAAAGCTGGCTCAACAAGTACACAAATCAAGCAGTACTGTTCATAGAGTTCTGAAAAAAAATTAAAGTTACATCCATACAAATTTTCCGTCGTTCCTCAATTAAAAGAATTAGATCACCAATCCAGAATTAATTATTGTATGTGGTTTGAGAATTTTCTAGCCCAAGAAGGTGAGGAAATCCTTGATTTCACTTTCTTCACAGATGAAGCATGGTTCCATTTGTCTGGGTACGTGAATAGGCAGAATGATCGTCTTTGGAGTGATGAAAATCCACATGCATTGCACCCAGTGCCTCTCCACGATCAGAAAGTAGGAGTGTGGTGTGCAATGAGTCGTCAGCGGATAATCGGCCCAATTTTCTTCTATGACACAATAAATTCAGAAAGATACAGGATAAACATACTGGAGCGATTCGTAACCCAACTTTCTGAGCCAGAAATTGAAAAAGCTTGGTTTCAACAAGATGGCGCAACTGCTCACACTGCTGTAAAATCACTGGAATTTGTATATGAAATTTTTGCTAATCGTATAATCTCTCGCGGAATTTGGCCTGCACGGTCTCCTGATCTTACTCCCATGGACTACTATCTCTGGGGTGAACTGAAAGGAAAAGTGTACGAAAACAATCCCCACACACTCGATGAGCTGCAGGTTTCAATCGCCAACAACATTAATAATGTTACACAGCCCATACTGCGTAAGGTTTTTGACAATATGAAAAAACGTATCAATATTTGCCAACTAAAACGTGGTGGATATTTCTAATACCTTTTGTGAATAGTGATGTTATATGTTTAACTTTACCGAAAAAGGAACAAGCTACAGCAGCACATGATGCGTGATTTACATAAATAAATTGGAACAACTAGATTTTCAAATAATGCACAGTCATTAAAGAAACACCCACCGATCTGGTGGACATTTTCAGCATATGCTTTAGGCACTTTATTGTGTTAATACCAACATTACCCATTATAAACTCGCCGATAGCAGTCAAGTATATTTGAATATTTTACAATTTGTGTGACGCATTAGTTAACCGCATTTCTGGTGACGTTTTTCTTCCGAGAGTAGAAATTCACTGCACTGCGACTTTAGAAACACCCTGTATAATTTACATAGTGTCAATCATTTTCTTTAACTTATTTTCATTCTTAGTTATTAAGACAGTATCATTAGCATACCTGCTAAAACTGTTTATGTTATGACCAATGACTGATATTTCAGGTCTGCCCTTTATAATCTCACTAAACAAGCTAAATAAATCTGGTGATAATACACAACCCTGCTTAGCACTTTGTTTTATTTGTAGAAATGTTCTCCATTGATTCTCCTTTCTTATGGCTGCTTTTTGTTACCAGCGTTTCTTTATTCTCTGATCTTTGTCTCCTTTTCCTTAATCTTTTTTAAAAGAACATTGACTTAGCTGCATTGACATCTAGTACTGGTGTCTGTGACTTTCAGCCTGACACATCTAACTTGGGCACAACCTGTTTTCCTGGGTTTGCCTTCCTTTATAATTCTTACTCACTTATCTAAACCATTTAGTCTGTTTTCAAAGTCCCCTTCCAGATGTTCATCAGTTCAGATTCACTGATTCTAGCACAACCAATCAGCAATGAGTTGTTAACTGCTTTCAATAATGCATTGTTCAGCATTTTGATCATTGGCTTTTTTAATGTTATATATTTTCCTGGAGCTCCTTAACCCAGGATTTGACACAATTAATGTTATATCTTTAATCAACACATGTGAACAGGACAGCAGTTAGGGTTTGATGGCATACCAACATGGCAAGTTAGTGGCTATGGAATCTAGCTATTGTAGCATTACAGTAACATCCAGCATGAGAATGGAGATAGAAGCAGCAACAGTGGTAGTAGCATGTTTGGTTACCCAGAAAGTGGATCCACAGTCTTTATGATGGACTCACAAGGTAATGAATATTGACAGGTATTCACTTTGGCAGGTGTGGATGCAGCTCTTGGATGATGATTTCAAAGGGAGTGTGTTAAGCTGGGTGTACTGTCCAGGTAATGAAATAGGTGATGAGTTTACTGGCAGCACTGGGTATGGCCTGATTCTGGACAAAGAGGACTTTGCCATGTTTGTTTTAAAAGGAGGATGGGTGGGACATCATCAAGTACCAAGCCTGCTGCCATAGGTAATCATGTCTCTCAACAACTTTCGATTTCAACAGTTATTTATCATTTCTGTTGTTGACCTTCTGCCAAGCCATTATCTTAAGCTGTCTGGAATCTTTTCTCTTTCCTTCCCTCGATCTCTTCATCCCTCAATTTTCCCAGTTGTTACAATATATTCCAGCTGTTCACTTCTCATTACATGGCCAAAAAAATGCTAAGTCTGAAGGTGGAAAAGGAGTCTGGTCAGTCTAGAGTGCTTAGTGGGAAAAGCATATGTATCTATAAAGGTCTTACAAGAACCGTTAGTCTTGCATATGCTTCGAGAAATGCTTGGACGGGTGGTGGAGTAGATATGGGGATGCCCTGACTACAATGAAACTGATTCCACGAAAAGAAATATAATACTTTAATAAAAACATTTCTTGCTGTAAAGTGTGTATATTTGATCATTGTATATATGTCATATTTCAAAATGTGAACTTACAGGCTGTGGCAGTGTGTTTGTCCTTGATGTTCATCCAGGAGAGCTGAGACTAGTTCAGGTATCTGATTGGAGTGATGGACTCTTTGACTTGGCATGGGCAGAGAACAATGAAAATGTGCTTGTTACTGCAGGTGGAGATGGCTCTATCCAGGTGTGGGATGTGGCTCAATCACAGGTAGGATACATAACATATTTCATAATTAAATCTTCCTTCTAAATCTCCAGTTCATCTTCTACTTCCTTCCAAATTTCCCCTAATAATCAATAAAAAAGGTATAATCTTTGGTCGCTTTAGTTGACCTCTTCTGCTATCATATTTCATAGTGTCTTTGGTACTACAGCTGTCCATCTCTTTCAAGGATATCCTCTCTGTCTGTTGTTTTCATAGTGTTTCTGGTACTGCAACTGTCCATCTTTCTAGGATGTCCTCTGATGATTTTTTTTTGTTTCCATCCTTTTAAATGCCCCAAACCAGCTACATTTACTAAATTTTGTTTTTATATCTCTTGTTCGATGTTTTATTTCACTTTTTACTATATTTCCATCTAAATTAAATTAATGTATCTTGTCCCAAAACATTCCCAACTCATTTTATACCTCTTTTATATATTCTCATTATTTATGTGTCTCTAGATCATTAATGGGGCATGGCCTTGGCGAGACGAATGACAGAGGGGATAGATTGATAGATTGGGCAAAGACACATGAGATAATTATAGGTAACACCTGGTTCAAACAACACCCTAGGCGACTATGGACATGGCAAAGCCCAGACAAAAATGTACACAATCAAATTGATTTTATACTGGTACAGAGAAGATTTAGGAATGGGCTAACGTCTGTTAAAACAAGGCTAGGAGCAGATTGTAATAGTGACCATATACCAGTAGTTGGAAAGATGAGAATAAAACTGCGGAAGGCACAGAAATCACAAAGAAATATAAAATTAGAACTAGATATGCTAAGAGTAGATAAACAGATGAGTGATAAGTACAGCATGATAGTACAAAATAGATATAATGCTATTGAGAAAATACAGGACATCCAGGAGCAGTGGGAAATGCTCAAACAATTGATTCAGCATACATCAAAAGAAGTAATACCAGTGGCTAAAAGAATCAACAAAAAGAAATGGATGACAGAAGAAATATTACAACTAATGGACGAAAGAAGAAAACATAAGAAAGAAGAACGGATATACAAAATATTGCACAAAGAGATCCAAAAGAAGTGCAGAGAAGCAAAGGAAGGATGGTTAAAACAGAAATGTGAAGAAATGGAAAAACAACAAAAGAAAGACCCAAAATTTATGCACAATCAGTTAAATGAATTAACAGGAAGAAAAGAAGTCAAAGTTTCAGGATATGTGAAATCAAAGGAAGGGAATATAATAATGGGACAGGAGAAGACAATGGAAAGATGGACAGAATATATCAGTCAACTCTATGATAATGAAAGACCAGAATTAAACAATTCAAATGAAGACACAGGACCACCAATAATGCAGAGTGAAGTGGAGGACGCAATTCAACACATGAAAAGAGGCAAAGCTCCAGGTCCTGACAATATAACAATCGAAGAGATAAATGCATTAGGAGAGTTGGGAGTACAAGTCATAACAAAATTACTCAATGACATATATAACACTGGACACATACCCGAAGATCTACTAAAATCTATCTTTATAGCCATACCGAAGAAGTCAGGAGCCACTGATTGTGAAGACCATCGCACTATTAGTCTCATGAGCCATATGACTAAAATATTACTAAGAATAATCATGAGACGTGTAAGGAACAAAATAAAACCAGAAATAAGTGAGGAACAATGTGGATTTGTGGAAGGAAAGGGCACCAATAATGCAATATACATCTTAAGGACATTGATAGAAAGATCTATAGAGGTAAAGAAAGATCTATATATGTGCTTTATAGACTACACGAAAGCATTTGACAAAGTAAAGCTTGTGGAAATAATAAATATGCTGGAGAAATTAAACATTGATGGCAAGGATCTGCAAATCATAAAAAACATGTACTGGCAACAAACAGCAGCTATACGAATTAACAACCAAACAGGACAATTCCAATATATAAAACAAGGAGTCAGACAAGGCTGTGTTCTGTCACCAGATTTGTTTTCACTTTACAGCGAATATATTATGAGATCAATAGTAGACAAAAAAGGAATTGAAGTCAACGGTCACAACATAAATAATTTGCGATATGCGGATGACACAGTCTTAATAGCAGAGACAGAGAATGAACTACAAGAAATGATAGACATAATAGTAGAAGAAAGCAACAAGAAAGGTCTCAGTCTGAATAGTAAGAAAACAGAAGTAATGGTTATATTGAAGAAACAATCATCACCATCATGCAGAATAAAAATAAACGAGACAAATCTAAAACAAGTATAACGTTTCAAATACTTGGGCACAATAATAACATCAGATGGGAGATGCACCACAGAAATAAAAAGCAGAATAGCTCAGGCCAAAATAGCATTTCATAAAATGAAAAATATCTTATGCAACAAATCTATGTCAATAAAAATGAGAAAGAGAGTTCATCGGTGCTATATAGAACCAATTCTGACCTATGGAAGCGAATCATGGACAGTAGACAAACAAATGAAAAGACGATTAGAGGCCACAGAGATGGGATTTCTCACAAGAATGTTGAAAGTTCCCTGGACAGATAAAAAGACCAATGAGGAAGTTCTCAAAGAAGCCACACAAAAAGGGAGCTCTTAAAAAACATCAGAAAGAAGCAATCAACATTTTTCAGGCACATCATGAGAAGAGGAAAGTTGGAATACTTGGTTACAACTGGCAAAATAAAAGGAAAGAGAGATCGCGGACGACAAAGAGAGAAAATACTGGATAGCTTGGTGTCATGGCATGGAAAACAGTCAACAACAGAACTCATACGATGTACTGTAGATAGAAGATTGTGGAGGGACATGATCGCCTACGCCAACCGACAGCGTACATGATGATGATGAGATCATTAATGACAAATATGTGGCTGAATATATTTTATTATGGAAACTAAAACCAAATTAGCAAACTTTTGACATAATGTGCAGAAAGTTTGAAAGCTATCATGGTGAAAATGAAACTTTTATTCTAGTGCTGACAGAACTTGTAACATGTTATTCCTAGATTATTCTGGTTCCCAAAGTGGTGAACACAGTTTTCCTTTTCTTTTTTTTTTGATTTCCTTAAAGAAATATTTTTAATATAATTTTTTTATATAATGTTTTTTTTATTTTGAGTTTTAGTAGTATTTGTCTAAAAAGGAGTAATTTGGTTTTCAAACTTCTGTAAACTTCATTATTTCTCTTCAACTTATGCTATACATCTAGAGCAGCAAGGATCCTGAACTGGATGGTGTACTTAAGATCTCTTGTTCCTCACAGTTTACCAAGAGGACTGGCTTCTGTGGGACTTACTTTTGTTCTCTGGCAGTTGAGGGTGCTGCACTTTTGTAGTGCATGCCCTGGAATCTGCTTGGTGGGTACTCCACAGTGACAACGTCTCTGAGACTGAATTTTGTGAACATGTGCTCCTAGACTGCAATGCCCTGATCAAGTCTGAAAATATAGAACTACTCATGTCTTTTGAACATGTTTATATTGTCTTCTTCTGGCTGATATTTTCTGCTCAGTTCTCTCCATTCCATTTTCATGGCTTGTTTTTGGAGCTTTTTTCTTTTCTGAAGCTCTGATGAAAGGCTGTTTGGGAGAGGGGGTGTGGGTATCCACAGCAGGGCTATATTGTTTTCCAGAACAGCAAACAAATGTTGCTCATGGAGGCGAAGGCACACCTCCCAGCACCAGAGCTGGAAGTTGTCAGCGACCCACAGCTGATGGCTTGCACCAGGATCGGTGAACCAAAACCATCCAGACCCTGCTCCACTTCACCGTGGAGCCTCCAGTAACAGACTAACCTGTCTAGTCTGGCCAAGCGTGCAGGGATCGAAGAGGGAAGACAACCCGGTACTCAAAAATGCAGTGCTGAAGTCGGATGTATTGGGCCGAAAGGCGCAAATATAACAGTTATGCTGCAAACCACAACACAACGCAGACACGTCCACTACGTCCTTGTAAGGGTGGATGATAAAGAGGAATATTTTAGCCTACCACGATACTCTAGAATAATTTAGTCATCGGGCGAACGCAACCAACCACCAAATGTTGCTCATTATTTCTGAGATGGGCCTATCTTTGTTTGAAATTTGGTATGTCTTAGAGAA
Source organism: Megaustenia siamemsis (assembly GCA_032433765.1). Taxonomy (NCBI): domain Eukaryota; kingdom Metazoa; phylum Mollusca; class Gastropoda; order Stylommatophora; family Ariophantidae; genus Megaustenia; species Megaustenia siamemsis. Next base: position 41,230,365 of record JAVIAB010000047.1, read on the forward strand.
CAGACTTGCATCACATAATATGACCATTTTTAGATGTATGATTACCATGATGCTCTCTATTTTTAAGATGAGCCTTTTTTTGGAGACTTGATATAGCTTGGAGATAAAACCCATTTTTAAAGATAAGATGTTCTCTTGGTCTAAAATCAGGTATATGTGCACCCTTGTAATAAAAATTATTCAGTGCACTTGTGAAACATGAGCCTTTACAGCAGACCACAGGAGAAAATACAAGTTAGGGAGATGAAATGTTATTGTAAGATTTTTGGATATCTCTTATTTAGATTGCATCACAAATGAAAAAGCTCACAAAAGAATCTGAGTACATGATGATCTTTTGACTATTGTGAAGAAGTACAAAATGAAATGCTTCAGCCACTTATCTTTATCATCTGGCCTGCAAGGAATTGTGAAAGGAATGAGGAGAGACAGACATTCGATTTCAGCCATCATTTTATTCAGGTTTGCTTTCCTTAGCCTTTGATTGTCCCCAGTCTTCCTGCAAGGTAGCAGATTGTCTTTTCTGTAGGGGAATTCTGCCCTTAGATGGTCGGCCCTCCCAGGTTTACGAGCACCATCTGCCCGAGTCACTAGAGGTGACTAACACAGACATGCACACACAAAGATATGAGATGTGACTAACGCTGACATGCACACAACGATATAAGGCATTACTAACACTGACACACACCAAGATATGAGATATGACTAACACAGACACACTCTAAAATATGAGATATGACTAACACAGATACACACACTAAGATGTGAGATATGACTAAACACAGTCATGCACACACAAAGATATGAGACATGACTAACATAGATATGCACACACAAAGGTATGAGATGTGACTAACACAGACATGCACACAAGGATATGAGATGTGAATAACATAGACATGCACACAGAGATATGAGATATGACTAACATAGACATGCACACAAAGATATGAGATATGACTAACACAGACATTCACGCACAAAGATATGACACATGACTAACACAGATAGACACTAAGATATGAGATATGACTAAACACAGACACACACTAAGATATGAGATATGACTAAACACAGACACACACAAAGATATGAGACATGATTAACACGGACACACACCAAGATATGAGATATGACTAACATTGAAACACACCAATATATGAGCAATGACTAGCACACACACACAGGCTAAGATATGAGCCATGGCTAGCACAGAAGCACATTAAGATATGAGCCATGGCTTCATGGAAACACACCAAGATATGAACCATGGCCAGCACAGACACACACCAAGATATGAGCCATGGCTAGCACAGATATACACCAAGATATGAACCATGGCCAGCACAGACACACACTAAGATATGAATCATGACTAGCCCAGACACACACCAAGATATGAGCCATGGCCAGCACATACTCCCACCAAGATATCAGCCATGACTATCACAGACTCCCACTGAGATATGAGCTATGACTAGCACGGATATAGACCAAGAATTGAGCCATGGCTATCACAGACACCCACCAAGATAGGAACCATGGCTATCACATACACACACAAAGATATGAGCCATGGTTAGCACAGACAACCACCAAGATAAAAGCCACATACATATACACTTTGTAACGTCCACCTAAGTTTGTCTGAGGTTCTTGGTAAAGTTTCTACTGATGACCACGAAGATCCAAAACTTGCATGATTTTTATCCTGCACGACTGCTAGATAATGATAGAGGAATATAACATCAAAGAATGGACATATCTTGATTCTGTAGTCTCAAAGAATGACTGAAGATAGTTAGAAATGGTGAAGGTTGAATAAGTCTGTCAGTGGTGCTCCAACGACCTTCAGGGCTATGGGCTGAAGATGAAGACAGCTTGGAGAACAAACTTTGCAATCACTTAATATGACTGTTTTTAGAAGTATGGCTTCTTTATTATTTAGCTTCTGCATGGCTGAGTGATGTACCATTACCTCCTGAGGTTTATACAAATTTCTATGGTTGAAATGAAGTACTTCTCTGTATCTATATTGAGGTGTATTTTGTACATATACCAGTGTATATTAGGCTACAGCTATAACTAATATAGCTTTATTAACATAAAACATAAACAAAGAAGATACTTAAAACTCACAAGTGGATATCAAAATAGAAGGAGTAGACCTGGAGACAGTTCAGAACTACAACTACCTTGGACATACTATAACCAGTGATGGAAAATGTACAACTGAAATAAACAAAAGAATAGGAATGGCAAAAAGTAATTTTAATGTCATGAAGAACATACTAACATCAAAACAAATAACACCATGGCTAAAACTAAGAATAGCAAAATGTTACATCTTCTCAATATTCCTATATGGTGCAGAAACATGGACATTAGACAAGAAAACAGAACAGAGAATTGAAGCCTTTCAAATGTGGATATATATAAGAATAGGTAGAATTGGATGGAAGGAAAAGAAAACAAACGATGAAGTATTAAAACAACTAAAAATGAAAAGAGAACTACTAAGCACAATTCAGACAAGACAAATGTGATTTTTGGGCCATGTTAAAAGACACAACAGCCTACTAAAAGTAATTCTGGAGGGGAAAATACAAGGTAAAAGAGGCAGAGGCAGACCAAGATTAACATGGACGAGTAACATCAAAAGATGGACAAATCAGCCTATGACAACTTGCACCATCAAAGCAAGAGACAGAGCAGAATGACGCTCCATGGTAGCCAACCTTCGTTGCGGAGAAGGCACTTGATGATGATGAATAACATAAAACAGTCGTATGAATGGATCTGCCATGTTCTAGAGTCACTGTTAGTGTTGCTTATCAAATTGTTTGCTGTAAGTGTTTAGTTGCTGCTAATGTTTCAAATTTCACTAGTTAAATTTATTTATTGCAGGGTCCCTTGAAAGTTTTGAAGGAGCATACAAAAGAAGTAAGCTTCACGTTTTTGTAGTTGTAGAAGCATGTGACATTTGTGTAAATGTATTTGAACCATTTAAATTTTAACTGAATTACTTTTTAAACAATTACCCTTTATCAGTTTGATTTATTTGTCACCTATTCATTATTTATAATAAAACACACACACACATATATATATATATATATATATATATATATATATATATATATATATATATATATATATATATATATATATATATATATATATATATATATATATATATATATATATATATATATATATATATATATATATATACTATATATATATATATATATATATATATATATATATATATATATATATATATATATATATATATATATATATATATATATATATATATATACTATACACATATATTTTAATCTGGTCTGACATGCCCATTTTATACATTTTTGTCTTTATTTTAATTTTTTTTTTTCATTTTTACTAAAATTCAGGTGAATGCAGTTGACTGGAGCCAGACAAGAAATGAACACTTTGTAATAAGTGCCTCATGGGACAGTCTGATCAAGCTTGTAAGTTTGGGTTATGTAGCCTGGGATATTCTATGAGATGTTGCATGAGGCTACAAATTGTCACACCTTTTATACCATTTACTCATAGTTGAGCATGTACACTCTAAATTGTTCCACAAGCACATGTCCAGCATGTATGTAGCACTTGGACAGTTAAATCCATTTACATTTCAATTAATGATTCTTGACCTTTCTGTTGCCATGTTCTTTATCTATCTATCTATCTATCTGTTGACCTTTCGAGCCGTAACCGGCCCATAGGGCGTAGACCAAGATACACCTTCACCTATATGAATTTTTGTTCTAGCAGTTTTCTTTTAAAGATATTTTATCAAATCTCGCCATCTGTCTCTGTTCTGTGCAAGCAGTTCTATCTCATTGAGGGAGCCGATTCCTGCTGCTCTTGCCTCTCTCATCAATGTTCTTCTCAGTGTCTCCCTGGGTCTTCCTCTTTTTCTTTTACCTGTTGTTTCCCATATGAGGGCTTGCTTTGCTATTCGATTATTATCTCTTCTCATCACATGTCCAACGTATGACCATCGTCTTTTCTTTATTACTGAAGATATTAGTGGTTGATTGGCGATTTCTCTAATTTCCTCGTTTGTTTTGAATTCGTTCCATTCTATACCAAGTATTTTCCTTAGACATTTATTTTCGAATGCGTTCAACTTTGTTTCTATATCTCTTGTTGTTTTCCAGCTTTCACACGCATACGTAAGGGTTGATAGTACATTTGATTTGAATAGCCTAAGTTTTGTGTTTGTGCTAATGAGTTTTGATTTCCACAACTTTTCAAGGCTTCTGAAAGACATTGCTGCTTTAGCCAGTCTGATTCTAATTTCTTTGCTCGTATCCCCTTCTCGATCAATGTGACTTCCAAGATAGATGAAGTGATCGATCTCTTCTACTGGTTTGTTTTCCATGTATATTTTGTCACTTGTTGGAATTAAACTTTTCATGACTTTAGTCTTTTCATGATTGACCTCAAGCCCAATTTTGCTGGCTATTGATGATAGTTCATTTGTGTTTTCCTGCATCGTTTTTATCTGATTGCTGATGAGAACTATGTCATCAGCAAAGTCCAGGTCCTCCAAATGGTCTCCTTGTATCCATTCGATGCCTTTATTACCATTATTATTCTTTATCTACATACACTTTTAGATGTCGACTATAATTTGATATAATTTTGAATAAATGCAAAGAAAGCTCACTATTGTGACTTACCAAATTGTATATTCTAAGATGGTACTGGAATAAACATTTGATTATGGTCATCATATATTGAGTACCTCTGTATCAAGTCTATAGCATCCAGTGCAAAAGTCTCAATCCTGTTATTTGTTCTCTATTCAATTTATTCATATATCTGCTTCTGACATATCTCTTCATATGTCGTATTTCTTGAGATCATTTTTATCCTTTCTTTGTTAGTTTATCATTTCTTTGTTAGTTTATCCTTTCTTTGTTAGTTTATCATTTCTTTGTTAGTTTATCATTTCTTTCCAAAAATATTACAGTGATTTATAATTAATTGAATCACAGTTTCATTGCATTGCAGACAGATCTTATAGAATGTTGTACCTAGATCATTCTGGTTTGCAAAGTGATGGGCAGAGTATTCTTTTTTTTTATATTCCTCAATAAGCAAATGTGGATTGTGTTTCTCACACATCAGAATGCTTGGATATTTGGTTATGGAAGGCCCCAGTATCACTGCAAATGAATAATAAAAATCCATAATTGCTCAACCGCCCGTGCCAGCGTAATCATCCGAATCTCATCTCCCAAACAAAGAAAGGTAACTGTAGTCCCCATCGTAGCAGTCTCAGCACACGCCAAAAGACATAAGGCGAAACCACGCAGAAAGTGAACACAGCCAACTGTTCCCTGTTATATGATATCATCATTCATCGTAAACAATTGGAATATAGAAACATGATCAAAACGGATGAGACACACAGCTCACGGTGTGCACAGAGCACTTAACTCAGTAGCTCCTGCAACAAGCCGAACTTGGAATATGAGGAAACTGCAACAAGGAACACTTTTCATGCATAGCCTTCAATTGTTTCCACCGCCTATCCACCATATACCGGAAGTTCACGTCTTCTTGAAAATGATGATCGTCGTATTTTTTTTAAATGTGTAGCGCTTGATGATGTTAGGCTATTGTTGTTGACTCCAATTCTGAACATATAGACACACAGTTAGTTGTCAAATTATCCCTGTCGCACATCAAACAACAGACCATAAGATTAGTGTATGGCCAGTCTAGGGATGTACGATGAGCCATTACCATCAGAATGCTTGCTCTTTAAAATCTATGTCTTAATTTGATGCTGTTGTAACATCAATATCGAATTTCCCTCCCACTACGTCTAGCCTATATGTTTGTCTAGCCCATCACTTGTGGAAAAATTACACCCCTGGACTATATAATTTATATTATAATTTATTTAATTCACGACATTTGATCTCATTGAAGGGAAGAGCCTTACTTTCATTATCATGACTTAGGTCATTTCACTTCCAGACCGTGCCCCAAACAGGTAAGCTCAATGTGCTTTAATAGTTATGCTCATTTTAGTACATTTTCTTCACCCATGCGCTGCTGGGGCCCTGAAAGGGGAGTAAAGAATTGTAGCACTGTTTCCTCCCAGGCATGTTCATCAGAGGCGACTAAGGAGGGTTGGGCATGGGACTAGTTGTCCTGTATTGTAAAAACAATAAGGCAGGTATCTGATCTCTCTGTAGATTTTATTGATTCCAGAGTTGTGCACTTATATCTGCTTTTCATAATTTTTTTTTTCCAATGTAACTGTTGATCATACTAAGTTATATTCTCATTTTTTATTTTAAAGCCTTCTTATTTCATACCAAACCTTAGTTGCCCTTATTTTTACTGTATTTGAATTTATCCACAGTGGGACATATGTCACACTCAATCATTATCAACATACACAGGCCATGAACATATTGTCTACAATGCATGTTGGTCACCCCATATTCCAGGCCACTTTGCGTCTGCCTCAGGTATTTGTATGACACAAAATTTTTATTATCACCTTGAGTGAGTGTTTTAATAAACTATTTTGATCAAAGTTTAAAAAGTTCCAGATAATTTTTCAGTGCAATCTCATGTCTTTGCTGTGTCTGATAATATTAGATGATATTGTTGAAATGACACAATAAACTTGTAGCACTTCTGTGATTAATCTTAAATTTTAACATCCGTGAATGTTCTTATAAGTGTTCTAGAATATAGGACTACAGCTGAGAATGGTCATTGACTCTTAGCTGACTGTTGTATCAGGGTCAGAACTGATCAAGATCCTACTCCATCTCTCTGTGGTAGTCCCAGGAACAGACAACTAATTTGGCAAAGCATTCATGGAGTTAAAAGAAAAAAATTTGGTACCCAAAACATGCAGTGCCAAAGTCTGATATAACAAGCCAAACAATGCAGATATTGCAGCAAGATGTAACAGGCAGAACAGTGCAAATATTTGCAGCAAGATGTAACAGGCAGAACAGTGCAAATAATTGCAGCAAGATGTAACAGGCAGAACAGTGCAAATAATTGCAGCAAGATGTAACAGGCAGAACAGTGCAAATAATTGCAGCAAGATGTAACAGGCAGAACAGTGCAAATATTGCAGCAAGATGTAACAGGCAGAACAGTGCAAATAATTGCAGCAAGATGTAACAGGCAGAACAGTGCAAATAATTGCAGCAAGATGTAACAGGCAGAACAGTGCAAATAATTGCAGCAAGATGTAACAGGCAGAACAGTGCAAATATTGCAGCAAAATGTAACAAGCAGAACAGTGCAGATATTGCAGTGAGTTGTAACAGTGTAGATATTGCAATGAGATTATTGCAGTGAGTTGTAACAGGCAGAACAGTGCAGATATTACAGAGCATTGTAAAACCATGACACAAACAAATAATAATGTGCACTCACTCAACATTATATTAAAGGCAGACAAGAAAAAGGAATTATTCTCTGGGTAAGTGCAACAAAATAAAGCAACAATTATGTCAACTGTTCTTATTTTAGCAGATTTATTATTTATTGGTTTTGAATTTCATTGCATTTCTTTCTTGTCTTTTCCACAATAGAATTATCAAAATTAAAAAGAGACAGAAGAATAAGGGGACGTAACTATATTTAATTCAAGGAGGTGGGTGTGAGATAACAAAAATTCCAGATATTCCATCTGCAATGTAGCAACTGGGAGCTATGATAGCTCAGTGGTTAGTGAACTGGACTACAAGGGACAAGAGATCAGGTTCGATCCTGAAGGACGGCTTCCAGGTTCACCCAGCCTTAAATGAGTACCGGATTTTTTCTGAGAAAGTAAAGCAGCACGGGTGTAAAACCGACCACATTACCCCAAAAAATTCATGTTCCGAAGGTCTATAAAAATTATGGTCACTAAAACCATATTCCCTATGCCCACTTGGTGTGACAGGGCTCTTTACTTACTTTTAATGAAGCAACTACTTGTACAATGGGTTAACTTTTCAGGAAAACCCTAACTTTGTCATAAAAACTAATAAGTTTCAACATTTATGAAATATCAACAAACACCTTCGTCCCATAAACCTGGGGGTTGTTAGAGTACCACTGATGGACGTTGACTTAAAGGCAGTCAAAATAAAACATGAAATTTGTGTTTATCCAGTTGTTGACAAGAAAAGGGGGAAATCCAGTCAGTAACAAAACAAGTATAAATTTAAATTTGCATAAGAGGGCACAATTAACAATATTAGATGGTGGGCAATTGAGTGATCTCTGTCAATAACTTCTACGTTAGTTTGCACTATTGAGTGATCTCTGTCAATAATTCCTAAGTTAGTTTGCACTATTGAGTGATCTCTGTCAATAATTCCTACGTTAGTTTGCACAATTGAGTGATCTCTGTCAATAATTCCTATGTTAGTTTGCACAACTGAGTGATCTCTGTCAATAATTCCTACGTTAGTTTGCACAAGTGAGTGATCTCTGTCAATAATTCCTACGTTATTTTGCACTATTGAGTGATCTCTGTCAATAATTCCTTCATTAGTTTGCACAATTGAGTGATCTCTGTCAATAATTCCTTCGTTAGTTTGCACTATTGAATGATCTCTGTCAATAATTCCTTCGTTAGTTTGCACAATTGAGTGATCTCTGTCAATGATTCCTTCATTAGTTTGCAATATTGAGTGATCTCTGTCAATAATTCCTTCCTTAGTTTGCACAATTGAGTGATCTCTGTAAATAATTCCTTCGTTAGTTTGCACAATTGAGTGATCTCTGTCAATAATTCCTTCATTAGTTTGCACAATTGAGTGATCTCTGTCAATAATTCCTATGTTAGTTTGCACAATTGAGTGATCTCTGTCAATAACTCCTACGTTATTTTGCACAATTGAGTGATCTCTGTCAATAATTCCTACGTTAGTTTGCACAATTGAGTGATCTCTGTCAATAATTCCTTTGTTAGTTTGCACAATTGAGTGATCTCTGTTAATAACTCCTACGTTAGTTTGCACAATTGAGTCATCTCTGTCAATAATTCCTACGTTAGTTTGCACAATTGAGTGATCTCTGTTAATAATTCCTACGTTAGTTTGCACAATTGAGTGATCTCTGTCAATAACTCCTACGTTATTTTGCACAATTGAGTGATCTCTGTTAATAATTCCTATGTTAGTTTGCACAATTGAGTGATCTCTGTTAATAATTCCTACGTTATTTTGCACAATTGAGTGATCTCTGTTAATAATTCCTATGTTAGTTTGCACAATTGAGTGATCTCTGTCAATAACTCCTACGTTATTTTGCACAATTGAGTGATCTCTGTCAATAATTCCTACGTTAGTTTGCACAATTGAGTGATCTCTGTCAATAATTCCTTTGTTAGTTTGCACAATTGAGTGATCTCTGTCAATAACTCCTACATTAGTTTGCACAATTGAGTGATCTCTGTTAATAATTCCTATGTTAGTTTGCACTATTGAATGATCTCTGTCAATAATTCCTTTGTTAGTTTGCACAATTGAGTGATCTCTGTCAATGATTCCTTCATTAGTTTGCAATATTAAGTGATCTCTGTCAATAATTCCTTCCTTAGTTTGCACAATTGAGTGATCTCTGTCAATAATTCCTTCGTTAGTTTGCACAATTGAGTGATCTCTGTCAATAATTCCTTCATTAGTTTGCACAATTGAGTGATCTCTGTCAATAATTCCTACGTTAGTTTGCACAATTGAGTGATCTCTGTTAATAATTCCTTCGTTAGTTTGCAAATTTGTTTATTTGAAAGTGAGCATGGGTTCAAACACTCTTCAGTCAGCCCAGCCAAGAAAGGCATGGGTACCTGGCTTTTAATGAGTTGTAGAAAGTAATGATATTGAGGAAGAGCACTGGCCACCTAACTATTAAAGTGCCGCGACCTAGTATGGTGACATTATATTGCTTCACTTCTCCTAGATGTGATATATGTCACAGGACATTACCTTTTTTTTTTTTAAAGAGGAAAGAGTACCTCTAAACACCTTGCATTCCTTATAAACTTGCCAGTTTTCCTCCAATAATATTTACTGTGACCATTCTGCATTTTTCAAAGAAATTCTTAACCGTCCACTACCTCACAGTTTAATAGATTTTGAAGCTGAAACACCAGCAGCAGAATTAGATGTAAATTTAGATGACTTCACCTTGAGTGAAATAGAAACCACCTTAAAGCTAATGACCAATAACAAGGCTGCTGGAGAAGATAAGTTAACAGCTGAGATCCTCAAGGCAATTGATAGCCATAATTTAATACATCTCCAAAAAATGTTCAACATCATTTGGAAAACAGAGAAGACGCCTCATAAATGGAAAAAGGAATCATTGTTAAGATCCCAAAAAAGGGCAATCTTAGAGATTGTAACAACTGGAGAGGCGTGACACTTTTGTCAGTTGCCTCAAAGTTATTCTGTAAAATCATCCTAAATAGAATAAAGGATTCAATAGATACAGTAATGCGTGAAGAACAGGCTGGGTTTAGAAAAGGGAGAAGCTGTCTTGACCACATTTTTACTCTACGACTTATATTGGAGGAACACATTGAAAAGCAAAAACCTTTTGTACTTAACTTCATCGACTTCAAAAAAGCATTTGATAGTATTCATAGAGATTCTTTGTGGAAAATTCTGAAGCAATATGGTTTACCATCAAAAATCATAAATATTATCAAAGACATGTATGATGGTTACACATGTGCAGTTCGAACAGAGGAAGGACTGAGCGAATGTTTCCCAATAGAAACTGGGGTTAAACAAGGATGTATTTTATCGCCCTTGTTATTTGGAATTGTTATGGACTTCATAATGAAGAAATGCTGCACTGGTAATAAAGGCATCGAATGGATACAAGGACACCATTTGGAGGACCTCGACTTTGCTGATGACATAGTTCTCATCAGCAGTCAGATAAAAACGATGCAGGAAAACACAAATGAACTATTATCAATAGCCAGCAAAATTGGGCTTGAGGTCAATCATGAAAAGACTAAAGTCATGAAAAGTTTAATTCCAACAAGTGACAAAATATACATGGAAAACAAACCAGTAGAAGAGATCGATCACTTTATCTATCTTGGAAGTCACATTGATCGAGAAGGGGATACGAGCAAAGAAATTAGAATCAGACTGGCTAAAGCAGCAATGTCTTTCAGAAGCCTTGAAAAGTTGTGGAAATCAAAACTCATTAGCACAAACACAAAACTTAGGCTATTCAAATCAAATGTACTATCAACCCTTACGTATGCGTGTGAAAGCTGGAAAACAACAAGAGATATAGAAACAAAGTTGAACGCATTCGAAAATAAATGTCTAAGGAAAATACTTGGTATAGAATGGAACGAATTCAAAACAAACGAGGAAATTAGAGAAATCGCCAATCAACCACTAATATCTTCAGTAATAAAGAAAAGACGATGGTCATACGTTGGACATGTGATGAGAAGAGATAATAATCGAATAGCAAAGCAAGCCCTCATATGGGAAACAACAGGTAAAAGAAAAAGAGGAAGACCCAGGGAGACACTGAGAAGAACATTGATGAGAGAGGCAAGAGCAGCAGGAATCGGCTCCCTCAATGAGATAGAACTGCTTGCACAGAACAGAGACAGATGGCGAGATTTGATAAAATATCTTTAAAAGAAAACTGCTAGAACAAAAATTCATATAGGAGAAGGTGTATCTTGGTCTACGCCCTATGGGCCGGTTACGGCTCGAAAGGTCAATAGATAGATAGATTCTGCATTTCCCATTATAATCTATGTGTGTGTTTGTCATCTGATACCACTTTTGCATCAAGGTATTCCATCACTATGAGTGGGACAATTCTTTGTGTGGTTTTTTTCCTTTTGTCATTTGGTAGAAGTCACCCTTTGCTTCACAGTTATTGTCATTTATCAGTGCATGACATTAAGTCAATTATTGTGCTGACATTATATCTTATCAGTGTTCTTATTAATGTTTCTCAATGCCAACCACTTTTCCTTTTGACTGCTGTTTCCCCATTTGAATGCTTGCCCTGTGATTCTCCTCTCAGCACATGGCTAACATTTGTCCACCTTCTGTTCAGGAGTTAGGATTTCTTAATATAATGATGTTATAGTTGCTCATTTCACTTGTTTCAGTTTTCCCACTGTGTTCAAATATTCCAGAAAACCAGTCTTGTCACCAGTTTTGCAGTTAGGATATTTGTTCTCAGAACACTGACTGCCTTTTGGCTTTCACCATTGCCAGTCTTGCTTGCTCCAAGCTCCACCCCGCAATAAAATGTGCTAATTTTTATTTTTTTTTAATAAACAAGTGTTCTTTTTGGGCTGATAGTGCTGTCTGTCCAAAGTTACAACACTCAATCTGAAAGACCATGTTTTAGAGTCTATATCTGTTCAACTGTTTTATAGAATAACTCTGTTGTCAGAAACAGCTTCTATAGCTCCTGTAACTAGATTTGTGTCAAGGCTGTAGTAGAGCCATGAACTGGAGCATTGAGAACAAGAGGTCAGGTTTTATGCCAATTTCAAGGCTTCTAGGTTCACACAGTTTAAAATAGGTGGCAGATTTCTTTGTTAGGAAGGTAGGGCAACCTGTTGTGATACTAACCAATCGCACAAAAGAATGATTTGCTGACTATTGAAACATATCACAACATAAGATATGCCTCAAGGTGTAAAGGGAACCCTTTGCTTTTCTTTTCATACTTTTGTGTTAAGTGCAGCAAAATGCATTTTTATCAACTTTCAGGTGATCATACAGTCAGAATATGGGATAGTCGAAGGGCAGACAACAGCGTGGTCATTATAGGTGCTCATGAAGGTGAAGTCCTAACTTGTGACTGGAATAAATATGATCAAGTGAGTAGTTTGTTAATTCTTTTCCTATTTCTTAATTTTTGTTTCAATGTATTGATATCTTGTGCGATTGACATGACCCAGCTTTGATTGCAACCCCATGATTGGTTAAATCTGAAATGATGTTATTATGTTTCTCCGTAATCAATATCACCTTCTGTTATTTCAGTCACCTTCTGTTATTTCAGACCGGCGACAGTAGTGGTTTGACATTAGAGATTGTGATAAACCGATATGATCTTGGAAGTAGCTATTTATCTGTCAGTTCTTTCTTTATTAAAAACTACTTAATATATATGGGAGCCGCGATAGCTCAGTGGTTAGTGAACTGGACTAAAAAGGACAAGGGGTAGGGTTCGATCCCAACCAATGGCTTCCGGGTTCGCCCAGCCTTAAATGGGTACCGGATTTTTTTCTGGGAAAGTAAAGCAGCACGGGCGTAATACCAACCACATTACCCCAAAAATCACGTGCTGAAGGTCTGTAAAATATAGGGTCACTAACACCATATTTCCCTATACGCCACTTGGCGTGACGGGGGTACATTACTTTTTTTTTTTTACTTAATATATATAGAATATTACTTGGTCCTGTCATACTGACATAGTATAGTAGATGACATATATTTGCCATCAACTGACAATATAAAACAATCCAAATAAATCATAACACTTCCATGGACCTTGTACACTGTATCATTCTCTTACACATGACAGTAAATCTCTTCTCCACACAGTAATTCATATTACCGCTATTCCAAGTGGGTTATGTTAATATCTTCAAATACACATAGTAATTTCATGACTAATAAAGTTCTGGTTCACTTCATCTTAAGATTAGTGTCTCTCAGGTGCTCCATTTATTAATCTGACACAAAACTAATCTATTGCATACAAATTCACCACCCCAAAAGGCTAAGTATATTTTAATATCATATGAATCATACAAATACTTCTCTATCATTCCCAAAATGATCTGACCTCACAGTCTCCAACCAAATTAAATAAATAACACTATATAAATTGGATGGAGTATAACTCTATAATGATTGATCCTAAAGTTAGAAGTGAACTATAAGTTGGGTGAAGTAGAATGACTGATCCTAAAGTTAGAAGTGAACTATAAGTTGGGTGAAGTAGAATGACTGATCCTAAAGTTAGAAGTGAACTATAAGTTGGGTGAAGTAGAATGACTGATCCTAAAGTTAGAAGTGAACTATAAGTTGGGTGAAGTAGAATGACTGATCCTAAAGCTGGAAATGAACTGTAAATAGCTGACTGATTTTAGCCCAGATGCTGTCTGGCCTCTTGATTCAATCTTGGCAAAGTGAGTTGGTACTTGCTATTGTTACTTCTCCCCTCAGTATTATTTTTAGTTTTTCTCTAAGTTGGCCTCATTTTCTTTTACCCTATTTCCCATTTGAGGGCCTGTTTTGAGATTCTCTTTTTGTCTCTTCTCATCACATGGCCAACATATGCCCTCTTCTTCTCTTGATCGTAGGTGACATTTTTAAGTGCTTTCTTTCTCTTATTTCTGCTCTAATCTTAAATTTATTCCAAGGTATACAAAGTATTTTCCTGAGGTATTTGTTTTCAAAAGCATCCAGTTTATTTTCTATTTCTTTAGTTGTTTTCCAGCTCTTGCATGCATAAGGGTGGATAATACATTTGATTTGAAAATCATGAGCTTTGTTTTTGAGCAATGTTTTTCTCTTACATGTTTTTGTGTAATGTTGATTTCCATATTTTGTCAAAGTTTCTAAAAGTCATTTTTGTCTTCAATCTTCATCCCAGTGTTGTGCTACCAATGCCAGACCTGGACCCTAGATGGAAGAACAATAAGAAAAATAACCTCTGCTGAGATGAAATGTGTAAGACGAATGACAGGAAGCAGTCTGAGAGATAAGATCAGAAATGAAGAACTAAGAAAAAAGCTAGGATTAGCCCCATCATAGAATATATAAAGAAAACAACAGATAAAATGGTTTGGCCACGTTACAAGGCAGAAAGATCAGAACACAACACAACGAGCCTTCAGCAAATGTGAGAATACCAGACCCAATGGTCGACCACGAAAAAGATGGATGGATGGAATATTTGAAGCACTAGGAAACATAACAGCAGCAGAGGCGAACAGAAGAGCAAAAGACCGCAGATTATATCTCCCCTTGATGCTGAAAGGCAGATGAGGAAAGAAAGAAGAAGAATTGCTGTCTTCGCTATTCTGATCCTAATTTCTTTCTTTGTGTATCCTTCTTGATCTATGCAGTTTTCAAGATATACAAAGTGATCTACTTTTCTTTCCACTTAAATTTTTTCTTCTGGGTGAATTTGATTTGTCATTACTTTTGAATTCTCTTGGTTGATCTCAAGTCTTATTTTTCTAGCCATTGATGTCAGGGTATTTGTTTTTTTCTTGCATAGATGCATTTTGAAAAAGTAGAAATTTTGATATGTCCATTGAAACTTGATTGTAAACAAATTCTCAGATTCACAATCAGTTCTCGTATTTTTTTAACAAATTTTAAATTGTGACTTCAACCTCACCATCATATATTCATGGTACAATGCATTTACAATGATTACTCTACCGACATTTACAATAACTGTACACACACATTTACAATTAATACTATTTGTACATTTAAAATGTGTACTGTACAATTTTGCAGAATATTGTGTTCTCTGGAGGTGTTGATGGTCTCATCAAATGCTGGGACATCCGTAATCCTGCAAATCCCACATTTGTGTTGTCGGGCCATAAATATGCTGTGCGGCGAATAAGGGTATACCTTCTCTTTTATCATGTTTATTATATTAATGTTACATTAGCATAAGGAGGTTGAAATTCTTTGTGGATTATCTTTAGAGTTTTATCACAGGCTTTTAAATGCCATTTATCTCAGTATATTAGCAAATGCTCATATTTACAATATTGTTTTGTGTCCTGTACATAACTATCTTTATGGCATTTGTCCCATATCTAGAGTCTGCATATTTATCGGGCGCATCATGAGAAGAGGAAAGTTGGAATACTTGGTTACAACTGGCAAAATAAAAGGAAAGAGAGATCATGGGCGACAAAGAGAGAAAATACTGGATAGCTTGGTTTCATGGCATGGAAAACAGTCAACAACAGAACTGATACGATGTAGATAGAAGATTGTGGAAGGACATGATCACCTACGCCAACCAGTATGGCACATGATGATGAGAATCTGCTGGATAATAATGGTTAAAATAATCCAGTATTAGTTGCATCTCAAATGTGTCTCCCTCCATCTTGATGTGGTAGAATAAGCCTGTATGATCCATTACCTCAGGAACTATCATGATTAACTGAAGAGTCTCTCAAGCCACAATGTTGTTGCCAAGCAAGTTGTCTTATGACAGTAAATGAAGAGAATGAAATTGAAATAGACACAATGGGTTAACTAACAGGTGTGATAAAATAATCCAGTAGTTTTGCCATGGAAGTTATAGCTGTCACGAAAGCATTAGCATGGCTTGAAACACAGCCGTATACATGTTTCCTCAGTGACTCAATGAGAATGCTAAAAAAGATTGCAACTGGCTGTGCTTGACTGTTGTGGTTAGAGTCTCTAGTGAGGTCTGTTCTAACAAGTGTCTGCTTCATTTTTCTGACAGGGCAAACAGGTGTAAAAGGTTATGATGTTGAGTGCACAAGGGCAATGGACCACTGTGACATTCTGAATTCCCTCAGGGATGCAGGATGAAAAAAATTACCTGAATCTGCAGCTATGAACAAACATTATGAATATCATGTCATGGTGGGAGATGCCGAATGCATGCTTTACGTAGGAATCCAAAGAAGACTTATGAACCAACACAAAAAACTCGGTGTCATTTGTCACTATACGTTGATGGCTTTTCAGTCAACGTTTGAAATGTCCACAATTGAATCTCCAGTATGAGTGAATAACATTTATAGAAGCTAACAAAAATCCCTGGATTTTACTACCATGCAATGATTCTTCGCCCATGCGCTGCCATGGCCAGAAAGGGAAGTAAAGAATAATGGCACTGTTCCCTACCAGGCATGTTCACAAGAGGCAACTAAGGAGGATAGGGCAAGGGACTGACTATCCCGTACTGTATAAAAATAAGCCGAAAAAACTTCATAAACATGGACAAGTCAAAGAAAAGAATAAAAGTAAATCCGCCATCCAGGAAAGATAAGGGCTCTCTGTCTAAGAGACGTATGAAGCAAGCCGGAGATAGCCGTAAGGGGTCCGGGTTGTCAACTCACCTTTTGTCTACCAGGAAATCCTCCAGAAATTGACACCTGGAATGTGCGTACTCTAAATGAACAAGGAAAAACTGCACAGGTAGCAGCAGAAATGAGAAAATACAAAATAAATATTCTGGGAATGTGCGAAACAAGATGGCAAGGAACTGAAAGGATAAAACTAAATATAGGAGAGATGATTTTGACACCATGAACCTGGAGCACAACATAGTGAAGGGGTAGCTATAATGTTATCAAGCAATGCACAGAAGACACTGCTAGAATGAGAAACAGTAGGGCCAAGACTAATGAGAGCAACATTTAAAACAACAAAAAACAAAATAAAAATTATCCAATGCTACGCACCAACCATTGATAAGGATGATTTAGTTAAAGATAAATTCTATAAACAGTTACAATGTCATATGGGTGAAAGATGAGCCAAGGATATTATAATCTTGATGGCAAATCTAAATGCTAAAGTAGGTTTGGACAACAGAAGCTTCAAAGAGATTATAGGAAAACATGGACTTGGAGATATAAATGAAAATGGAGAGATATTCGTGAACTTCTGTGCTCTTAATCTAATGAGCCTAGGAGGAACAATATTCCAACATAAAAGAATACATAAAGCATCACATAAATATTAATAATAAGTTTAAGTCACCCTTAAAGAATGTAAAAGTATATAGAGGACCAGATGTGGCTTCAGATCATCATCTTCAGCTAGCCAAACTTAAACTAAAAAGATATACTACAACGAATAAGAGTAGAAAGTATTTCAGTGTAGGGTTTCTTAAAGAACAAGGAATTAAAGATAAATTTGCAGTCACAATATCAAACAAAAACCAAGTCCTCCAACAATTAGAAAATACAATAAATATAGAAGATTATTGGAAGCAGGTAAAGGATACATGGAAAGAGACATGCGAAGAAAAGCTGGGGAAAGAGAATGCCAGAATAAGACATGGATCACAACAGAGACCCTGGATAAAATTAAAAAAAGAAAGAACAAGAAAGCAGACGTAAATAAAAGCAAAACAAGAAGTAATAAAGCCAAGACACAGGAAGCTTACACAGAGGTGAACAAAGAAGTGAGAAGATGCATTAAAAGGGATAAGAGGAATTATATAGATGAACTAGCTAAAGAGGCAGAAGAAGCAGTAAATAAAGGGAATATGAAAGAACTGTACAACAGCACAAAGAAATTAGGTGGAAAATACAAACAGATCAATGCCTTTATTAAAGATAAGAAAGGAAAAGATCATGTGCTGATCAAATAACTACCCTACGTATAATAGTTGAACAAAGTTTAGAAATACAGTCCCCACTTTATATTGGGAGCCGCGATAGCTCAGTGGTTAGTGAACTGGACTACCACGGACAAGGGGTAGGGTTCGATCCCAACCGACGGCTTCCGGGTTCACCCAGCCTTAAATGGGTACCAGATTTTTTTCTGGGAAAGTAAAGCAGCACGGGCGTAATACTGACCACATTACCCCAAAAATCATGTGCTGAAGGTCTGTAAAATATAGGGTCACTAACACCATATTTCCCTATACGCCACTTGGCGTGACGGGGGTACTTTACTTTACTTTTACTTACTTTATATTGGATTCATAGATTACGAAAAGGCTTTTGATAGCTTAGACAGAGGAATGCTTTGGAAGTTGCTGAGTCATTACGGAATCGAAAAGACATTTGATAGTTTAGACAGAGGAATGCTTTGGAAGTTGCCGAGTCATTACGGAATCCCCACAAAGGTTTATTAACCTGATAAGAACAATGTATGAAGGAATGAAATGTAGAGTGGTGCATGAAGGGCAGCTTAAAGAAGCATTTGAAATAAGAACAGGAGTAAGGCAGGGATGCTTTCTGTCTCTATTTCTCTTTCTACTGGCCATAGATTGGATTATGAAAATAACTCAAAACAACAGAAATGGAATCCAGTGGTAACTGATCAAGCAACTTGATGATTTAGACTTTGCTGATGACATAGCTCTCTTATCACACAAACCATCAACAGATGCAAGATAAAATGAGCATACTTGATGAGAGATCACAACAGATGGGACTGAAAATAAATAATAGAGACAAGACCAAAATTATGAGAATTAATGCAGTTGGGAATAACCAAATAAAAATAGGAAAAATACCTTTACTAGACGTAATTTTACATATATCTGGGCATTAATATAGATAAAGTGAGAGGAACAGAAAATAATACCAAAATAAGGATATCAAAAAGACCATTTTTTGCACTGGGAAATATATGGAAGTCCAAAGAAATAAGGTTAAATACTAAAATAAAAATTTTCAACTCTAATATTAAGTCAGTATTATTATATGGCTGTGAAACATGGAGAACAACTAAAATGGCAATCTTGAAGATACAGACTTTCATTAATGGATGCTTACGCAGAATAAAAAGATGGAAATGGCAGGACAAAATCACTAACATAGAATTATGGAAATGTACGTTAAATACCAGTTGATAAACAAGTGAAGATGATGGCGCTGAATAGGACACACACTGTGGAAGCCAACTGAGAGTATTACACAACAGGCCCTTTTTTGGAATCCCCTGGTAAAAAGACAAAGAGAAAGACCAAGGAATTCTTGGAGAAGACAGATGGAAGCAAAGATGAAGATTATGGGGAAGTCATGGAATGATCTTAAAAGAATGGCAAGAAACGGAATGGCTTGGAAAGTGTTTGTTGAAGACCTGTGCTCCACAGGGAGCTGAAAGGTAGAAGAAGAATGATTCTTACCACTAAGAGAGTTGATAGTTCATCTCAGATCTGCCTATGGTTGAGATGATGGACACTGTTAAAGGTATGTTGGATACTGATACAACAATCAGTGAGTATGTAGAGACTGCACTGTTTAGAACACAATGTTCAACAAATACAAAAACGGAATTAGAAAATGTACAACTAGCAAGCTACTGGAACCATTAAAGAGCACAACAGTACAAAGCAGATTTAGTTTTATACAAAATTACATGCAGTGGACAGACACTACAACTGTCAAGAAGGAACAAATTAACTAAGTCTGTATATTGGCAATCAAATTGACAAATTAACTCAATGAAGAATTTGCATCTTTTTTCATTATTTATCAAACACCAGCATGCTGTTCAAAGTTATAGAAGCTGTTTCAGTTTTTGATAAGAATTACTTCATTCATATTCTGTTTTTAAATCAGAAAGAATATGTTTATTAATATTTATTGTTGTTTTACATCTGAACAGAGTTCCCCCTTTAGTGGCTCAGTCTTGGCATCTGCATCCTACGATTTCTCGGTGAGGTAAGAATGGTGTGTCTCTGAAGGGAGCACATCTGATAGACAGCAAACTTTTTTTTAAGTCTTATGCTGTCCTAAGGCAGTACCTCCAAGTAGAAGAGGAAGGTGACCCTCATCTTCTTCATTCTTAGTATTCTCCCATTATGTGAGTGTGAATGTGCTGTGTTGCTAATTTATGGCATGAATTATCTGTGCCTCTCAGCCCAACACATCCATCTTCAGCAAGGGTAGATTTTTAACTGTTTAATAATTTTGCCAGGCAGCAGTTATTCTGCCTTACTGTATACAATTTTTAACTGATTAATAATCTTGCCAGGCAGCAGTTATTCTGCCATACTGTATACAATTTTTAACTGTTTAATAATCTTGCCAGGCAGAAGTTATTCTGCCATACTGTATACAATTTTTAACTGTTTAATAATCTTGCCAGGCAGCAGTTATTCTGCCTTACTGTATACAATTTTTAACTGTTTAATAATCTTGCCAGGCAGCAGTTATTCTGCCTTACTGTATACAATTTTTAACTGTTTAATAATCTTGCCAGGCAGCAGTTATTCTGCCTTACTGTATACAATTTTTAACTGTTTAATAATTTTGCCAGGTAGCAGTTATTCTGCCTTACTGTATACAATTTTTAACTACTACGGATACTTTAATACGTATAAAGTGCACACAGGAATTCCTATTTTTTTCCTTTATCTGAGAAAGTTTAATATCAAATCTCACTACAGGCAGGCGTGGATAAAGCCACAAAGAGACCATAGATTCAAATAGAATCACTTCACTTCACAATATTTAAACTTGGGCCTGTCTTATCCAGAGGTTGACACCTTACCTATAGACCTACAGGTGCTCTTTTGAGGATGGCAAGTTTGGCTTTCAATTTGTGTGCTGAGATTTATTACTTTACGTAATTGTATGGTAGATATATATATATATCAGACTGGCCGTAATTCTCATGGTTATATAAGGCAGAAATATTAGGAAGAAACAATCATAATTTTTTGGCCATGTAATGAGAAAAGAACAACTGGAATATATTGTAACAACTGGGAAAATTGAGGGACGAAGCGATAGAGGAAAGCAAAGAGAAAAAATACCAGACAGCTTAAGAGAATGGCTTGGCAGAAGGTCAACAACAGAAATGATAAATAACAGTCGAGATAGAAAATTGTGGAGAGACATGATCACCTATGCCAGCAGGCCCGGTACTTGATGATGATATAAGGCAGAAGATGATCAATTATAATGTATTGTGCACTCAGTATATGCAAGGTAGTATGTTGTAAAACAGATCACGACATTATATTAACATAATCAAGTTTATATTTGATAGTGTATTCACTTCATCTATCTTGGAAGTCACATTGATCGAGAAGGGGATACGAGCAAAGAAATTAGAATCAGACTGGCTAAAGCAGCAATGTCTTTCAGAAGCCTTGAAAAGTTGTGGAAATCAAAACTCATTAGCACAAACACAAAACTTAGGCTATTCAAATCAAATGTACTATCAACCCTTACGTATGCGTGTGAAAGCTGGAAAACAACAAGAGATATAGAAACAAAGTTGAACGCATTCGAAAATAAATGTCTAAGGAAAATACTTGGTATAGAATGGAACGAATTCAAAACAAACGAGGAAATTAGAGAAATCGCCAATCAACCACTAATATCTTCAGTAATAAAGAAAAGACGATGGTCATACGTTGGACATGTGATGAGAAGAGATAATAATCGAATAGCAAAGCAAGCCCTCATATGGGAAACAACAGGTAAAAGAAAAAGAGGAAGACCCAGGGAGACACTGAGAAGAACATTGATGAGAGAGGCAAGAGCAGCAGGAATCGGCTCCCTCAATGAGATAGAACTGCTTGCACAGAACAGAGACAGATGGCGAGATTTGATAAAATATCTTTAAAAGAAAACTGCTAGAACAAAAATTCATATAGGAGAAGGTGTATCTTGGTCTACGCCCTATGGGCCGGTTACGGCTCGAAAGGTCAATAGAATAGTGTATTCAGAAGGAAACTGAAATAATCAAATAACTTTAACTGCCAGTGCTCTTGACAGATTTCTGGTTGCACAAATGTGTAGATCCAGTAAATAGTGTTTGATTCAATTTGTTGGAATAACCTTTCAATGGTGTACCAATAGAACAAATTTAATAATATTCATTTTGTCCTACTTTTGTTGATACCTAAATTCAATCATTTTCTTTTGCAGATTGTGGAATGTTGAAACACATACATGTATAGATGAAATAAAGCATCATACTGAATTTGTGTACGGACTTGACTTCAACTTGCATATTCCAGGCCAGGTACTTTTTTTTATATTATTATTGTATTCAAAGAAGAATACAAACACAACACAGTGAGTCTTTAATATACTGTCCGAACACCAAACTCAAGGGCAGACTACAAATTAAGAATGGAATATAAGAAACATAAGAGCAGAGGCCAATAGAAAACCAAAAGACCCCAAATTATTATATCTTCCCTCAACACTGAAAGGCAAAAAAGAAAGGAAAGAAGTATGTGAATTGATTTAAATTAGATATGTAAATTGTAGATAGAACTGATGAAATCTGTCCTAGTTAGTATTTTGCTAAAATCAATGATTTAAACAGTATAATTCACAGTGATCCACAGCTCAAATCTTCTTTTCTCTTTTCACTGATACCTTAAAGGCATCGTGGTTATATCATTTGTCGTCCTTGAGCTGCTCAAACTGTCTGAATTAGTGATTTTCCTTTGTTGTTACCTGTCACTGCATCTATCCATCTTCTTCTGGGTCTTCCTCTTGGTCTTTTTCCATGCGTTCTTGAGAACGCCCTTGATGGTGAAGATTCATTCTGACCAGGTGGTCAAACCATTTAAGTTGTTCTATATATTCCTGGCAGGGTTTTGTTCCTACCATTTTTCTTATGGTTTCATTTGGTATTCTATCTCTTCTTGTGTTTGTTACTTTTCTCAAGCATCGCATCTCACATGTATTGGTCTCTCTTAATTGTGATTTAGAAGGGGTCCATGTTTGGCTTTCATAGCACAAAGTTGGTATGAAAATACTATTTATCAGTTGTTTAGCTGGCATAGAAATGTTTGGATGTTTTAGCAATGAGCAGGCTGAGGCTGGTATGTGACAGCATTTGCTTTTTGTATTCTCATGTCAATTTCTCTGTCTAGTTTTCCATCTTCTGTGAACATTGTGCCTAAATACTTGAATTCTTCTACTTGTTTTATTTCTTTATCTTTGATCTTAATGTTTAATGGTTGTCTTAGTTTGCTTATTCTCATAGCCTCTGTTTTTGCTGTGTTAATTTTCATACTGTAGTTTGTGCAACTTTTATCTAGAGATCTATCTATCTTTCGTTCGCTCGAAGTATTGTCTATATCAGCAATGTCGTTTCCTGTATAAATTTTACTGTCTTTTGTAATTCTTGCAGAGGCCCATATAGTTTTGTCTGTAGTGTTGTATCTATGGGCCAATGGATTTTCCTCAGTCTACTATATTCAGTGCAGTCTTGAAGTATGTGTTCAGCAGTCTGGGGCGCCTGTCCACATGTACAAGTAGTTGATGTGCCGATCTTGAATTTTGTATACATGTGACTATGGAGTCGATTGTGTCCTGTTCTTAGGCGTATAATGATAACTTGTTCATATCTACTCATATTATGAAAGCCATCCTGATTTGGGGCTTGTGGTCCTCTGATTGATTTGATTATCTGTTTCTAATGATGGTATGTAACTGGTGTATCTAGTTGTGTGCCTGTTGAACCTTCCTTTGCCAACTGATCTTCTTTCTCATTTCCTGGTATTCCACAGTGAGACGGGATCCACTGCAGGGCAACCCTGTGGTGCTTGCAGAGTTCAGTCAATAAGGTCTGCAGATGTGGTAATTTTCTGGATTGTAGTGCCTGGAGTACTGATCTTGCATCTGTCAAAAACACTACAGGCTGTGGGCTAAGATTACTGTTCAGCAGTTTTTCTATTGCCAACTTTATTGCTTGTATTTCTGCATCATAATTGTGACAATATTTCCCTGTTGCTATTTTATTCATATCCCTAGTGTTATTTGGGTACTCTATATATGCACCTGCTCCCCCATTCTTTACTGCATTCTGTGCTGATCCATCTGTGTACACACGGATCCATAGGTCTTGTGGGTATTCTTCATCCATGAAACTGAGAGTTATTGTTTTTCGCTGTAGACTATTTTGTTCCTCTTTGTCAACTATTCCTTTCACTTCTGTCCGTATTTGAACTAATAATCCTGATTCATCTGTCCAGGGAGTCTGTTCTGGTACGG
This sequence comes from Megaustenia siamemsis, assembly GCA_032433765.1. Taxonomy (NCBI): domain Eukaryota; kingdom Metazoa; phylum Mollusca; class Gastropoda; order Stylommatophora; family Ariophantidae; genus Megaustenia; species Megaustenia siamemsis. The sequence continues at coordinate 41,255,128 of JAVIAB010000047.1, forward strand.
GCAGAAGGGGTTTAACAACTCTTGGCATGTCTGGTGTTTGTCTACTAATACGCTTGGCTTGGTGGATAAAACTGCTTCTCTTAAGTCGTCCCAATGCAAGATTTTGGAATCTGTCCTTCATTGGATGTCTCGGCATGCATACAAATTTTTCTGCCTGTATCAGCACCTTTGTGTCTCTCCGTTCTCTCAGTGCTGGTATCCTCCACAATTTCTCCATCTCCAATATTGGTATGTCGTAAGAGGCGACTAAGGAGATTGATCGATAGCTTGACAAGCTGTCATTGTAAAAAGTATTGTTATGGAAACAGCGCCATATATTTTAGAGCAGTGATCTCTGCAATATGTGCCACTTTGGCACGCAAGGTTTCTGTTTTTAAGATTGTGGCTCTGCCCTATGTGCCGTCTTCGGCTCGAAAGGACGATAGATAGATAGAATATTGGTGTTGATTTCATTGCTCCTGTGATGACCCTAAGTGCCTGGTTTTGTACTTTATCCAGTTCTTGCAATGTGGTGTTTGATGCTGAGCACCATGCTGATGATCCATATTCTAAATGTGGGCGTATACTCTGTTGGTAAACTTTACTGAGTATTTTCCCACTCGCACCCCATGTGGTTCCACACAACTTTCTTAGAATAGCCAATTTCCTCCTTGCTTTTTGGGTTGCCTTATTTATCTGCTGTTTCCAAGATAGTTTGTTATCAAATGTAACTCCGAGATATGTAGCTTGTATGTCTTCTTTCACAGGCTCATTGTTTATGTAGATGGCTCCTGCTTTTTGTTTTGGGGAGAGTGTGAAAAGTGTAGTACTGCATTTGTCTGTATTGATGCTGATACACCATCTATTTGTCCATGAATTCAGTGCATTCATAGCTCTTTGTAGCAATTTGGAGGCCACTGTTGCATACTCCTCTGTGCACCACATTACCAAGTCATCAGCATACATTGCCACTTTGATGCCATGTGGTAGTTCAGTAACTAGGTCATTGATGTAGATCAGAAAAAGTGTTGGAGATAGTACCCCTCCTTGTGGAACGCCCTGGCGCAATAAGACCTTCTTACTCTTAAGACCATCCAGTTGCACTCTGGCTCTCCTGTTATGCAGGTATGCTTTGACCCATTTGTACATCCTGCCATTTACTCCATAATTTCTCAGTTTCTTCAAAAGCCCTTCCTTCCATACCTTATCAAATGCTTTCTTTAGGTCTATCCATGCTGCTACAGTCGAACCTGGTCTTAGGACCACCTGTTTAAAGCGTTTCCCTGGTTATAGGACCGGGTCTACAATTTCCCCGAGTATTTTACTATATGCTAACACTGATTACGGCGCTCACCGTATGACGCGACCAGAGACCAGGCTAATTAACCGCCGCCAATGTTATTTATCCCGTTTACGACGACCACCCAGTCATTCTCCGTCTCGCTGGGAGCCATAAACGATCGACACAGGTGTCTACAGGTGTCGATGTTTTCCCGTATTTAGAGAGTCCCAGATTACAGTGGGACGTGTTACGTTTATCAGTCAATACTGGTGTGAGAAACACGGCAGACACAGATCTATGATTCGTGAAGTGACATCACTTCGCGGTTCCGTCTAGACAGAGTAGACCATTGCGTGGCCCGTATAAATTACAGGAATTAACGAAAGAATTAGTCATTGCCCGCTTAGAGTGTATTCACGTACATGTACAGTATAAGTGGAATCTGTGTATGTGTGTTTTATTTTTGTGTGTTTAACTATCGTGTTTTATGAAAAGTGTCCAACCAGTGGCTATTGTAGACCGACATGTGCACTATGTTCTACTCATGGATTACGCTGATTTGCAGGTTAGTTTTCATAGTGCTTAGGATAAAATTTTTTTTAATCGCTCTATTTATTATGTGAAACCTGTGAGGCAGGACCACCTGTCCTATGGGACCAGTTTTTGAAAGTCCCGTGAATGGTCGCCTTAGACAGGTTCGACTGTAGTACCAGTTTCTTTTCTTGAAACGCATCTTCAATTTCCTGGGAAAGATAGGTTGCTTGATCTTCGGAAGAGTAACACTGTCTAAAGCCTGCTTGTTGTGGGACAAGGAGATTTTCACTTTCCAGGTACCACTGCAGTCTGAGATTGATTATACGTTCCATTGTTTTACACAAACAGCTTGTAAGGCTGATTGGTCTATAGCTGGATGTCATTGAACCATCTTTTCCTGGCTTTAGTAATGGTATCATAATTGCTTCTCTCCATGCCTGTGGCACTCTACCTGTGATCCAGCAAATGTTGTAGATCTACAGTAGTTTTGCTTTAGCTGCAGTTCCCAAGTTCTTAATCATTTCATTGGACACTCCATCACTGCCTGGTGACTTTTTCATTTTTAATTTGGATATTGCCAGCTCTAGCTCTCTTTGTGTAATGGGTGTTTCCATGACTTCATGTGTGGTCTCTTCTTGTCTTGCATTTTGTTGTTTTAAACGGGTCTCTTGTCGTTTTTCTAGGCTAATTTCAATATTATTGTCATTTGCAAAGGAGTCTGCAAAGTAATTTGCTGCATGTTTACCTGTTAGAATGTTTCCATCCTTCTTCAGTGTAATTTTGGTGTTCCTTTCTGTACCCTCATCATTCAGCTGTTTTACAAGCTTCCACACTTTTCTTGTGTCTCGTTCAAGATTCAAGGACTCTGTTTTCTCTTTCCAGCTTCTCCGTCTGGCTTGTAGTTTAGCCCGTTGAAATTTGGCTTTAGCATGCTGGTAGTTGTTGTGGTGTTCCTGGCAAGAATTATTTTCTTCTGCTTGCTTTCGAGATGTTTCCATGTCATTGTGCAGTTGCTCTAGTTCACTACTCCAGTATGGTTTGTGTTTCCGTGCCCCTCTAGGTATTGTTTCACTGGCAGCTTGTATTATTAGTCTACTGAATTCATCAACTATTTTGTTGATGTCTCTATCTGTATTTATATCTTTAGTCTTAACACTGGTGTAGTGTTGATACATTTTCCAGTCTGCCTTTTTGTAATTCCATCTGGAGAGAGTGCTGCTCTCCCTGATGGCCTTATTTTGTACCACTAAAAAGACTGGTCGGTGGTCGCTGCCTCCAAGTTGTTTCCCAACAATTCGTGTGATATTCCAATCCAGGTCTGGTGTAGATGTGGTATGCCATGATCTGGAGTAGAATGTTGGTGGATCTGTTGCCTGGTTTAATAGTATAAGCCCATTGTCATCCTGCCAATTTTCAAGCTCTTCACCTCTCTTGTCCATATGTTCATAGCTCCAGCTCTGTGAATGGCTGTTAAAGTCTCCACATATAATTATTCTTTCTTTTAATGTAATTGTGTCTAGTGCTAGTGGGCGGTCACTCGGACAGTAGTAGTTAAGTAGATGGAAGTCTGTATTTCCTGTCCTGACAAGATCCTGTTGTTCCTTACAAGAGTCAGTATTCCGCCCTTTTGTCTGTTTTTCCTGTCAGATCGGTAGCACTGGTATCCCCTAATCTTCAAGGCTATGTCGTTGTTTAGATGGGTTTCCTGCTTATTTGTTCTTCATGCAGGATATTTTCTAATTCTATCTTTTTACTGTACCCATCTCTTTTGCTGTTGATGCCTTCAGCATTCCAGTACATTATTTTTAGTGGTCTTATTTTGGATTGGCCAGTAGCTCAATTCTCTCGCCCCCTGACTCCACAGAGCGGTTGAGAAGGACATCCAGTAATAGAGGTTGGGCCCTTTCGAGGCTGAGGGCCCGGCGCTGCACCTGCCTGAGTGTCCATCACAGGGCGAGTGCCATATCGATTTGCGGTTATAGACATACTTCCATTTGCGTTGAGTGCGTGGCATCCTGATTGTTGTGTGCCTTTTGGCTGGTTGCCTCTGACTTCAGCACTTGAACTTGCTAGAGCAGACTGTGGTCTTGCTCGGTTGTAGGAAGGCCTGGCCAGTCTTAGTTTTAAGTCCCTGGTGACTGTTAAGCCCCATCCCCACGACAAGGAGCTGGCCTTGATGAGGTATCTAGAGATGTTATATGCTGTTGTAGCAGGTTTTCATCCTCATATATTAGGCATTGGTCATCTGCAAAGAGTAGCTTGTTGATGTTGGAATTTTCTACCTCTATGTTATTATGTGATTTTTCCTTATTGTTGGTTGCTTCAAGATTTATTTGTCCATATATATGATGAAGATGAGTGGTGATAGGACACATCCTTGTCTTACACCTGTTGTATCCTGAAACAATTCTGACAGACCTTCCGATGTTCTAACTGCACTTTGACTGTTTTTATATAATGCCATTATATTATCTAGTAGTTGTCCGGCTACACCGTAGGTTTCAAGTTTGCCTAAGTTTGTTTCTGTCCACACGGTCTTTTCCTGATCTATAAACACTATAGGTTTCTGACATATTCTATTGTTTTTTCACATAGTTATCTCTATGTAAATATAGCATAAGTACAGCTTTTGACTTTACAGCTCAAATAACCAAATGTTATTCATTGCCATTTCAGGTTAACATATTTTCAACTGAATTGTACATGCTTTATTTCATTTTATTTCATGACTGAAAATTTCAGCACTTTGGGAAATTGACCAGGGAGAAATATGTTCAATTGTTAATTCATTGATCCCCTCCCTTATGAGACAAGTAGTCTCATATTAACATGTTATATAACGAGAAGTGTCATGCAGTGGACGAAGGTAAGAGACAAATTGTGTCACCTGGTGAATGACATTGGAACAGGTAGTGTGATCCAAAAGGATGGCCATTAAAGGAGATAAAATTCAACACAGGTCTGTGGCCAAGGAAGAGATGAAAGAATTATTTGATGCTACTTTTGTATATTATATTTAATAATACACATATGATGTGTGTCAACAATTGATATGCTTCTGATTGTTGCATACCATTTATCTTTTCACAGCTGGCTGACTGTGCCTGGGATGAGCTTCTTCATGTCTACCACCCACCATTGTCATCATTAGCTGCATCTTGATTAATTTTTTTAAATAGTTCACTCAAGTTGTAAATATTTTTTTTATATTCCTGATCATCTATGTAATTAGACTTCCTGTCAATGTGGCAGGAACCATTTAGGCAGTCTAAAAAGTGTTCCTTGTTGCGGGTTCCTCGAGTCTGGCTTGCTGTAAGAGCTACCAGGTTTAGTGCTCTGTGCACACCATAAGCTGTTTTTCCTTCCGGATGATTCCACTGGCACAGGCAGTTGAGCAATTATGGATTTTCATTCATTTGCAGTGATACCGGGGACTATAAACAATTTATTCTTATACATATTTAAGCATTTTGCAACTAAGCCTACTGCTTCATTGCCTTTTATAGGGAACGTTCCAGCTGTGAACAAGCTACATAATTTATCAGTCTCCTCACCCACAGAAAAGTTTACTATTCTTTGTTTTGTGAACGGTCTTGTTTGTCCTTTCCTAGTAAACACTGAGGATGGCATTTCAGCTTTGTGAGCAGAAGTTATGGTTACGTAGAGTGAGGTCAACATTATCTATCTTCTATATTTAAACATTTTGCACTAGTTTTCAGCCCGTAGTGAACCTATGTTTAAATATTTTCTATCTTACAACATTTTGATTATATAAATATTGTCTTTATTGCAACATTTTGATTATATAAATATTGTCTTTACTGCATTTTGATTATATCTTGCACCTTTTCTTTCTCATTCAAGTTACATATCATCTACTATACACAAACTACACATTAAGCAAACGCAAATACTAGTCATGTAACACACAGTTTATTTGCTGTTCATAGGTATGGTATACTTTAAATGTGTTCCTTATGCAGCCTAGAACATAATCATCTGGCCCTGAAAACAGAAACAATAAAATAATGACAACCACAAAAAAAAAGTTACACAAATAGTATTTTTTTTTTTAAACAAGGTGATGACAATTTAAAAAAAAAATAGTACACAGAAAAAAAATAGAGAAATCACCATTATAGAATATATTTAAAAAAAAAAACATTTTAAAAATGTTTGGCCCCGTGTTACAAGACCAAAGCAGCTAAATATAAATGGAGGTAAAAGGAATTGCATCGGCCAAAAATATTTGTAATAAAATCAGTTAAGCAATGAGTCATTAAAAGTTTTGCATCAAGTCAGTGTAGCTTAACAAATGTAAAATTTGATTAATGTACATGATTTGCATGGGCATATAGAAATATACTTTTAATATATACATATGTATGTATACAAAAATATACTTTTTTTTTTTAAGGATGCCACTACTTTACCTTGGACAGTGAAGAATCAAATGGGGTAGATGGGAGGAAAATTATAAAGCAATCTAGAAAAAGGCTGTCCAGAATTGGGCACTTAAGAGGGGGCTTGGAATTGTTAGTAACAGGAAAAATAAGATCAAAAGTGGAGTTACACATTGCACAAGATCAAGGGGTATGGAGAAATGTGATATCCAGATGCATCTCAGCATGTACGAATGAAGATCATGTGGAGATTGCTCTACCAGTAGTATATAAGCAAATCTTAGATTGTTACCTATATAACTATTGATCTTTAAAAGACAGGGATTAGTTCACCTACATGGCATGATTATATTACAGGAACATTTAAATTTTCATCAAGCAGTAAGGGTTTCAAAAAGGAAAACCATGGTTCCACATTAAAAAAAAAATGATGCTGGGTGTGTCAGGCTTAGATGCCGCAGCAAAATAGAGAAATGCCAAAGAAAAGTAACTTTTTGGTGAAAGCAGAAATTAAGTGGTTTTTGTTTTAATAGGCTTGTGTTTATTAAAATAATTTAGAGATATTGTGGAGAACATTAACAAGAGAGGCAATGACAGCAGATATCAACTTCATTATTGACTAAGATCAACAATAAATCTTGGAAATGAAGATCAATGTTTTAAAAATATAAATCTATACTGCTGTGAAGTAGATTAGGTTGAGGCGGACAGGCAAAAATGGAGTAACATCAAGAAATGATCTTCCATCCAGATAAAAGACAGTGTAGTGGTGGTCCATTGTGGTCAACTTTATAATGACATGATGTACAAGGTATTATAATATTGTGGATTTCACACATTTTGAGAGAACAACAAAAATAAATGGACAAACCTTTCTCTTCTTATCACCTCCCAACTCAAAGTGTTTGCATCGCTTGATGGGCAGCTGTTTTCTGTACTTGCATTCTGTACATTCCATACGCAGCACAATTTTTCTTGTTGTCTTTGCCTAAAATAAAATCGTCAAAACATTTTAGGCTCAGATCATTCGTGTAACGATAGAGAGCTAATAATATAAGCAGTATTTAATTAAATGAGTGGCTGAATGGTTCAAAAAATTTTACAAGTAATTGTGGGATTCACTGAATGCATAAAAACCCACAGAACATTTCAGAATGGGGAGGGGGGCTAAACACAGCTTATGTTTTTGTAGCATTGCAAATTAATTATAAGTCTTCATTGATGTCACTGGTCTGCAAGTATTTCTGCGGTCCATGACAACTCCAAAATCCCTCAACCACTGCTAAAGAACTAAAAGAGCTAATACAATCCACAAAAGTCAACTGCAATAGATTGCCCTCCTACTGAAGAATTGGTGGAAATAAGAGTTAACTTCTCCAAAACTGCCAACAGAAAATCCCAGTACACCTACCCAGTGAGCTAGAGATGTCACGGCTATTATACAAAACAAACTGGGAGCAATGGCTGCAAATAAACAATATATTGATTACATACACCTATCAAGGCTCCCTTAGACCATTTTCCACCACAGCACGGTCCAATATAGACTCTAAGCCACCTTTACCACATTGGAATAATCCACATAGGCGGATCCACAGATACCAGAACATCAATTATGTAACAACTTTACTGAACATCAAAACTGGCCCCATCATCTCAGACATACAACAAATACTGGAGACAATAGGAAGACCAGAGAACTGTGTCCTGATAACAGAGAGGGAATTATAAAATTTATATGCAAGGAAAAAAAGAAAAGAGATTCATTGGTCATAGCTACAATTAAAATTAGTATAATTTTGGTTGATTTGTGTTCTGGATTTTGACATCAATGAACTGTGTGATAGTTTTTGTCAAGTGTAGAAAAGTGATGACTTGTGCATGTCAAATTTGCTTTTTCATGTCTTTAATGTGATTGTTACATTAAACATTTGCACTTTTCCTTTACATTGGATGTGGTTGCATTTAAAAGCAGTTTAATTCTTTTGAAGTTTGAGTGTGATGTTGCATTTGAAAGTTTATTTTATTCTTTTAAACTGACAAGCTTGAGTGTGATAGAATGGTCAATTTTTTTTATTTTTTTAACGCTAATCTCAGTGTGACAAAGATAGCCTTTTTGTCTTTGGAATAAAGGAGAGTGACAAAAGAAAAGTCCATGACACTGTAAGTTTTAATGGTGGTCTTATAACAAAGCAACAAAAAGAATGATACACCAAATTGATTATATAAAACAAAAACAGAAGTGCATAGAAGCAAATGTTACCTTCTTTCTGAAGACAGGCTTAGACTGACCACCATAACCACTCTGTTTTCTGTCGTAACGTCTTTTACCTGTTAAAATAAATGATCCAAATAATTGTAATAATCACAAGCAGAATTTTAACAAGGACCACTTTTACTCAAAAGAATATATTATTCAAAAGTATTATCTCATCTAGGAGCTTGGTAGATGATTGTTTTTCTCTTTCTATTGAAAGTCACAACCTGTCTTGTTTGAGCACTTTGATAAAATGTTCAAATTAAAAGATCACATTATTTTTAAAGATGATATTTACTAATATAATCACACTCAAACATAGATTTCAAATTTCACACACCTATGGGAAAAATGAACAAATCCAAATATAAGTATATTTGTATACTAATTTAGCTGTTTCACTGACACCCATTGTGTGTACGTATGATTTGGAGACACCACAGGTTTCAATATTTCACATATTTAAGAATTTGACAGTAATTTTTTTTTTTTCCATTTTGCTTTATGCCATGTATTTTACAGTGCAATGAAAAAAGTCAGGTTCCAAGATTACTCAAAAATTATTTATTAAAAATGAACTCAGCACATAGACAAATTTTTCCTTACTCACTTGTTTTAAGTATTCTACCTATTCATTTGATATCTAGCACTAACAGTACAATCATGTGATATCGCGCAGGAAAAAAACAATTATTACTGAACATATTTGGTTATTTCTGATCCACTTCGTGTCTTCTTCTTCTTCTATCCTTCCTCTGTTGCCGTTGGCGTCGAGGGGAGAAACAATCTGCGATTCTTTGCTCTTCTGTTGGCATCTTCTGATGTTATTCCTCCTAGTGACTCTAGTATTCCATTTATCCATCTCTTTCTCTGTCTTCCTCTTAATCTGACCTTTTCGTAGCGTTTGTTTATGGCTCTTTGATTCATTGTTAGTTCTTTCTGTCTTGTTATATGGCCGAACCAATTTATCTGTTGTTTCTTTATGTATTCGATGGCTGGTTCAATTTCGAGTTTCTTCCTCAGGTCAGTGTTTCTTACTCTGTCCCTTAAGCTGTTTCCTGTCATTCTTCTGACACATTTCATTTCTGTGGTCGTTATCTTTCTTATTGTTCTAGAGTCCAGCGTCCAATTCTGGCACTGATAGCACAGAGTTGGTAGAAAAATTGATTTGTATATTGCCCTTTTTGCTTCCGTAGTTATTGCTTTGTTTTTCAATAGTGTTGATACTTGGCCTATAACTTGGCATGCTTTGTTACACCTTATATCTATCTCTGTTTCTTGGTTATTGTCTTGTGTTAGCGTGCTACCCAGATATTTAAAATTGTCAATTGCCACTTCGTGTGTAGGCTAGAAATGTGGTTTTTATTTTAGTTAATCTGACAAATCATCCTCACTGCACATTAGAAAAGTCCATAACTGCTCAGATCTTAAAGTAAATCCCTCAACATGTAGCAGACACCCATATTGTGATGGTTGATACGTATTCTTTGTATTAATGCTGCAGTCTGGATTCTCCCACCTTGACATGATATTCGTGAAGTTTGCTTATGGCTGCTGAAATTTACTGTCATTTTTCTTTTAGTTGCATTTTTATCCAGTGTCCCAGAAGGCATTCAGAATGTCAAAGTAGTCCATTGGTCTTCTGCACAACATCAGCCAAACTGGCAAATCCATTGCCTTCTAAACCTGCATACCCTGGCATGCAAATGAAGCTACTACTTGTTAGACTAGACTTCCCAGAGACTAACAATTGCAGTCAGCTGCAATCTTTCTGAGCACACCCACTGTCACAGAAGAAATATGTAAAAGTCTGCATTTCAAGCCACACTGATGCTTTAGTGACAGCCATAATTTCCACTGTCAAACTACTTGTAATCATTGGGGAAACTACCACTATCTTCATTCACAGTTCGACTTCCAACATAAAGAAAAAAGTAATGGTACAAGACATGAATCTGTGTCTTAGCACACAGTTTTTTACCCACTATGCCACCTATCCAGAACTGTTCAGATACCCCTGTCTATTTGTCGCCTCAAGCCTAGTAACTAGTGAGCAAGGTGCCATTCCTGACCTTCCACGAGTATGAACTCTGGTAACCGTATGTCCCAGTCGGCCGCGTATTTTTTTTATCAACCATAAATACAATTCATACAGCTTCTAGTGGGAATTGAATACAGGTTGTTCGAACGGGGGTAGCTAGTGGGGTATTCAACACGAGCCTTGAAAGCCCACAAGCTCTGTATGTGCTAAATAACAGACCAATCTCTGTAAATGATTGCGACACAATCAGAACAGTTCTCGAAACTCAAGGACTTCTGATCAAGGACCTGCCCCAACGAGCAAGGAATTTTTCTTATATTATCTGCCCAATGATGAGAAAGGGGGTACTGCACTCAGCAGTACACATGGCTTATTGTGTGGTATATAGATTTTGAAATATGGTTGGCTTACATTGCTGAAGTGTTTTTATCTGTTTTGAATTCACTAACTTTCCTACTTCTGCATGCACTGCTAGATAATACAGATTCATTGATCAGTTTAGTTGGCTAATGGTTTGTGACTTCTCCATATAGCCTGTCCTGGTATGGTATCGACCACAAGAGCCTTCTGTTTATCATAAGTTAAACATAGTTGTAGCAGGTCCAGCAGTTTTTTTTCAGTGTGCCAATCACATTCAAAAGTGCTTATCATTGGGCTCATGAAAAGACGCTTTAATCTGTTGTGGCTTGCTCCAACTGTAAAGTTTCTGATTCTTTTGTTTTGGTGGTAGTTTTTGTGGTGTTCTGTATTCTATTTGTTCCAGACAAGCCTCATTGAATCCTCATAAGTTGCACTTGTACATGGCTGGTATCATTTACCTCTCATCGCCTCCAAATATCAGTGAGATGGGTGGGATCTTCAGCATCTCTGGCAGAGGTTGTAAAGTGTTACTCTTAAGATCATTTAGGTCTTCATTTACATACTCCTGTCACTGACTGATACAGCATGTTTTCTATAATCTCTGTCAAGAGTTTTCAGCTGCAGCTTTAATAGATTATGCTTTAATGTGACTTTCCTGCTTTGTGCAATGTCTTTTCTGTCTTGTTTTTTAGACATATGAAGATTCCTGCTCTTCCATTTTCTGATACATTGGTTGCTGATCTATGTAGGCATGCATCCAGGAGTCAGGGCAGTGTTTTATTCTAATTTTCGAAATGGTATTCATTTCCCCTTCCATGCTATTTTTTTAATTATACACTAAATATCAGGAATGCTCTCTTTTGGGTCATGACGGCACTGTTTATTCCACAATGGGTGCTGCTGTAATTGGATCCACTTTCTGCATATTCTATATTCATTAATTTTTACGCTCTGGAGAAGATTGTTGTCCCCAGTAGATGCTGACAGTGAGCTCATTTTCTTCATCAAAAAGGTAGATGACCTACCTCAGAGGTATTATCTTTTAATCAAGCACCATTTTTTCTAACAATTTTAATGCTGAGGTTGCCGCTGTTTGGATTACAATGAGTCTGCTTTATTTTCCTCATTATTGAAATGTATACTTTATAAATGTGATTCTCAATTGTAACAGCAAAGAAATGTGCATCTTCTTGAGTTAATTTTTACTTCGAACATAGATCAATGCTTGTGAGAACACTTTCTGGTGTGAAACATTCAAGTTTTACCCATAAGTGTTATTAAAATTTAAGCTTAACTGATAGATTTGAATGTACCAAAAAGATATTTGATTATACACAGTACAATGTGTGTAATGAATAAATGAACCAGAAAACTAAAATGTGGGTGATAAGTTGTAGTGAAACTTCTTCAGCAAGACAAAACAAGTCCCATGAGGCCCAAAAAATGGATTTCATAAATTTTCTAGTATAGATCTGATATTAATACAAACCTTGGGCATACAAGGAAGCTTTTCCAGCCTTGTATTGTGTGACTTTGTGAACAGTGTGCTTTTTGCACTTTTTGCCTTTGCAAAATGTGCGGCGTTGCTTTGGAACGTTGACCTAATGATTTTTAAAAATGTAAAAAATAAAAATCAAAGTGAAAAATATTTTCTAACTCGAATTGTTACCCTCATCATTAGATCAATACCACTATCATGTACTAAATGAGTTAATAACAGTGAAGAGATAAATAATTATCAAAATTGGAAGACAAACCCTTTACCAAAAATGATATAAATGTAGGTGCCTAACTAAAAGCGCATGTTAGGTTGTCTTATATAAAAATGTGAAGTTTCTACAATAAATAAGATATGATAATTAGCCACAGTAGCTAAATAAACCTTGTTCATAACTGTACATTAATTAATCAATCATGATGAGGAAGGAAAGATTAAAATGTAAGTGAATTAACTTTGCATTATTTTACTGCATATAACACTAACAGGAATACACCAAAGTATCACATTGAATTAAGTGTTAAACCAGACTTTGATAATCTAGGAAGTCTGTCCGGCGTAATCACCGTAATGGTTTTTCAAGGAGAGCTAATCTATTTTAAAATAAAAACCACCTGGCTTGAAAGAAAGAGATCACTTTCATCTTTAAATTTTCACACAATTATAAAGAAATAGATTCAAACAATAAATAATTTGAGATACAATATCCTAGATATTTAGTAGACATAATTTAATTATAATATCTTTTCTGTGATGTAAAGTGGATATTCTTGGCATGATGGTGAAAGAAAAAGTAATGTTTTCTATGAGGCAATTTAATCAAATAATTACTAAAAACAACTTCAACAAATTGCAGTGTTACCTTCATATTTCACACACCTATAACCTATAAAAATAATAAATATACATGATATGGACTTCATCCCATAACCGATAACCCTGGGGGTCATTGGGGTACTGACAAACTTCTTTGTCAACTTTCACTGTGCATATCTACTAATTACCAATAACTGTTTGAGACTATTAATAATTGATACAGCACAGAAATACTACAGTTTGAGTAGTTAAAAGGCTGATTTAATTTTTCTGTGAAAGGAGGACAGGTAGACAAAGATAACATTTTAAAAAAAGATAGGCCTTTCCTTTAGCTACTATTCTTTAGCTTCACACAGTTCCAAATGAAGAATGAACGAGTGTCCTGTCAGAGTACTAAACTAGACAGAACACTGGAGAAGCAGAGGGTTGAAGTTTTCTCTATCACCTCACTCAACGACAACCTCACCAGGATTACGAGTTACTGAATATGGGGTAAGTCCTATTTAGCGTTATAAGTTATTTCAGCAAAAGATCTTCCCTGCCTAGTAAAAATTTCAACATGTTTTAAAATTAAAAATATATTACAGAGATAATAAAAAACGATGATACCTCATGCATGTATAGTATGATTGTCAAATATTTAAAAAGTTACGCAATTTTACGTGACAAAAACTAAATATCTACTTTATATTTTTCCAATTGTACTTAATACTTAATTCTACATAGTTGCATAGCAAAAAAATGAAACGCTACCATGAAGCAGATGAGATATGTTGTAGTAGAACAATATTGTTACAATGTAATACAATTTTAAACTGGTTTGGCTCTAGATTAATCATCAGGTGGATGGAGCTCGCTCTGTTAAGAAACTAACTGCATATGGCCCATCAATATTTGAGGCAAATCGGAAAACGATTTTGTAACTTGAGTCTTTGGGAGGTGTCAGTGAGTACCGATTTTTATTGGCTAGATTGACTAACTTACGGAAATTGTGTTGTCAGCATTGTTGTAGTGATGTTATGCATATATGACATAAGTTGTAAGAACAAAACTAGAGTGGTTTACAAATACTGTTAGGATTTACATTTAGGGTTTGTATTTAATACTCCTTTCTCTATACTCTACATTAATAATTAATGACAAATTAAAGAAACACCGAAAAAAATGCAAATTGTAAGTAACTCAAGGGTACCTTCCTTTCTGTCATTCACCTGATGACTACTAAAGGAACTGATTTTCTTCTCTTCGTTTTTACTTCGTCAACATCATTAGGACATTTTAAGTCAAGTGGGAATAAATTTGTTGTAGTTTACAGTAGAAATGTGATATTTGCGCCTTTCAGCCCACCACACGGCACAATCAACTTCAGATTGGAATTTTTTAGCACTCCAGTACCAGGGTTGTCTTCCCTCTTCAATCCCTTGGCCAAATTCAAATTAGACAGATCTGATCTGTTTCGGGAGGCCCGAGGACTGTGATGACTGTGTAAAGAGGTGGAGTGTGGTCTGGATGGTTCTCAGATTCTGGTTCACCAATCTTGGCACAAGCCATCAGCTGTGGGTCGCTGCTTCCTACTTAGCCTACTAATTGCCAGCTTTTAGCTGTGACAGAGTTACTCAACTGAGAGTAGTGAGAGGCACCTGTTTGACTCCACCAATAGGGTACATATATAACATACATTGTGATTGATTCTTCCAAACTCAACTGAAATAATTCACTACACTATACTAGGACTTTAGCCTAAAACAAAACAAACAATAAATAATTTATACAAACTTCTACACAATAAAAAATTATTATAATAAAAAATGTTAGTTATATTTTACAAGGCATACTTAAGCCCAGTAGCCAACCCTGAGGGACTTTCAGTACTTTCACATCATCCCTTCAGTCAGAAATGTGTGAGAAACACTAACAGAAATGATAATAATGATAATCATAATAAGAAGGCATGTTTTCCCAGTTCTTAGAATCTAAGGTATTGAGCGTAGGTGACAGTTAACATTATTAAGGTGTATAAATAATTGTACGTAGCACTAGTAGACTGCCTACACATATTAGATAGCAACAATTTCAGTTACCTTCTTCAGTTGCGTGCATAAGGCGATATAATGTACTTGCAAATATAAATATAACACGGGAGTCCAAGCTCACCAATATTTACACAATTTTCGGTTAGTAACTATTGTTGAACATGAAATTTGTATAATAAAGTATAACATGACACATCTTTGAAATATAATAAAGAAACATACCCAAAAAAATACTTTAAATTATCAGATTTAATGGATATTAAAATTAAAATTAAGTTTAGCACCCACCATTGTGAAGTTTACAGAGGAAAAGGAAGTATCACTCTGCTATTCTCGCGCATGGGCAGGGTTATCAAAGTTATACGCCGTGTTTCCGGTGTGCAGATTAAGCGTCAAATAGTTGAGCCGAATTATATTATTGCAGGAGAAATGAAAAATAAAATAGAAAAATATTGTATGGTAAAATCTTTGCGTGATTAAATGGACAAAGTAAAGCTTTAACAATACCATTTTTTCTATTTTTGTTTTCATGTCTCCTTCACATTTAGCTTACTGCAACCTCGCATTTGTATGCATTTCTTTGCCTTGACTCATATTTTAGCACTTAATTTTTACCCTTTACTTTTCTTTTTTTCTACCCTCTTATGCCTGTATCTATCCCCCTCGAAAAAAAAAATACGCAGTGTCTTAAATTTAGACTAATTTTCTTAACATGGTGTTTGTTTACTCATTTGCCAATCGCATTGCAATGTCTCTTTACTTTTACTGTTTAGTTCATCATCGGTCTTAATCGTCCATTTGTTCAAGTCTGCTTCCATAGTCTTAGAAAAATTAATATAAAATTGCATATATCAACTTAACTTTAAAAGAAGATAATACACAAAATGTAAGGTTTCGGCCACAAGTCTTCTTCCTTTAAATAAAACAACATGTCAATTATTTTAAAAAATGTATACTTAGCTTGAAGAAACGCAGTCCACTATTCTTTTCTGTTGAGCTGTATGGAAGTAGGCTTTATTTTTCTAATAGCACTAGTTTTATGTATTCCACTTGTTCATGTATTAGTACTAACGCCTCTAATGTTTCATAAGTGCCTGGCTTATGTAATTTGCCACCTTCATTTGCCAACCGGTATGCCTCATCATTTCCAAAAAATATTACAGTGAGATTGGATCCATTGAATCACAGTTCTGCATCCCTGGCCATGTTTGTAGAGTGTTTCTCTTAAATCAACTCATGAATTGGAGTTTCTAGAAGACACTGAAAATGTTATGTTTATGTGCATTATATTTATGTATGTGAACCTTTATTCATGAGTAGGCGGCCTTTTCCAAATATGTATACAAATGAAGTAAAAGTTATAGCACGCGTGTTTACTAAAAACTTATAATGCAAACACTCTTTTAAGAAAGTAGAACAAATACAGGCAGTGATTGAAATCTGTGATACGAAGTCTGTGACAGTGGATGAGACGGAAGAATCAGAAAAGATCAACGACTCAGAAAGCGAAAACAAAGTATGGGTACTAGAGGGGCGTTTTCGTGACATGAGATGCGAATATTACTAACCACCATGGAAGAGATAGGAGCCTCATCTGGTATCACTTCGAAACAAGTCAGGGAGAGCAATTTGAAGCACAAAAAAGAACCACTCAACACAATTCGGAAAAGCAACTTTAGGGGTATGTAGAGAGACACAACACCTACTAAAAGTCATCTTGAAAGAAAAGGTACAAGGTAGACAAGGCAAGCTAAGACCAAATTAGACTGACAACATCAAAAGATGATTAGAAGAACCTATCACAACGTGCACCATCAAGACAAGAGAGAACGGAAAATGGCGCTGCCTAACAGCCAATCTTCCATATGGAGACGGCACCTAATGATACAGACGATGCTTCAGCCGAGTTTGCGGCTTGATTTAACGATAAAAGATAAACATAAAATGGTATTAAGCGGCTAAATCTGTTTAAAAAAAAAAAAAAAAGAAAAGGGCCTACTAAATTTTGCATTATTTACTGAAGAAAATTAGCATTATTTACTGAAGCTATTTCAAGCAAATAATCAAAGGTTTACCCACGCCTTAAAGTATATTGGGAACATGATGCTAGTGCCAATATTTTCAGACACTGCGTGAAACTAAAAGCAGCTTGTCCGAAATAAACTCATCATATTTTATTTGGAAATTAAACCTGGACCCTTTAGGACAATAAATAGTACATAACTACCCAGCCATTGTGGCTTGACTATTCTACGTTCTGTCCTAGAATCAATACTCCCTGGCTTTATGGGCGTAAGATATAATAAAATGTGCTACTATATATAGGAACTGAGAGTACCAGTAGAACACATCGAAGTGTTGTCACAGATTACGGAGAAAAGGACAAATAAATCAACTCGTTCACAACAAACAACCACTCGTTTCAACCAAGAAAGTCGCCAGAGAAATTTGCTATAACAAAACAAATACTAAAAGAATTGTAGTGTGTAGCTTCCATCCGATAATATCAACTATTTGAAGAGAGAGCACACACACACGCGCGCTATCATCTGGGGCGGTTTGAATGGAGACAGTACTCAAGAACAATGTCGTAGCTTGGAGTAAAAAAGTAAAGTACCCCCGTCACGCCAAGTGGCGTATAGGGAAATATGGTGTTAGTGACCATATATTTTACAGACCTTCAGCACATGATTTTTGGGTTAATGTGGTCGGTATTACGCCCGTGCTGGTTTACTTTCCCAGAAAAAATCCGGTACCCATTTAAGGCTGGGTGAACCCGGAAGCCGTCGGTTGGGATCCGAACCCTACCCCTTGTCCGTGGTAGTCCAGTTCACTAACCACTGAGCTATCACGGCTCCCAAACCATGGTCGGAGGGCGGGTCGGCAAAAACGAGCGAGCCGACCTCATTCAGCCTTGCAAAGACTGCGTCTACTGGAGCT
The DNA here is from genome assembly GCA_032433765.1 of Megaustenia siamemsis. NCBI lineage: Eukaryota > Metazoa > Mollusca > Gastropoda > Stylommatophora > Ariophantidae > Megaustenia > Megaustenia siamemsis. The sequence continues at coordinate 41,273,271 of JAVIAB010000047.1, forward strand.
CCCGCACCATAATTTTTGGCGCACAGGCACCCGGTAGCTTGGAGTGTGAAAGTACAACTCTTTATTTAACGCAACTCACTATGTAGTACAACTCTCTATGTAGTGCAACTCGCTATGTAGTGCAACTCGCTATGTAGTGCAACTCTCTATGTAGTGCAACTAGCTATATAGTGCAACTCGCTATGTAGTGCAACTAGCTATGTAGTGCAACTCTCTATGTAGTGCAACTAGCTATATAGTGCAACTCGCTATGTAGTGCAACTAGCTATATAGTGCAACTCGCTATGTAGTGCAACTCTCTGTGTAGTGTAACTAGCTATGTAGTGTTACTAGCTATGTAGTGTAACTAGCTATGTAGTGTAATTCGCTATGTAGTGCAACTACCTATGTAGTGCATGCAACTCGCTATGTAGTGTAACTAGTTATGTAGTGCAACTCGTTATGTAGTGCAACTCTCTATGTAGTGTAATTAGCTATGTAGTGTAACTAGCTATGTAGTGTAACTAGCTATGTAGTGTAACTAGCTGTGTAGTGTAATTCGCTATGTAGTGTAACTAGCTATGTAGTGTAACTCACTATATAGTGTAAATAGCTATGTAGTGTAACTCGCTATGTAGTGTAACTAGCTATGTAGTGTAACTCGATATGTAGTGTAACTCTCTATGTAGTGCAACTTGCTAGTAGTGCAACTCGCTATGTAGTGCAACTCGCTAATAGTGCAACTCGCTATGTAGTGCAACTCGATATGTAGTGTAGCTCTCTATATGGTGAACTCGCTATGTAGTGTAACTAGCTATGTAGTACAACACGCTTTGTAGTGTAACTCTCTATGTAGTACAACTCTCTATGTAGTGTAACTAGCTATGTAGTGTAACTAGCTATGTCGTGCAACTCTCTATGTAGTATAACTAGCTATGTCGTGCAACTCGCTTTGTAGTGTAACTCTCTATGTAGTGTAACTCTCTATGTAGTGTAACTAGTTATGTAGTGTAACTAGCTATGTAGTGCAACTCGATATGTAGTGCAACTCGCTATGTAGTGTAACTAGTTATGTAGTGTAACTAGCTATGTAGTGCAACTCGATATGTAGTGCAATTCGCTATGTAGTGTATATAGTTATGTAGTGTAACTAGCTATGTAGTGCAACTCGATATGTAGTGCAACTCGCTATGTAGTGTAACTAGCTATGTCGTGCAACTCGATATGTAGTGCAACTCGCTATGTAGTGTAACTAGCTATGTCGTGCAACTCGATATGTAGTGCAACTCGCTATGTAGTGTAACTAGCTATGTCGTGCAACTCGCTTTGTAGTGTAACTCTCTATGTAGTACAACTCGCTATGTAGTACAACTCTCTATGTAGTGTAACTAGCTATGTAGTGCAACTCTCTATGTAGTGTAACTAGCTATGTAGTGTAACTCGCTATGTAGTGTAAATCGCTATACGTAAAGACCCCGTTACGCCAAGTGACGTATAGAGAATATGGTGTTAGTGACCATAATTTTTGTTTATAGAACTTCGGCACATAATTTTTGAGGTAATGTGGTAGTACGACCCCAACCGACGGCTTCCGGGTTCACCCAGCCTTAAATGGCTACCGGATTTTTTTCTGGGAAAGTAAAGCGGCCCGGGCGTAATACTGACCACATTACCCCAAAAATCATGTGCCGAAGGTCTATAAAAAATTATGGTCATTAACACCTTATTCCCTATACGCCACTTGGCGTGACGGGGGTACTATAACTACTAAGTCTGTAGTGCCACTCATGTATTTCCGCTATGGTTTACTTATCCTGATTTGAGCACTCGACAGGGCAGACAAGTACTTTCAGATCCTATTTTATACCGCCTCGTGGACTCAGGACTGGAAATACAAAATACTTCAGATTGTATAAAATAGATTTACGAAATGGTTGGTTGGTTGGTTGGTTGGTTGGTTGGTTGGTTGGTTGGTTGGCTGGCTGGCTGGCTGGCTCGCTGGCTGGCTGGCTGGCTGGCTGGCTGGCTGGTTGGTTGGTTGGTTGGTTGGTTGGTTGGTTGGTTGGTTGGTTGGTTGGTTGGTTGCGTTCGCCCGATGACTAAAGTATTCTAGAGTATCGTAGTAGACTAGAATATTCCTCTTCATCATCCGCCCTTACAAGAACATAGTGGACGTGTTTGCGTTGTGTTGTGGTTTGCAATATAACTATTATATTTGCGCCTTTCGGCCCAACACATCCGACTTCAGCACGACATGTTTGAGTATCGAGTTGTCTTCTCTCTTCGATCCCTGCACACTTGGCCAGACTAGACAGGTTAGTCTGTTACTGGAGGCACCACGGAGAGGTGGAGCAGGGTCTGGATGGTTTTAGTTCACCGATCCTGGCGCAATCCATTAGTTGTGGGTCGCTGACAACTCCCAGCTCTGGTGCTGGGAGGCGCGCCTTCGCCTCCAATTTACGAAATAAGGACAAAACATGTGTCATACTGGTTGACATAGGCGATCATGTCCTTCCACAATGCTCTATCCACAATACAATGTATCAATTCTGTTGTTGACTGTTTCCCGTGCATGTCACCAATATATCCAGTATTTTTTTTCTTTTTGCCGTCCGCGATCTCTCCTTCCCTGTATTTTGCCAGTTGTAACCAATATTCCAAATTTCTTCTCATCATGTGCCTGAAAAATGTTGCTTGTTTCTTTCTGATATTTTGAGGAGCTCCCTTTTTGTGTTGGCTTCTTTGAGAATGTCCTTCTTTGTCTTTTCAGCTGTCCAGAAAAATCTCAACATTCTTCTGAGAAATCCGTCTCTGTGGCCAAGTCTTCATCAGTAGAAAAACACGAATACCATTTCTTGCGATCCCCTACTCCATGAACTGCTGCTTTAACACGTACAGAAAAGAGAGGTTATGTGATCTAGAGCTTGTCTAACGCCCTTGCTTGTCTTAAACTTGTCTACCGATGAAGTCTTCGTAGCCGAAACGTTTAGTTATTTTAACAGTTTCTTTTTTCCTTACTCCGCTGTCTTTCCCTGATTTCTCATGATATAGTTATGCCTATTTTCTTTCTATTTAAATACGTTTTTCTCCTCAACTAATGACAGACTGAAATTACAATTGTTCTTTGTAATGCACATATGTTGGCTATTTGGAAAAGGTTGGTCATTATATATAGCTATGAATTCACAACTTGCTTCTTATGGCTCAGGAGACTTAACTTTCGACCAATCCCGATTTTGCCTTTTAATCTCTAGCTTTAACCAATGTCATCAATGGAATGAAAATACAACTTCCACGCTTAAGATGTAAAGGCATGCGGATGCACCAAGATGCGTAAATATGCGAAACCGCTGTAAAGCTGATAATAATGACAATTTTGAAACGTCGACTTTTGTTTTGTCCATTACCACGTAAAGCTGTCACCATACCACTTTTTTAAAATAAATTGCCACGCTTAAGATGCTCATTCTATTTGCTCACTCTCGTGTGAGATATCGGAAGCGGGCTACATATAACTATATAAACCACCAGACTCATGTCCGCAGTAGTAACCCATCAACAAATTTCGGTAGCAAGTTAAGATAATCAATATAGTTATACTCGCCTTCAGTTGACATTCCTAATTGTTTGTTGATGTATACTAAATAGCTGCAGTCCCAGACACCTATCAGTAGTCACGGGGTTCTGTATGGCCTAGGGGTAAGGCACCAACCTCTGGAGAAAGAGGTCCTGAATTCGAATCCCATCAAAAGCGGTGGAAGTTTTGTGTCTTTGAATACATTATATCTTCCTGATTTTACTTCTCCTTCGTTTGGGGTTTACTTCCCCTTCGTTTGGGCTTTACTTCCCCTTCGTTTGGGTTTTACTTCCCCTTCGTTTGGGTTTTACTTCCCCTTCGTTTGGGTTTTACTTCCCCTTCGTTTGGGTTTTACTTCCCCACCGTTTGGGTTTTACTTCCCCACCGTTTGGGCTTTACTTCCCCACTGTTTGGGTTTTACTTTCCCACCGTTTGGGTTTTACTTTCCCACCGTTTGGGTTTTACTTCCCTACCGTTTGGGTTTTACTTTCCCACCGTTTGGGTTTTACTTCCCCTTCGTTTGGGTTTTACTTTCCCACCGTTTGGGTTTTACTTTCCCACCGTTTGGGTTTTACTTCCCCACTGTTTGGGTTTTTAAGTTTAAGTCATCCTTACAGGATGTAAAAGTATATAGAGGGGCAGATATAGCTTCTGATCATCATCTGCTGTTAGCCAAACTTAAAATTAAATTAAAAAGGTATACTACAACGAATAAGGGCAGAACGTATTTCAATGTAGGGTTTCTTAAAGAACAAGGAATTAAAGATAAATTCGCAGTCACAATATCAAACAAATACCAAGTCCTCCAACAACTAGAAAATACAATAAATATAGAAGATCATTGGAAACAGGTAAAAAATATATGGAAAGAGACATGCGAAGAAACACTGGGGAAAAGAGAACGCCAGAATAAGGCATGGATGACAGCAGAGACCCTGGATAAAATTAAAGAAAGAAAGAACAAGAAAGCAGACATAAATAAAAGCAAAACAAGAAGTAATAAAGCCAAGACACAGGAAGCTTACACAGAGGTGAACAAAGAAGTGAGAAGATGCATTAAAAGGGATAAGAGGAAATATATAGATGAATTAGCTAAAGAGGCAGAAGAAGCAGCAAATAAAGGGAATATGAAAGAACTGTACAACAGCACAAAGAAATTAGGTGGAAAATACAAACAGATCAACGCCTTTATCAAAGATAAGAAAGGAAATCTGCTTAGTAATATAAAGGAACAAATGGAGAGATGGAAGGAGCACTTTGAAGAACTTTTGAACAGACCTGGCTCAAATAATCCTCCAGATATACTACCAGCAGAAGAAGAATTACACGTTAACTGCGGAAAACCAAGCAAAGAAGAAATAATGAAAGCCATCAAACTGTTAAAAGATGGTAAAGCCACAGGACCAGATGAAATTCCTTCGGAAGCCATCAAAGCAGATATTATCACCTCTACCAAGATGTTACATAATCTATTGGATAAAATTTGGGAGAGGGAAGAAATACCTAAAGACTGGAGAGAAGGTTATATGATCAAACTACCAAAGAAAGGAAGTTTACAGGAGTGCACAAATTATAGGGGAATTATGCTACTATCAGTGCCAGGAAAAATATTAGGCAGAATCATTCTGGAGAGACTAAAAGAGGCTATAGAGAAACACTTGAGAGATGAACAAGCAGGTTTTAGGAAGAACAGATCATGTGCTGATCAAATAACTACTCTACGTATAATAGTTGAACAAAGTTTAGAACTAAAATCCCCACTTTATATTGGATTCATAGATTACGAAAAGGCATTTGATAGTTTAGACAGAAGAATGCTTTGGAAGTTGCTGAGTCATTATGGAATCCCCATAAAGTTTATTAACCTGATAAAAACAATGTATGAAGGAACAAAATGTAGTGTGGTGCATGAAGGACAGCTTACAGAAGCATTTGAAATAAGAACAGGAGTAAGGCAAGGATGCCTTCTGTCTCCATTTCTCTTTCTACTGGCCATAGATTGGATTATGAAAATAACTCAAAACAACAGAAATGGGATCCAGTGGTCACTGACCAAACAACTTGATGATTTAGACTTTGCTGATGACATAGCTCTCCTATCACACAGCCACCAACAGATGCAAGATAAAATGAGTATATTAGATGAGAGATCACAACAGCTAGGACTAAAGATTAATAGAGATAAGACCAACATTATGAGAATTAATGCAGTTGGCAATAACCAAATAAAACTAGGAGAAATACCTCTACTAGACGTACAATCTTATATATATCTGGGCAGTAATATAGATAAAGAGGGAGGAACAGAAAACGATACCAAAATAAGGATATCAAAAGCAAGAGGAGCTTTCATTGCACTGGGAAACATATGGAAATCCAAAGAAATTAGGCTAAATACAAAAATACAAATTTTCAACTCCAATGTTAAGTCGGTTCTATTATATGGCTGTGAAACATGGAGAATAACAAAATTGACAATCACGAAGGTACAGACTTTCATTAATGGATGCTTGCGCAGAATAAAGGGATGGAAATGGCAGGACAAAGTCACAAACGTGGAATTATGGAAATGTACCGGTCAAATACCAGTGGATAAAGAAATACAGCGAAGACGATGGCGATGGATAGGACACACACTACGGAAACCAACTGAGAGTATTACACAACAGGCCCTTTTTTGGAATCCCCAGGGGAAAAGACAAAGAGGAAGACCAAGGAATTCTTGGAGAAGACAGATTGAAGCAGAGATGAAGATGATGGGGAAGACATGGAATGATCTTAAAAGAATTGCAAAAAACAGAACGACTTGGAAAGTGTTTGTTGAAGACCTATGCTCCACTGGGAGCTAAAAGGTAGAAGAAGAAGAAGAAGTTAAGCTAATCAATATAGTTATACTCGCCTTCAGTTGACATTCCTAATTGTTTGTTGATGTATACTAAATAGCTGCAGTCCCAGACACCTATCAGTAGTCACGGGGTTCTGTATGGCCTAGGGGTAAGGCACCAACCTCTGGAGAAAGAGGTCCTGAATTCGAATCCCATCAAAAGCGGTGGAAGTTTTGTGTCTTTGAATACATTATATCTTCCTGATTTTACTTCTCCTTCGTTTGGGGTTTACTTCCCCTTCGTTTGGGCTTTACTTCCCCTTCGTTTGGGTTTTACTTCCCCTTCGTTTGGGTTTTACTTCCCCTTCGTTTGGGTTTTACTTCCCCTTCGTTTGGGTTTTACTTCCCCACCGTTTGGGCTTTACTTCCCCACTGTTTGGGTTTTACTTTCCCACCGTTTGGGTTTTACTTTCCCACCGTTTGGGTTTTACTTCCCTACCGTTTGGGTTTTACTTTCCCACCGTTTGGGTTTTACTTTCCCACCGTTTGGGTTTTACTTCAGCACCGTTTGGGTTTTACTTCCCCACCGTTTGGGTTTTACTTCCCCTTTGTTTGGGTTTTACTTCCCCACTGTTTGGGTTTTACTTTCCCACCGTTTGGGTTTTACTTTCCCACCGTTTGGGTTTTACTTCCCTACCGTTTGGGTTTTACTTTCCCACCGTTTGGGTTTTACTTCCCCTTCGTTTGGGTTTTACTTTCCCACCGTTTGGGTTTTACTTTCCCACCGTTTGGGTTTTACTTCCCCACTGTTTGGGTTTTACTTCCCCACCGTTTGGGTTTTACTTTCCCACCGTTTGGGTTTTACTTCCCCTTCGTTTGGGTTTTACTTCCCCACTGTTTGGGTTTTACTTTCCCACCGTTTGGGTTTTACTTCCCCACCGTTTGGGTTTTACTTCCCCACCGTTTGGGTTTTACTTTCCCACCGTTTGGGTTTTACTTCCCCTTCGTTTGGGTTTTACTTCCCCACTGTTTGGGTTTTACTTTCCCACCGTTTGGGTTTTACTTCCCCACTGTTTGGGTTTTACTTTCCCACCGTTTGGGTTTTACTTCCCCACCGTTTTGGTTTTACTTCCCCACCGTTTGGGTTTTACTTTCCCACCGTTTGGGTTTTACTTCCCCATCGTTTGGGTTTTACTTCCCCACCGTTTGGGTTTTACTTTACCACAGTTTGGGTTTTACTTCCCCACCGTTTGGGTTTTACTTTCCCACCGTTTGGGTTTTACTTTCCCACCGTTTGGGTTTTACTTTCCCACCGTTTGGGTTTTACTTCCCCACCGTTTGAGTTTTACTTTCCCACCGTTTGGGTTTTACTTTCCCACTGTTTGGGTTTTACCGCCCCACCGTTTGGGTAGTGATTTTCGATGTCGGAAAACGGCGAAAAAACAGGAAATCTCGCGTGAACTCTGAGCAAGTTAAGAAATTTACCTAATATCAAAATAAATTATTTAAAAAAAGATAAAAATATTAATACCTCTAAAATCAGCATCGGTCTTAAAACCGACCATATTACCCCAAAAATCATGTGCCGAAGATCTATAAAAATCATGGTCACTAACACCATATTCCCTATACGCCATTTGGCGTGACGGGACTCTTTACTTACTTTAAAGTGGGCATGCTTATCTGCCTGGCTGTTTCTCTGTTTTATTGTAGTCAGGACACTCCCATTACCGTTCACCCGCTTGTCCCAGCATTTCTGGAACTACGTTTCGACTGATTGTCCCTGTCAGATGTTGACGACACATCTTCTCTTAATAAACTCACCAGATAAACCAGACCCCCTATTCATTCCTAATCTGATCATTCTCTTAATAGGTTGAACTGGACTACAAAGGACAAGAGGTAGGGTTCGATCTCAACCGACGGCTTCCGGGTTCACCCAGCCTTAAATGGGTATCGGATTTTTGTGTGTGGTAAAGTAAAGCGGTACAGGCGTAACACCGACCACATTACCCCAAAAATCATGTGCGGAAGGTCTGTAAAATGTATGATCACTAACACCATATTCCCTATACGCCAATTGGCGTGACCGGGGTGGTATTGGGGGGGGGGGGCTCTTTACTTTTACGCTCAATAGGTGCACCCTTTCCTATCGATGTACCTATGTCTCCTTTAAGGGGTTAAGAACAAACTAAACGTGTTCTACGATGTCCAGTGTAAGATCACACACGCAAGTGTTATCACAACGAACATTAGCGAGTCAATCTCCGATGTCACTGAGGAAGGTTTGCCAACACAGATTATGTCTGTTCATCTTTCGCAAGAAGAAACTTCGCGTATCTGTCAGCAAGGGGTTTTGGAGGAGGGGGTAGGGGGTGTGGAAAGAAATTTGTAAAAAAAAAACCGCTTGATTCGTAGTTCTGTGTATATCATCATCATCATCATCATCATCATCATCATCATCATCATGTGCCATACCTATTGGCGTAGGCGATCATGTCCTTCCACAATCTTCTATCTACACTGCATCGTGTCAGTTCTGTTATTGACTGTTCTCCATGCCATGACACCAAGCTATATAATATGTTATCTCTTTGTCATCCGCGATCTCTCTTTCCTTGTATTTTGCCTGTTGTAACAAGTATTCCAACTTTCCTCTTCTCACGATGTTCCCGAAAAATGTTGAGTGTTTTTTTCTGATGTTTTTAGGAGCTGCCTTTTGTGTTGGGCTTTTTTAGAATTTCCTCATTGGTCTTTTTAGCTGTCCAGGGAACTGTCAACAGAAATGTATATACCATTATCATTATATCTTTTTGTGTAAATGTATAGCATTATGATTATATCTTTTTTTATATATAAATCTATAGCATTTTTATTATATCGCCATCTCATGGTGGACACAGTCAATCTCAAATTGCCTTATTTCTTGTCTATTTGCCCGGGTATGCTAGACATCCACAAAAGCCGAGGACATCGCGTTGATTCTACATCTACCTTCCTCATCACAGACTCATTTGAGACCTATCAGTCATTTTGAAGCCACAAGCTCCGTGTGACTTGGGCAGTCTTCTATATGTGTAATCCACTCGTGTCAGACGAGGAACTCAGGGCGGCCTCACACCCCCTTTCCAACCTGAAACAACCCGCATCAAAACAGGCCAAGGAGAGGGAGAGCATCAAAAAACTAAAACGACATGCTGTAGTCAGATATGTTGACGGAAATGCTCTAACAAATCAGCTTGCTTTAGACAACATCAGACAACTACAACCCTTTGCCTTTGGGCAATAATAATCAGTTACTATTGGTGGAAACTCTGAGGTGAAACATCAATTACATAGCAACACGTATTTTTGTTTGTTTGTTAAATAACTCGAGAATAATATTTATATTGATGGAAACTATGAGATGAAACAATATTAATTACACAGAGACAAGTAGGCCTATTCTTTTTTTTTTTAAATTTTATTAAATAACTAGAAAATAATATTTATATTGGAGGAAACTCTGAGGCATGAGAACACCCTCAATTCTGTAAAAATGCTAGTGCCCATATGTAAACTATGACCCCCTTTGTGACACTAACTTTGCAGTTCCATGAGTCTTTCGGGCAGAAAAGGACGAGAGTAATCAGTCATGATAATTTGGAGTTTTCCGCCTTCTCCTTGGCGAGGTCTGTCTCTATCTATTGACCCTTCGAGCCGTAGCCGGCCCATAGGGCATAGACCCAGATACTCTTTCTATTATCTAAATTTTTATTCAGCAGTTTGCAATCCTTATTTTATCAAATCTCTGCTGCTCAAATCCCTGCTGCTTTTGCCTCTCTGATCAATGTTCTTCTTAGTGTCTCTCTGGGTCGGCCTCTTTTCCTCTTACCTGTTGTTTCCCACATGAGGGCTTGCATTGTTATTCGGTTATTATCTCTCCTCTTCACATGACCAACATATGACCATCGTCTTTTCTTGATTACTGAAGATATTAGTGGTTGATTTGCGATTTCTCTAATTTCTTGTTTGTTTTGAATTTGTTCCACGCTATACCAAGTATTTTCCTTAGACATTTACTTTCGAATGCGTTCAACTTTGTTTCTATGTCTCTTATTTTCCAGCTCTCACACGCATAAGTAAGGGTAGAAGATAGTACGTTTGATTTGAATAGTCTAAGTTTTGTTTGTGCTGATGAGTTTTGATTTCCACAACTTTTCAAGGCTTCTGAAAGACATTGCTGATTTAGCTATTATGATTCTGATTTCTTTACTTCTATTTACTTGATTTAAATCAAAACTCATTAGCACAAACACAAAACTTAGGCTATTCAAATCAAATGTACTATCAACCCTTACGTATGCGTGTGAAAGCTGGAAAACAACAAGAGATATAGAAACAAAGTTGAACGCATTCGAAAATAAATGTCTAAGGAAAATACTTGGTATAGAATGGAACGAATTCAAAACAAACGAGGAAATTAGAGAAATCGCCAATCAACCACTAATATCTTCAGTAATAAAGAAAAGACGATGGTCATACGTTGGACATGTGATGAGAAGAGATAATAATCGAATAGCAAAGCAAGCCCTCATATGGGAAACAACAGGTAAAAGAAAAAGAGGAAGACCCAGGGAGACACTGAGAAGAACATTGATGAGAGAGGCAAGAGCAGCAGGAATCGGCTCCCTCAATGAGATAGAACTGCTTGCACAGAACAGAGACAGATGGCGAGATTTAATAAAATATCTTTAAAAGAAAACTGCTAGAACAAAAATTCATATAGGAGAAGGTGTATCTTGGTCTACGCCCTATGGGCCGGTTACGGCTCGAAAGGTCAATAGATAGATAGATAGATAGATTTACTTGACGAGGTACGATTCGTTACATTAGACATCATTTGTAATTAAAACTTAAAGTGAAAGCTGCATTTGCTACATATTTAATTCGTTCTTGGTATGATATATTATATAATAATAATGGAGAACTGATTATAGTATGTCACAGGTAGTTGTAGCTCTGAACTGTCTCCAGATGTATTCCTTCAAATTTGATATTTATTGGTAGGTCTTGAGAATTTTCTTTGTTTATGATCATATTTTTAGTCTTTTTGATATTCATATCTAGTCCATATTTTGTGCTTGCCATGTCTACAACAATTACTTAATGTAATAAACATGACAGGCAAAAAATATGGACTAGATATGAATATCAAAAGGACTAAAACTATTATCATAAACAAAGAAAATTCTCAAGACCTACAAATAAATATGAAAGTTGAAGGAATACACATGGAGACAGTTCAGAACTACAACTACATGGGACATACTATAACAAGTGATGGAAAATATATAACTGAAATAAACAAAAGAATAGGTATGGCACAAAGTAATTTTAATGCCATGAAAAATATACTAACATCAAAGCAAATAGCACCAGGACTAAAACTAATAATAGCAAAATGTTACATCTTCATATCTTCTCAATATTCCTGTATGATGCAGAAACATGGACATTAGACAAGAAAAAGAACAGAAAATTGAAGCCTTTGAAATGTGGATTTATAGAAGAATATGTAGAATTGGATGGAAAGAAAAGAAAACAAACGATGGAGTTTTAAAAGAACTAAAAATGAAAAGAGAACTACTAAATGCAATTAGAACAAGACATGCAATTTTTGGGGCATGTTAAAAGACGCAACGGCCTAATAAAAGTAGTATTGGAATGGAAAATACAAGGTAAAAGAGGTAGAGACAGACCAAGACTAACATGGACGAGCAACATCAAAAGATGGACAAGTCAGCCTATGACAACCTGCACCATCAAAGCAAGAAACAGAGCAGAAGAACTGAGAATAGCGCTCCATGGTAGCCAACCTTCGATGTGGAGACGGCAAGTAATGATGATGATGATGATGATGAATGGGGAAAAAGGAACAAATTTAATTTTAGTTCGTAGGAGAGGTCACCCAAAGGAACGCAACTCTAATTGTAACACTCCAGCGTCCTGTTGTTCATACACAACTGGACAAGTGGAAACTACTACATTGTTGAATATGAGTTCAAAAAACGCTAGCCGTGAAGGAAAGAACAAAGGAGAATCTCCATCAGACGTAAGACGGGTGATTTTGCGTTTATTTTCTTATTTCACCATGTTATCTTTGGATGATAATTTAAATTAAATTTATTAAAATATACTGATAATGTCGACATACAATCATCATACAATAATATAATCATACCACACATACATGATCATGATCATGATATGCAGATGAGATATGATGATAGATACCGATACACTATACACTAATACACTGATACAGTATTATGAGTATACAGACATATCATAAATATGAGAGTTATAATAATAGTGATAGTCGTGTCATTGAACGGCCACACACAACCAACACACACACACAAAAGTCAAGTCAGTCAGTGAGTCACAGGTCACCACTTATTATTAAGTATTAAGTCAAAGGTCTAACCCTTGCAGATCACTATTTTAATTCTCAATAAAACTGACTCTAGTGAGTCTACTAGTTGTACTAACTTACTAAGGGCACTAAGGCTACTAGTACTAGTACTAGTAAAAGAAGCAAAAACTTCAACTAAACAAAATCAACTTGTCTTCTACTTCTAACTGTGACTAACTCATCTGAACCTACTAACAATTATTGAACAACCTGAAAATCAACTATCCTAATCTTCATTCTTAAAATACAAAACTCTTAGAGTCAAGTGTCTAACTAGTTTAGTTATTAATATTAACAGTTAATTTAACTTACAATTAATTATAATATCAATAAATTATACCATACTATATTAACTATATATATAAATAACCCACTGTGGGGCTTACACATTGGTGAACTGACACATCGATTCTATGGTTGAATATTTGATTAATAAATAACTTATTTTGGTTTTATATCCACCATTACTTGTATTCGATAACTAGATGAGGTTTTATAAGTACTTCCTTTCAATACAGAGTACGATATGTGGTGTAGACATTAAAAAATATTCAATTTACATTTATGTTTATTTCTGACAAATAATGGCCACGCTTCTTCTTCTACTTCTTGATCTTGCACATAATTTAATTATTGTGGACATTAAGGTATCAAATAAACTGTATGTTGAAGAACTTTAGATTACTTTGTGTAAAATTTCAAGAAAAATGGATTGCAACATTTCTGATCATAGGAAAAAGAGGTATGTGAAGTACAGTATTTTCAATTGAAAATTATCTGCCTTTGAATATACTATTTATACTACTATATACTACTTATTATACTATTTATAATACATTTTTTTCCATCAGATAATTACATATCATTATATTGCTATTTTAATTTTCTGCAACCATTTTTCTTTCCGCTTATGTGTAATATGTACCACATTTAAATATATTATTGTATGAAATTGTAAAATGTAAAAGGCATGTGATAGAATTTTTTTAAACTAAAAATTAGTTTGGTTCAAACCTTAAAAAAAAAAACTCAAGTCCAATAAGAGTTAAGAGCATGCTGACAGGCTTGCCAGTTTGGCTGACATGGCATGTAAAAGAGCGATGCACAGTGTTGATGTTCTGAAAACCCCCAGGGATGAAGGAGTGACTGATAAAATTACTCTAAATCTGCAACCATGAATAGAATGCACTAATATCAAGTCAAGGTGAGGGATGCCAGATGTGAGCACTATGCTGGAAGCCAAAGAAGACTTGTAAACCATCACAATACCAATGTTGTTAGTCGCTGCCTGTTCATCATCAATGAGTGCCATCTCCACAACGAAAGTTGGCTACTATGGTGTGCCATTCTGCTCTGTCTCTAGCTTTGATGGTGCAGGTTGGCATATGCTGACATGTTCATTTTTTTATGTTACTCGTCCATGTTAGTCTTGATCTGCCTCTATTACCTTGTATTTTCTCCTCAAAGATGGCTGTTGTGTCTTTTAACATGGCCCAAAATAGCTGCCTGTTAAATGATATATTTGGAAGGATATCTGAACATTTATGGACTTGTCCAGTGTGTAGTGAGGATGACCTCTTGACTAAACTCAGATGCACAAACTCCATAACACAGGTGAAGACCGTGACCCTCAACCTCCTTAGTCATCTCTTATAACATGTGACAGTGGCTCTGTTCTGTTCTCTCTGGTACCTGCACAGTAAATGTATTACAGAAAAACAGAAAAAAGAAACAAGTACTAAAATAACAAAGATTAAAAACTGTGACTCAGAGAAAAAAACAATTATGGAAATTACCACCTGGTGCAAAAATAACTGAAGTCACCAAGACATACATAACATAATCTTCAGCATCATCATCAAATACCTTGGCACAGCTTTTCTTCAGCAATCAGCTATTGCTATACATTTAAACCAGCATGGGCCAAGACCAAGATGGTGCGTTTGAGGTCATCACCGATTCACCATAGCTTGTAATGCAGGGTTGTTTCTGTGGGCCATATTTGTGTTCTTACGGTGTTGAGAGTGATGCAGTCCTGCAGTGTATGTTCTTGAGTTTGTCTGGATGCTCAGCATTTGCATGTTGCTGGGCTACACAAGTTCTATTTTGTGCAGATGTGCTCTGAGGCCACATTGACCTGCTCCGAGTGAATATCTTGGTCTGCTCTTATCTGTTGAGTTTGTTTAAGCTGTCTCTTTCTGGTTCATATTTTCCATAAAATGCTCTACATTCCGTGTTCCCAGCTTGTTTCATGTTTGTCTTTACTTCTTTGAGGCTCTGGGCCGGTTGGACTGTTGAAGGTTTCCACCTGTTTTTGTGAGTTTTTCTGTTTTCTTGTTTCAAGGGATGCCACAGTGTACTGGTATCCACTCCAGGACTAGTTCTATCTTTTTTGACAGTGAACATATATTGTTCTTTATTTCCTGAATGAGTCTGTCCTGTTTTGGGCTAATCGTTGCTTGTATGATTGAACTTGTATCACTGAGGATGACAATTTTTGGACTTAGGGTCTCTTGTGTGTTGATAGTTTGTATGGTTGTGTGGAGTTATGCCTCTGCTGTGAAATTGGTAACCGTTTTCCACCTGGAAGAGAATATTTTTCTGTCTTTCCAGCAACAGTTTTTAATTTGTATGCATTTAGACAGTTATGGGTCATGAGCAAGACACTGCATTTGAGATCTTCATCGGTTCCATGTAGTTTGTCATGCAGGGCTGTTTCTGAGCTGCATTTGTGTAGTTAGGGTGCTGGCAGTGAAGCAGTCCTGTAGTATATCTCTGGAGTTTCATTTCTCGCTTTTAAGAGCGCACTCCAATTCAAATGTTGTTGCAACATCTTAATTAGTGTTGGAATTATTAAGGAAATGCTGGGTTCAGTAGCGAGTAAGATACCTTATGTTTGTGTGCACCCCACTCCCTCTGCAGCACATTATTAATTTTTTTTACACGCAGGTTCACTCGGCAAACAGCTGGGAAACTGCTGACCTCGGAAACAAAGAGCGCAATGAAAGTTTCTTAGATTAATGGGAGCTTCAAAAGTGAGTTATCTACATAAACAAACATTTTAAAAAATCAAATCAATATTACAGTATAACTTGCTGATTTACTACAGTCACTTGTTATAAACACTTCTGATCCATTATTTACTTAAAGACTAGACTAGATTTTTAGATTATCTGAATTGCTCCATCATCATTTACTGAAAGTATAGAACACATATTCTAGCTGTGCACCCTGTGCAGTCAGTCTGAGACAACTCTTGATGACAAGATCTTTGGTGCAGATGTGGACCACCATCAAGTATCATGTAGTGATAATAAATGCAGAAGAGAGTGAAGAATAAGAGAAACTACAGCATACAACTCTCTACACCAGCACTGTTCCATATGTTAAAATTTTGGGCTGATCTGACTGATGGCCACAGAATGCAGGTGCCAAGTTACTATTGTGATTATAATAAAAGTCACATTTCAAATAATATATGAATAATTAATACAATTGGAGCCATGATAGCTTAGTTGTTAATGAACTGGACTACAAAGGACAAGAGGTTGGGTTCAATCCTGATTGACAGCTTCCGGGTTCACCCAGCCTTAAATGTGTACCAGATTTTTTCTGGGAAAGTAAAGTGCCATGGGTGAAATACTGACCACATTACCCTAAAAAAATCATGTGCCAAAGGTCTATAAAAATTATGGTCACTAACACCATATTCCCTATGCACCACTTGGCGTGACGTGGCTTTTTACTTACTTTTTTTTAATTAATAAAATTAAGAGATGAATACTTAACCCTGAAAAAATATTGCCTTTACTTACAACTAAATTTTATAATTCTAATTAACATTAAAGTTGGCTGAGTAACATTCAGCGACAGTTTAACGACTACATTCTAATTGAATTAAGGTGCTTAGTGTAACAGAGATGTAGTAGATTCAGTGGACAATTCTGTAAATATATTTTCTATATTAGTTATTGTCTTTACTTTTACAGAAAGAACACCATGGAAAAATTATTATAGGTGACCAAAAATCAGCTCATAAAAGACAAAGTAAGTCAGCAATAAAGTATGTTCTGTTGTACTGAGTGTGAGTTGTGGCAGATTGATTCTGCTGCTTTGCTGAGAACTGTATGTGTACATTAGTTTTAATATGTCCTTGGCTACGGACTAACAAAGCAGTCAGTAGCTGACACTCAAGGCAGCCAAAAATTAACCTTCTTTTACAGAGTGCCACAATGCTGTCACATAGTGTGCATCTACAAACAATGATGGAATGATGTTGGTCATGAGGTTACATATCGGTTCTCTCTCTGTCTGCATTTGCCTCTGCCATTACTCCTCCTCATTAACAGTCCTTAATAGGACATTAGGTAGGCATAGGCACATTGTTTTGCTAGTTTATGACAAGTCACACTGTCTACATTTTTCTGCTCAACCCACCTGCTTTCAGTACAAGGGTACCTTGTTTCCCCATCTTTCCAGGACCAAAATGAAGAGGTCGACTCATGTATTGTTTGCCTATCCTAATGCAAACAGTCAGCTATGAGTTGCTGACTGCTTTAAGGTTAGATGCTTTGGCGCCCTCTGTCTACATTCAGTTCTTAAATGGAGAGTAAAGAAAGATCACAGCTACATAAATGAGATGCCTTAGAATATACTAACTATGACAGTAAAAGACAGCTTGAGAAAAGAAGAAAATCAGGTATAGTGTGGGAGAACACCAGTCCTAAGTTTCATCCAACAAATTAAATGGTTTATACATGCAATTCACTTACCATTAAACAGCATTTCACAAGTATTAGCAATCAGATGCAACAACAGAAGGTAAAGAAAGGCATCCCTTGAGAGATGGACACGAAAAATATCTGAAGCAGCCCAGTGCACCATGCAAACCTAAGAGAACTATCAAGACCTTCCCTTGATTTCTTCTTCTTCATGGGGGGGGGGGGGTATTTGTTGAGGCACTTCTGACAGACTGCCAAACTCTCCAATTCCATCTTCAGTAATTATTATTTGAGAAAGTCAAGGTTTGCCCATTTCATTGGTGTTACTTTCCCATCTTTCTCTGCCTACCTTTCCTTCTCCCTCTTTTCAGTTCCTAAGCAGAATGGTCCTTGTTTGGATCAGATGTTTAAGATACATAACCAAACCATTTCATTTTGCATTTCTTCACAACAGCCAAATTATCATCTGATTGCTTGTTGTATTCTTTTACAAACCTTTTCATTCATGATATTATCCAAGTAAGAGATGTCCAAAACCTTATGATAACATTTCATCTCCATAGCTTGTATTTTCTTCTGCATCCCTTGACTCTTGATGCAAAGAGGATAGAGAACAAAAGCAAGACTGTTTTGAATGATGCAGTGTGTCATAAATTTAGCTTCATGACTTGTCCTTTTGTTGTTTGTATTTGTATAGTGTGTATTTTTTAATATGTTTTAAGAGTGAGTAATACGATGTCACATATGTATTCCAACATATAGAGAACATTGTCTTTCTTTTTTCTTTTTGGAATATAATGTTCTCTGTCACACTGCCATGACTATAGCAATGGTCAGAAGCAGATATCAACTGACAAATTATATGTTCTGAATGTAATTTTTAGTTATTAATGCTATGAGTGCAACACTTTGCACAATTCCTATACATTGTCTGCATTGCACATGAGCATATAGCTAACCCTAATTTTGTTGAATTTTTGATTAATTGCAGGAAATGAAGAGAAGCACCTGGCAGAGGAGCTTGAGGAGCAGTATGAACACAGCATGGATCACTGTCTGAGGGGAGGAAAAAGAGGTCACCTTGGACTAGGGTTCCATTCTGACACAGATGATAAGAAAGAACTGGATAAGCCAGAGTTTGTTGAGGAAGTTGGTGTAGAGGCAAAGGAAGAAGAGTCAGACAAAGATAGTGTGCCAGATCAAGCAGGTTCAGATTACAGCGAGGACACAAATGATGAGGAAAGCTCTTCGTCAGTGGACAAGGAGAGCAACACCCTCAACGAGGGCAAGCACAAAAGGAAAAGTTTTGATGAAAGACCCGAATCAGACACCAAAAAAATGAAATTTGTCAAAAGTAACAACTAATTTCACCACGGTCTCACTTCATATTATACTGTGTCATTGTCCATGTCTTTTTTTTTTAGGTGAAATATGAGGCAAGTAATTGCTGCAACTCATTTTGTAAGAAACTTTGGTGATGCAATGAGTTTATACTCATATTTTTCTGGTTTAGGATATTATGTTAACATTTTCGTTCTGCTTTTAAGAATTCTTATATGTGTCCCATTTCCTTTTATTTTATGCACTGATGTAGGATATAATTAGTTTTTTTCTTAACATTACCTATAGCGACAACATAGCTGCTAGCTTGCATTCGCCCGAAGACTAAGGAGTACACTTCTTTGTCATCCGCCCCTAAAAGGAAGTTAAGTGGGCGTGTCTATGTTGTGTCATGGTAAGGTAAAAGTAAAGTACGAGACTTGAACCGGCGTCTAAACACGCGAGTTTACACCCATATGTGCTCGGCCGCCTATCCAGAAATGTTAGGATATTTCTGTATAGTGTAGCCTCAATCATCGAAACTTAGATGCGAAGCGACATTCCTCACCTTCCCAGGTTAATACCCTGGTACCCATTTCTGCCAACGGCTGGGTCGACCGTGGGGGTATTTTTTTTTTTTTTTCCAACCACGAGTATAATTGACTCTGCTCCCGGCGGGAATCGAACACGGGTTGTCCGAACGTCGGTAGTTCAGTCGGGTGGTTTTCCCAACTAGGCTACCGAATGTGACGTAGTCTGCAACAGGTAGGTATCATAATTAAGGGTTAAACAAGCCACCATTGATTGCAATCGTTGCTGGTTAGAAAGTCAGTGACCTGATTATGAGAAAACTACGTGCTGCAGAGATTTTAAAAATAACATCTGTAATAACTATGTAGGTCACAATTAATTTACATTTTAATGATGTCTCTGTGACACAAAGTTAATTTTTTAAAGCATTAATTCTTTTTTTTCCCCAATAATGCAGTTTTAATATTAAATATCTAGGTCGGGTTATTGTACCCGTGTGCCAAAATTACAGTTGAGCTGCTCTCTAAAAATATCATTATAAATTATTACTACTTTATTTTATATGCTATAAAAGAAAATATTTAAGACAATAACATAAAATGTCAAATTAATTGAATTAAATTCCGTTTTAAATGCTTGCAGAAAACGTATTTTAAAAATCATTCAGGAACTATATTTTAGATAGGTACAACAACCTCTGATCATCTGTAAGAGTAAAATAAAGTACCCCCGTCACGCCAAGTGTCGTGTATAGGGAATATGGTGTTAGTGACCATACATTTTACAGACCTTCGGCACATGATTTTTGGGGTAATGTGGTCGGTACTACGCCTGTGCCGTTTTACTTTCCCGGAAAAAAAATCAGGTACCCATTAAAGGCTGGGTGAACCGGAAGCTGTCAGTTGGGATCGAACCCTACCACTTGTCCTTTGTAGTCCAATTCACTAACCACTGAGCTATCGCGGCTCCCTTGATCATCTGTGCGCTATGTAAAATAAGGAACACAACTAAAAGTTTGGCAACAAGGGCCAGTGAACGAGAAAATAATGCAAAATTGACCTAAAATACATGGTTCGTTTTAAAAATTTGCTGAGGAAGTCAGAAAAGAGATTAAATAAGAGAATTTCAAGGTTTTAGCGGAAACAATTGCTGAAATGTCATTAAATTAAAAGCAGCAAAATCTAGCCCCTGGTTTTCTCATGTTGGTAAATAGAGCAGTTTTCCTGGCTCCTGGTATGGAATGTGTTAAACCATTCGTAGATCATCTTGTGTTTCTGTTACGTTAGGCTACATTCAGCTTGCCTTCAACATGGCAGAAATGTCTCCTTTTATATGATTGTTACCTTTGATCTGTCCAGCATAAGAAAGAGACATCCTCTAGTAACTTTGTGACTTTGCTCTGTGATTTGTTCTCTTGTGTTTTTAGAAATATGCATGTTCCACATTATGATGAGAAGACATATGGATATGTCAGAAAAGGGAATTCTAGGTCTTAGAACACAGTGATAAAAGGATGCTGACAATGATTGTGTTCTTGAACTACTGCCCAATCTAATAAATATTTATTACAAAACCTAAATAAACACCTAGCAAAGTGATTTTAGAAGCAGTGATCTCTGCAATATGTGCCATTTTGGTACGCAAGGTTTCTGTTTTTGAGATTTTAGTTCTGCCCTGTGTGCCATCTTCGGCTTGAAAGGACAATAGATAGAAAGTGATATAGGGAATTGTTTTAAAGAGACTGTTTTCAGAATATGCATACAGATAGATATTTCCATATAAACTATGCAAAAAATGGAAGGCAATAAAGAAATATAATTCTTAAAAGATTACATTAGAAATGAAACAACTGTTAAATATTATATGAGCTTTACACTGCCATCATTGTTAAAATGATGTTAAATACAATTTTTAAAAAAATGAACATATGAATTCTTCTATGGGGTTTGCTGCACCCATTTCTTCCATGAGGATTTCTAAGAAGGAAGCACAAATATACAATTGTGTAAAGAAATGTATTCTTAAATTGATATAACCTCATTCTCCAGTCATTGGAGGACATGCACACGCATGAACAACATAGCAAGTGATAGCAATCTTTTTAGGTTGCAGATCTGCTGGCAGTGTGTAGAAAGATAGGTCTCCTGTGGCAAGGAACTGTGTCGAGGAGTACGGGTTTGATCCTAATTAGGGCTGTCTATTGTTTATTGTTTGTGAATTTTTCCAACTGTTGTTAATATATACCATTGTCCTTAATTTGTTTGAGATTTTCCAAAATTAACTGTGCCCACTAGTACTCCAACTTTTTTTACTGGTGCCACAAAAAAATCTCGACAAAATGCACAAACTCCAAATCACCAGCAGTGATCCCAAAGGCTATTGCAGAAAGCTGACTGATATTGTTTCACTGATGAAGTGAATTTGACTTCAGAACTTCAGCCTAAGCAGCAGCTGCATTGTCAGTCTCAGATAAGACTGGACACTCAATCTCACACTTTTTGTGGTCATTGGTTATTGAATAAAACCATCACCATATATCGGATTTGAACTGGCTACTTTTGAACATAAATCAAGCACAAAAACATGTAAACTCCCTCATAGTCCATTGTCTATTCAGATTCTTATTAAAATATTGCATATTTGTAAACAATTTTATTCAATTTTCTGTCGTTAATCATTGTATTAAATTGTTTGACAAATTTCATATTTCACGCAATTTTTGAAATGTTTTCTACACTTCATAGTTATTTTTTTTTTATTTACATCATCATCATGGTTACTTGGGGTAGGAAGAGGATGTGTATGCAAATAGAGGGCTGGAGAATAATAGCTGCATGCTGGCTGCTGTTGCTTTGAGGTGTTCAGAGTTTTTATTTCACTCATAATAGAAAAACATACTTTATGGATATGATTTAGACAACTACAAGATATATTTGTATCTCCTTACTTGAGTTGCTACCCAGTATGAAAAGGGTTAGACAACTACAAGACATATTTTCATCTCCTTACTTGAGTTGCTACCCAGTATGAAAAGGGCTAGACAACTACAAGACATATTTTCATCTCCTTACTTGAGTTGCTACCCAGTATGAAAAGGGCTAGACAACTACAAGACATATTTTCATCTCCTTACTTGAGTTGCTACCCAGTATGAAAAGGGCTAGACAACTACAAGACATATTTTCATCTCCTTATTTGAGTTGCTACCCTATATGAAAAGGGCTAGACAACTACAAGACATATTTTCATCTCCTTATTTGAGTTGCTACCCAGTATGAAAAGGGCTAGACAACTACAAGACATATTTTCATCTCCTTATTGAGTTGCTACCCTATATGAAAAGGGCTAGACAACTACAAGGCATATTTTCATCTCCTTATTTGAGTTGCTACTCAGTATGAAAAGGGCTAGATATATACAAGACATATTTTCATCTCCTTATTTGAGTTGCTACCCAGTATGAAAAGGGCTAGATATATACAAGACATATTTTCATCTCCTTATTTGAGTTGCTACCCAGTATGAAAAGGGCTAGATATATACAAGACATATTTTCATCTCCTTATTTGAGTTGCTACCCAGTATGAAAAGGGCTAGATATATACAAGACACATTTTAATCTTCTTATTTGAGTTGCTACCCAGTATGAAAAGGACTAGATATATACAAGACACATTTTAATCTTCTTATTTGAGTTGCTACCCAGTATGAAAAGGACTAGACATCTATAACACATTTGTACCTCCTCATTTGGGCCCAAATTTACCATCATTATCTGAGTAGAAAGTGGTAAGCAGAATGCAGTAGCTGATTGTTTGCATCAGATCAAGTGAACCAAAAAAGATCCAGATTCTATTCCACCTATTAGTGGCTTGGAAACAAACTAAAGTTTGACCAAGCAAGTAAGGATTAAAGAGAGAAGACAACCCCAGTACCCAATATCACAACAGTCTGCTGTTAAATTACAGCAAAATGAAACTAAAACACATTTAATTTCCTTTTACGGTCAGATGATGAGTAGTATGCAGGCAGGTGTGAAAAAGATCGTATTTGACCTTAAAGATAAAAGACCTTTCGTACATCTTAGTACACATATTCTGATGTATTAAAAATTCATTCATTTTACGCTCTGGCTGAATACAGCACATGGTGTGTAAGTCATAGTTCTCCACAATTGATGATTTACTACCAGTACTTGTAGGTCTTTGCTGTTTCTCAGTCCCATGGCTTAGCCTTCCCTAGTAATTTTTCTGCACAGTGATTCTCTTGGTCTGACTTGTTTTCTTTTACCAGATGGTTTCCACATGAATGCCTGATGGGGACAGACATACTGAGTTCTATATTGTTGTTTCTGTATTCATCACCACTTTTTCTTTTTTTTTAAATTGGATGTTATTTGTTCGATTATTCATTTGATCTCTTTTCAATATCATCCTTGTTTTTCTCATATGCTAATCTATCTATCTATCTATTGTCCTTTCGAGCTGAAGACGGCACACAGGGCAGAACCACAATCTCAAAAACAGAAACCGTGCGTGCCAAAGTGGCACATGTTGCAGAGATCACTGTTTCTAAAATCTATGGCTCTGTTTCCATAACAATACCTCCTGTATGATTGATACAACTGTTGCACCAAGCATTTCATCAGCAGAGCCAGATCTATGGAATGTTAATCTGACATTGTTCTTGAATGATGTCCAAGTTAATGAGACATCAGAATCGTGTGGCGGCAGCTACAAGAAGGGAGCGGAGAACATCAAGTTCTGCTGCTATAAAGGAGACTTGCCTTGCTATCCCAGAATTGCCTTAAATGGGATTACTGTAGTTGAAAACTTCTCCTCTTGTGTAAACTACACATTCACATCTAAGAGTGAATCAGTGAAGGTCACAAAATCATATTCTCTCTGTGGTTTTACTAACTACAGGTCATGTGGCTTCTGTTGGATTGGAAATGATAACTTACCACCACTGTGTGTCTATATGTTTGGAATTGGAGTCATCAATGATGGCCTAACATCATCAAGTGCTATGACGATCATCATTTTCGGGAGGACGTGAACTCCCATGGTATATGGTGGATAGGCGGCAGGAACCATTGAAGGCTATGTCTGAAAAGTGTTCCTTCTTGCAGTTTCCTCATATTCCAAGTCCGGCTTGTTGCAGGAGCTACTGAGTTAAGTGCTCTGTGCACACCATGAGCTGTATGTCTCATCCGTTTTGATCCTGCTTCGATATCCCGCTTGTTTACGATGAATGATGATATCGTATGACAGGGAACAGTTGGCTGTGTTCACTTTCTGCGCGGTTTCACCTTATGTCTTTTGGCGTGTGCTGAGTTGCTACGATGGGGACTACAGTTACCTTTCTTTGTTTGGGAGATGAGTTAGTAATTTGGATGATTCCACTGGCACGGGCGGTTGAGCAATTATGGATTTTAATTCGTTTGCTGTGATACCGAGGCCTTCCATAGCCAATAACAATACTTTTTACAATGACAGCTTGTCAAGCCATCGATCAATCTCCTTAGTCGCCTCTTACGACATGCCTGGAAGGTCACAGTGTCACTATTCTTTACTTCCCTCATAATGAGCATACCTATCTATCTATTGACCTTTCGAGCCGTAACCGGCCCATAGGGCGTAGACAAGATACACCTTCTCCTATATGAATTTTTGTTCTAGCAGTTTTCTTTTAAAGATATTTTATCAAATCTCGCCATCTGTCTCTGTTCTGTGCAAGCAGTTCTATCTCATTGAGGGAGCCGATTCCTGCTGCTCTTGCCTCTCTCATCAATGTTCTTCTCAGTGTCTCCCTCTTTTTCTCTTACCTGTTGTTTCCCACATGAGGGCTTGCTTTGCTATTCGATTATTATCTCTTCTCATCACATGTCCAACGTATGCCCATCGTCTTTTCTTTATTACTGAAGATATTAGTGGTTGATTGGCGATTTCTGTAATTTCATCGTTTGTTTTGAATTCGTTTCATTCTATACCAAGTATTTTCCTTAGACATTTATTTTCGAATGCGTTCAACTTTGTTTCTATATCTCTTGTTGTTTTCCAGCTTTCACACGCATACGTAAGGGTTGATAGTACATTTGATTTGAATAGCCTAAGTTTTGTGTTTGTGCTAATGAGTTTTGATTTCCACAACTTTTCAAGGCTTCTGAAAGACATTGCTGCTTTAGCCAGTCTGATTCTAATTTCTTTGCTTGTATCCCCTTCTCGATCAATGTGACTTCCAAGATAGATAAAGTGATCGATCTCTTCTACTGGTTTGTTTTCCATGTATATTTTGTCACTTGTTGGAATTAAACTTTTCATGACTTTAGTCTTTTCATGATTGACCTCAAGCCCAATTTTGCTGGCTATTGATGATAGTTCATTTGTGTTTTCCTGCATCGTTTTTATCTGACTGCTGATGAGAACTATGTCATCAGCAAAGTCGAGGTCCTCCAAATGGTCCCCTTGTATCCATTCGATGCCTTTATTACCAGTGCAGCATTTCTTCATTATGAAGTCCATAACAATTCCAAATAACAAGGGCGATAAAATACATCCTTGTTTAACCCCAGTTTCTATTGGGAAACATTCGCTCAGTCCTTCCTCTGTTCGAACTGCACATGTGTAACCATCATACATGTCTTTGATAATATTTATGATTTTTGATGGTAAACCATATTGCTTCAGAATTTTCCACAAAGAATCTCTATGAATACTATCCAATGATTTTTTGAAGTCGATGAAGTTAAGTACAAAAGGTTTTTGCTTTTCAATGTGTTCGACATACCTATCCAAGATGTAAAATAATATATATATATATATATATATATATATATATATATATATATATATAATATACTAGGCAAAGGTGGAAACACAGAGACTGATACTCATCATCATCATTGAGTGCCGTCTCCGCAACGAAGGTTGGCTACCATGGAGCGCCATTTTGCTCTATCTCTTGCTTTGATGGTGCAGGTTGTCATCGGTTGATTTGTCCATCTTTTGATGTTACTCGTCCATGTTAATCTTGGTCTGCCTCTGCCTCCTTGTATTTTCCCCTCCAGGATCAATTTCAGTAGGCTGTTGTGTCTTTTAACATGGCCTAAGAATCGCATTTGTCTTGTTCTAATTGTGTTCAGAAGTTCTCTTTTCATTTTTAGTTGTTTTAAGACTTTGTCATTTGTTTTCTTTTCCTTCCATCCAATTCTACCTATTCTTCTATATATCCACATTTCAAAGGCTTCAATTCTCTGTTCTGTTTTCTTGTCTAATGTCCATGTTTCAGCACCATATAGGAATATTGAGAAGATGTAACATTTTGCTATTCTTAGTTTTAGCTCTGGTGTTATTTGTTTTGATGTTAGTATGTCCTTCATGACATTAAAATTACTTTTTGCCATTCCTATTCTTTTGTTTATTTCAGTTGTACATTTTCCATCACTGGTTATAGTATGTCCAAGGTAGTTATAGTTCTGAACTGTCTCAAGGTCTATTCCTTCAATTTTGATATCCACTTGTGGGTTTTGGGTATTTTCTTTGTTTATGATCATAGTTTTAGTCTTTTTGATATTCATATCTAGTCCATATTTTTTGCTTGTCGTGTTTATTTCATTAAGTAATTGTTGTAGGTCTTTAGGATTTTCTGCTAGTAGTACAGTATCGTCAGCATATCTTAGGTTATTGATTATCTTTCCATTAATTTGTAGGCCTGGCATCTCTATGATGTTTTTAAAGATTTGCTCAGTGTATAGATTGAACAAGCTTGGTGATAGGATGCATCCTTGTCTTACTCCTCTTTTTATATCAATGGGTGTAGAGTTCTCTTTGTTATATTTTATTATTGCTGTTTGCTCCCAGTATAGATTGCATATTAGTCGTATATCCATGTCATCTAGATGTATCTCTTTTAGGCATTCTATAAGTTGTTTGTGGTGTACTCTATCAAAAGCTTTGGTGTAGTCTATGAAGCAGGCATATATTGGTTTGTTTACTTCTGTGTATTTTTCGATTAATGTTCTCATGCAGAATATGGCTTCTTTTGTCCCGCTATTTTTCCTAAATCCAAATTGCTGCTCATCTAATTCAGTATTGATTTTATTCTGAATCCTTCCTTGTATAACTTTTAGCAAGATTTTTGTAACATGGCTCATTAGGCTTATTGTTCTAAAGTCACTGCATTCAACTGCACCATTCTTTTTAGGCAATGCAATGAAAGTTGATGTTTTTAGTTCATTTGGTATGTATCCTGTGTGGTATATGTCGTTGCATATGTCTGTAATCACTTCAATGCCAAAATCTTCAAGTGCCTGTATCATCTCTATCTGTATGCTTTCAGGTCCTGCTGCTTTTCCCCTTTTCATTGTTTTTATAGCTTTTTCCACCTCAGATTTTAAGATTTTATAGCCTGATGTACATTTTATAACTGGTTTCTTGTCCCTTTGATCATGAAATAGTTCTGTTATATATTCCTGCCATCTATCTATGATATCCTTATTGTCTGTTAGCATTTTTCCTTTTTTGTCTGCAATGCATCCACCTTCTGTGGCTTTTTTATTTTTATTAGTCATTCTCTTTATTTCTGTGTGCATTCCTCTTAGGTCTTGTTTGCTTTCCATAGTTTCTATTTCTATACATTTTTGGCTGAGCCAGTCTTCTTTTGCCTTTTTGCACATTTTGCGTATCTCATTATCTATTTTATTGTATTGGGCAGTGTTCTTCGCTTGTCTCCTTTCTTCCATTTTTTCTAAGATGGTGTTAGTTATCCATTTTTGTTTTTTGTTCTTTTCTCTTTTGGGTAAGGTGTCGCAGGCTTTTTGTATGCTTTTCTTTATGCATTGCCATTTGGTTGTTACTTTTTCATCAGGATTTTCTCTTCTGTATTGTTCAATTCCTTCCTCTAGCAGCTTCTGGTATGTGTTCTTTACTTGTATTGTATAGGTATCTTTAATATCTTTTGATTTAAAGCTGTTATGTCGAGTGGGTTTGTTGATGAATCAGATTTTTGCTTGTTTCTCTTTAGTTTGATTTTCATTTTAATCATTACAGGATTGTGATCAGAATTAATATCTGCTCCTGGGTAGGTTTTGGCTTTCTTTACACTGTTACGGAACCTTTCTTTTATCATTATGTAATCTATTTGATTCCTCTTCCTATCTCCAGGGCTTTTCCATGTGTATAGTTTCCTTTTCTCTTGCTCAAAGTAGGTGTTACATATTATCAGCCTGTTTTCTTCACAGAATTGTATTAATCTTTCTCCTCTGTCATTTCTTTTTCCTAAACCATGATTTCCTATAATTGTCTTATATCTACCTTTTCCTACTTTAGCGTTCATGTCACCCATTACAATCAAGATGTCTGAAGATTTCACATGCTTCATAACTTTATTTAGGTCTTCATAGTATGCCTCTATTTGTTCATCTGTGTAGTCTTGAGTAGGTGCATATGTCTGTATTATTGCTATGTCGAATGGTTTTGCTTTCAACTTGAGTAGTATAATCCTATCACTGTATGTCCAGTGGGTACTTATATATTTTTGTAGCTCTCTTTTTATCAGTATTCCTACCCCCCTTTGATGTTCTGTTGTGTTTCCTGAGTATATAAATGTATATTTTTCGTCTTCAATGTACCCACATTCCTTCCATCTAGTCTCTGATATGCCTAAAATATCTATATTTATTCGTTCTGCTTCTTGAATTAGATTTTCCAATTTCCCTTGTTGATATAGAGTCCTAACATTCCAAGTACTTATTTTAAGATCTTTCCTCCGACATAAGTTCGAATTTCTCCGACTCTCCATGGCTTCCTCTGGACTGGTACGTGATGAGGCTCCAATCTCTTTCACGGTGGTCAGCCATGTTCGTCTTTCGTGTTCTGAACATGCCTCTTGTGTACCACACACTTTGCTGTTTTCGCTTTCTGGGCCGTTGATCATTCTTGATTCCTCCGCCTCCATCCACCGTCACAGACTTTTCACATAAGGGTTGAACATACCCGTTTTTCCGTTGACATTTTTGTCAAACCATGTGCTTGCCTATCGAACCGCGAACACACAACACAAAGAAGAATAAATCATATTCCACTTAAATATCGGCAATCACAGTCCATCCCCACGTTAGAAGTAAAACATACACCAAACGGGAGAATAGCAACACATAATTTCACAACTAGACTGTCGCGTAAATCATTTAAATATATCAGCAAGAGCCGAATTATAAAAATCGACTACACGAAGCCGCCATGACACCGGAAAAACTGATACTAAAATAAGGATATCTTCTTCTTTCCTTCCTCATCTGCCTTTCAGCGTTGAGGGGAGATATAATTTGCGGTCTTTTGCACTTCTGTTCGCCTTTGCTGCTGTTATGTTTCCTAGTGCTTCTAATATTCCATCGACCCATCTTTTTCATGGTTGACCCTTGGGTCTGGTGTTCTCACAACGTTTGTTGAAGGCTTGTTGTGTTGTGTTTTGTTCTTTCTGCCTTGTCACGTGGCCAAACCTTTTTATCTGTGGTTTCCTTATATATTCTATGGCGGGGGCTATTCCTAGCTTTTTTCTCAGTTCTTCATTTCTGATCTTATCTCTCAGACTGTTTCCTGTCATTCGTCTAACACATTTCATCTCTGTAGAGGTTATTTTTCTTATTGTTCTTGCATCTAGGGTCCAGGTCTGGCACTGGTAGCACAACGTTGGGATGAAGATTGTATCGTATAGTGCTCGTTTTGCCTCAAGAGTTATTTCCTTGATATGAAATAAAATAAGGAATTCCTTGAATAAGGATATAAAAATGAAATAAGAATTTGCACTGTGCTAAAATGATATGGAAGTCAAAAGATATTTAAATACAAAAATAAAAATGTTTAATTCCAATGTAAAATCAGTCTACAGAAGGCTGTGAAATATGAACACCAAAAACAACAATCAGGAACATACAGACTTTCATTAAAGGATTACTAACATAGTTAATTATGGGAAATACCAGTAGTAAAATCTCAATATAAACAATGGCATTGTATAGGACACCCTGCAGAAGCCAACTAAAGTATTACACAACAGGCCTTTTTTGGAAATCCTCCGAGGGTAGTAAGGCATCTAGAGCCCAATGTGTGTTGGTTAAAGGATTTTAAGTTTGTTCTGAGAGATTTTGAAGTGGGGCAAGAATCAACATAAGCCACACTGTTTGAGAAGTATTTTTAATATTTCAGAACTGCGATGGAAAGAGATGAAAAAAATATGGAAAACATGCACATAACTTATGCAAATATTATATTTTTTAAAATAGTCAGCTAAAAAATGTTTGTTGAAGACCTGAGCTCTGCTGGGAGTTGAAAGAAAGCAGAAGATGATTGACTTCAGTGTGTCTTTGTTGATGTTAATTTTTTAACCTATGACATAACAGATCAAGGTGTACAAAAGCACCTGGAATGATGCTCATAACTGACTCCTTGTGAGCAGAAATCTGGAGAGAAGCTGAACAATGAACTCACATTCTGTTTGTTCTTCCTCACATGATTTATTGAGGAAAATGTTTTTGTAATTTGTTTTTAACAAGATTACTAAAACAAAAATATTAACTTAAACCTGCTTAAATGAGTAACCAATAGGAAATATCCTAAAAGATAATGGATAAAATACACTGGAATAAAAATGTTGTCAGAGGGACCATCATCACATTAGTTGCCATGATGAACTGAAAGTATTCAATAGGGAACCTCATTATGTTAACATGAGGCAGCCCAGCTGTCTACTGGTTGCTTGCTTCCAGGTACTTATTATGTATATATGTTTATGGATGTATGTTTATATTTAAAAAATAAGATAAGATTGTTGAAAAAGTAGGAACAAATGTAGGTATACGAGATTAGGAGGTATATAAACCGAGAAATAGAAAAATAAAACTGTAAAGAAAGAATTACAAAAATATGACAATGTAGGAAGAAAAGCTAGAAAAGGAACTCAATGAAGGAAATATGATAAATAGAATAAGCAAAGATATAAGACAAATAATAGGGAAATTTGTATGATGGTTACACATGTGCAGTTCGAACAGAGGAAGGACTGAGCGAATGTTTCCCAATAGAAACTGGGGTTAAACAAGGATGTATTTTATCGCCCTTGTTATTTGGAATTGTTATGGACTTCATAATGAAGAAATGCTGCACTGGTAATAAAGGCATCGAATGGATACAAGGAGACCATTTGGAGGACCTCGACTTTGCTGATGACATAGTTCTCATCAGCAGTCAGATAAAAACGATGCAGGAAAACACAAATGAACTATCATCAATAGCCAGCAAAATTGGGCTTGAGGTCAATCATGAAAAGACTAAAGTCATGAAAAGTTTAATTCCAACAAGTGACAAAATATACATGGAAAACAAACCAGTAGAAGAGATCGATCACTTTATCTATCTTGGAAGTCACATTGATCGAGAAGGGGATACGAGCAAAGAAATTAGAATCAGACTGGCTAAAGCAGCAATGTCTTTCAGAAGGCTTGAAAAGTTGTGGAAATCAAAACTCATTAGCACAAACACAAAACTTAGGCTATTCAAATCAAATGTACTATCAACCCTTACGTATGCGTGTGAAAGCTGGAAAACAACAAGAGATATAGAAACAAAGTTGAACGCATTCGAAAATAAATGTCTAAGGAAAATACTTGGTATAGAATGGAACGAATTCAAAACAAACGAGGAAATTAAAGAAATCGCCAATCAACCACTAATATCTTCAGTAATAAAGAAAAGACGATGGTCATACGTTGGACATGTGATGAGAAGAGATAATAATCGAATAGCAAAGCAAGCCCTCATATGGGAAACAACAGGTAAAAGAAAAAGAGGAAGACCCAGGGAGACACTGAGAAGAACATTGATGAGAGAGGCAAGAGCAGCAGGAATCGGCTCCCTCAATGAGATAGAACTGATAGAATAGGGAAATTAGAGAACTAAGTAAAGGGACATTTTAAAAAAATAAGGCAAATAATGTAAGGGAAAAAAGAGATGAAACAAAAAAAAAGGCAAAAGAATGCGGAGGTGGAAAAATAAGATAAAGAACATGGAGAGAGAACTGACATATGCTTTCTAGAAGAAAGCACTGCATCATAACAAGATCATTTTCTTACAGTCTAGCCATTATTATTTCTCAAACAGTGTGGACTATATTGATTCTTGTCCCACTTCAAAATCTCTCAGAACATGCTTAAAACCCTTTAACCAACACACATTGGGCTCTAGATACCTTACTACTTGCATGTCCACTCTAATCTATTCACCTTAAGCTTAGGGTATCATCAACAAAAAGCTACCATAACTTGAGTTCAACATACACACTAAGACATTACCAACTATATGGGTTCCAAAGGTTATAAGGTGCATTGGTAATTGAAAGCATATAGGTCCTTCTGATGCATGTACACAATTTCTACATAATGTTCCCTGCAGTCATATATTTCAGGCTTGGACTTTTTCATGAGACATGTTATGTGCACTAATTGTAACGGCTGGGAGGATAAACTATGTAGTTAGTTCTTCTTTAGTTCCACTGCTTGTGTTGAAAAGAAATGTGAATATTTTGAACACTTGAGATGCTGTCATATTGGATATATTTAGTGACTTGATTCTTTTCCTAAGCCAACCTCCAGCTTGACATGTTTATATTGTATGCCTATGTATTGTTAGAATCATCATCACTGCACACCAAACATATCCATATGTGCTCCGATTTTCCCCTGAAAAAAATGAAGAAAGCCAGACCCTCGTGCATGAACTTCGTAGCAAGCCATTGGTGTGGGCTGATTTTACTAGTCAGCGGCCATTTTTTGACCTACTCTTTTAACTGTCAAGGGTTCTTCAACATGTGCAAGTTAGGACCTCCTGTTTTGTTGCAATTATCTGAGAGGGCTAGACATTGGATCTCACTACCTAGAGAGTAAAACCACGAAGAAAAATGTTCCCTTTGTTGGAATCAAACCCTGGGCTTTACTGTCCGGACCGACATCTACATCTAGACTATACATCCCGCATAATGCTTATGCTGCAGGTTGGCTGGTTTCATTCAAACTTAATACAGTTAGTACTGGATATAAAAATAATTAGTTAACACTTCAACATTGAAAAACAAAGTCAACAAGTTAATTTACTTATGTTTAGTTAACATATCTTGGATGTGACCTCATAATGGATTAATGTTTATATTTTAAACAGACATTATAATGATCTCACCTGTGTGCTTTCTCAAAAATAAGACTTTAATAATTGCACATTTGTGATGGGAAGACAACATATAATTCTGTCTAAAGGGGTTTTTGCAAATGGATGCAGCTTTTGACATTATTAGGAGCAATATAATTTCGTGGGCCCTATAAATGTCACAGCAGAACATAATTTAACATGCAGTGACATTTTATTCTTCACACTTAAATATGTATGTTGTATACACTGTACCACAAGAGACAACAGAGCTGTGATATCTTAATTTTTTCACTGCTTACATATGGTCTCAACAGAAAATGTGAATTTGTTCACATTGAGATATTCAAAAGATTGCTAGTTTATTGGTTACAATAATAATATTATTAATATATTTGTGTAAAAAGAATGTTACCCACATAATATATGCATATTATTAAGATCCAAAAGAAGCTTAGTATAAATATGTTTTATTATAATTAAATAGTCGTCATTGACATATCCCTTATTTTAAAGACCTTGAAGATTAACAAGACACAGTTTTGGCAGAAGCCACAAAGTATAACATGTGAGAACCATAGGCCTAATAAACCACAAGCGAGCTACTCTAAATGGACACCAGAGATTTTCCCTGGAAAAGTCTTGTGTGACAATGACTGTGTCGCTGGTCATGGAAAAATGTGGACATCAACACCACATTCCCCTTGACCTTTTCAACCACAAACAGATCCACTGAGAGCCTGCTTCAAGTGTTTGAGACAGAAGTATGTTGATTTTTCTTTTTCTTGTGCAATCTTTTCAGCAATTTATCAACCTTGGATTCAGTGAAAGGACTTGGAACATGTACCTGAAAAAGAAAGGTTTTAACATAAATCAACAATTATTTGATTACGTTGAGTAAATGTAATAACTGGAAAATTAACAATTATTTGATTACGTTGAGTAAATGTAATAACTAGAAAATTAACAATCTTTTATAAAGTAAAGGTTCCATCTTACACCTTGCTAAGCATATGGGGAATATGGTGATAGTGTTTTCATATTTTTCCATGACCACAGCACATATTTTGGTGATGAGGTCAGTATCATGCCAGGTCACCTTCATTTGCCAGAAAAATCCCTGATACCCATTTTTGGTGACTGGGTGAACCCTGGAGCCTTGTTGGTCTGAAAAAAATATCTCCCACTTCTAAGAAGTGAACCCAGACTTTTTACTTACAGAAATAACAAATTTTAGTTCACAATCAACCAAGCAGAGAACTGTACTATTATACATCAAACTAGCATTCTCAAGCTCTACCACCTGCACATTTCTTAATCCTATCATTTATAAAATTTATTTAGTGACTAAATCATATCATTGTATGGGATCATATGACCCACTTAACATTCAATGGTATCAGAGAGGTTACAAAATGCAAATACGGGAAGCATTATCACTGAATACAGAAGATTTATTAAAGAAAGTGAAACAAATCAAAATGTCAAGGCAGTGACTTATCAATGAATATCATTTCTTAATCACTCAAATATCAAAGGGTGACAAAGTTAGAAATTATAAATAAAATAAGTGTTCTGTCATGCCTCTGTTATCAATGTCCAATATGATTTCTATCTAAATTGTAATTGTAAGAAAAAAAAAAAAAAAGAATTCACAACAGACGAGATGATATGACCATTAAGACAGCGTGAAGTGGCAAAATAAAAGTATTGTTCACACCCTGAATCAAACACAATGGAAAACAGAAAACAAAAAGTGGGTTTAGTCAACTCATGAAATTGGAGCCAGCAATCATTACCCACCTGTAACAGATCTGGTATGAAGGTTAGAGAAGACCAAGGTTAAAATGTACAGTCAATATTATAGCAATTGTGCAGCAGCAGAAGCTTCCCACAATGCTTCATGGTACATGTGGGTTAGTTCCTATATGGCTAAAGACACCACAAAAGGCAGAAACTTCCCACAATGCTTCATGGTACATGTGGGTTAGTTCCTATATGGCTAAAGACACCACAAAGGGCAGAAGCTTCCCTTGTCTGCCAATGATGACTGCTAGGCCTTGATTCTTCTAAAGACAATAGTTATGCCCCTGTTTATTAATCTTTCTTCTTTTGAGTTTCTTTTGGACTTCCTTGTTTTCTTATGCCATCCAGTATCTACATGAAGGCCTGACATTGTAGCCTTTTTTCGTTCATTCTGAGCATATGGTTGATGCACGTCTTCTCCACATACTGGACACATATTCTTGTTTGATTTCTTCTCTTAGAGCTAATTTGGTGTAAGGTATGCAATCTATGTACTGGGAGGCATCAGTGCTGGTGTGAAAAAAGTGGCTCTAAGTTTCGGTACCTAGATATCTGAGGCGAGATATATATCACCTAGATCGCCTCAAGGATCACTGTTATCACCTGGGTTGTTCATTATATACACTGCCAGGGTTGTGCAACTGAATAGTGTGGGACAGTGTCGCACTCTCACCTTGATGACATTATGATGTATGTACACAGTCGCGATAGAGCAGAAATGGCCAGACAATTACAGGAAAACATGAATCAGATAACAACTTGGTGCAATGACTACAAAGCACTCATTAACCCAAACAAGGCTTCTGTATGTGGTGTTTGCTGAATAACAGAATAGTTAAAAGAGACTCCCCCCCCCCCCCCCGGTATAAATTACAATGGTGTAACCATTGTGAGGAGTCTGACTATTAAGTATTTTGGGAATAGCATTTGATAGGTCCCTTACTATCAATCAACACACAAGCAATTTCATTCAAAAGGCAATGGGAGGAAATTAGGTTGGTGTCAGCGTGATGAAGATCATGGCCAGGACGAACTTCCAGCAAACATTATTATTCTCGCTCATGCAGGCTGTGGTACTCTCAGTACTGGATTATGGTTTGGTTATACTCACTCTCTCATGCAGGCTGTGGTACTCTCAGTACTGAATTATGGTTTGGTTATACTCACTCTCTCATGCAGAATGCGGTGCTCTCAGTACTGGATTATGGTTTGGTTATACTCACTCTCTCATGCAGGCTGTGGCACTCTCAGTACTGGATTATGGTTTGGTTATACTCACTCTCTCATGCAGGCTGTGGCACTCTCAGTACTGGATTATGGTTTGGGTATGTTCACTCTCTCATGCAGAATGCGGTGCTCTCAGTACTGGATTATGGTTTGGGTATGCTCACTCTCTCATGCAGGCTGTGGTACTCTCAGTACTGGATTATGGTTTGGGTATGCTCACTCTCTCATGCAGGCTGTAGTACTCTCAGTACTGGATTATGGTTTGGGTATGCTCACTCTCTCATGCAGGCTGTAGTACTCTCAGTACTGGATTATGGTTTGGGTATGCCCACTCTCTCATGCAGGCTGTGGTGCTCTCAGTACTGGATTATGGTTTGGGTATGCTCACTCTCGTCAACTCGGATCACAAGGTGGGAAAGGATTCAGAATAAGGACCTACAGGCAGTTTTAGAATGCATCGGAGATACACCAATCTGTTCAATGAAGTACTTACTTAACTTACAGAGCATTAGAGTGCAACTAGATCTGCTTAGGTCATGAGAATGGAGATAGAAGCAACAACATGATTTGTTACACAGAATGTGGATCATGCAGTCTTGGTAACTGACTTGCAAAGTATGCTACAGAATATTGACAGACAGTGTCTGCAGCAGGATGCAGCTCTTGGATGACTCTGAAAGTGAAAGCATCAACCTGGGTGTACTGTCCAGGGCACGTTGATGTACACAGCAATGAAATAGTTGATAAGCTCGCTGGCACTGAGTGTGGCCAAGTTTGTTCTTCATTCAATGATGTATATATTGAGAGACTGAAGAGTCTAAAAGTGGAAAAAAGATCTGGTTGATCTGGAGTGCTTAGTGGGAAAAGCAGATGTATCTATAATCTACACCTTACAGGAACAATCAGTTTGCATACACTTTGAGAAATGCTGGGACGTGCGGTGGAGCGGATGCCTCAACTATAATAAAACTGATCCAATGAATAGAATAGTATGCAATCTAAAGGTGATAATTGTTGTATAGTAATGATTGCAAATCAGATCAAATGATTGTAAATATTTTGCAGTTATTATTATACAGCAATCACCACCTTTAGACTTTAGAATGGATATTGGTGTCACTGCATAACGGCTGTAAGTTGGCATTTCCATATCTGATACACCCCCATCCCAAAATTACCGTCTATAAACAATAAAGTCATGGTGTCATAATCTTCAACCCAATAGTCTGTGAGATGGGTACAGCACTGACATATCAGCACAATGGACAACAAGCAAGCAGACATTGTCAGGCTAAATGACTGTGAACATAGACCAAATAAACACCCCAATAAATACATAGATTGTCAAGCAGAAACAGCTTTTAAGATTGAAAATGTGGACAAAAAAAATGTTATGGGAGGGAGGTCATGTACAATTAAATGAGAAACGTGAACAAAAATAACAACTTTAATAATAAACTGTAAGGAGCAGAGCACAATCAGCTATGAGTAGAGAACATTCAGCTCAAGAAACACTTAAAAGGACTGCACTTCCCTCCACAATAGTATACAATTATAAAATAGTATGCTCACAAAACTGAATGCCACAGAACCTCTTTAGAAATAAGGAAGTTGTTGAACATGAACAGTCTATATGGGTCCATTTAACGGTTACACAACATATACACATTACTACTCAGCATCTCTTGATCTTCTGTTTGATGATAACACTCATTCATCATCCCTTTAAGAGTGGATGATAAATGAGCACAGTTGCATTATGTTAAGATTAACATTTGCAATATCTGCACCTTCCCAGCTTTGGTTAAATAGCAAGATAGCAACTACTTCAAATAATTAAAACATACAAATTGGGGGAAAAAAAATGACCCAATCAAAATAGCACAAAAAGCAAGAGTGGAAAAAACTATCAAGCAGCACTATTTTTGAGAGTCTACATAATACACTTCACACAGACTCAACTGTCAGAATACTCACTGTACATGCTGGCAGGCTAAGTTCAGCAGCTGATGATGATGATGATCCAAGTGTCTGTTTGTTACAAGTGCTTGCTTGGAAGTTGTCTTTATGTAAGCTTGAATCTTTGCTGGTTGTAGTAACTGGTGATGGACTGGCTGATAATTTATTTTCATGCTGTTGGTTTGAGGAGGGATGGCTGTGTGATGAATGCTGTTGTAATGTAACTTTAGTCAGCGGTGGGTTGTTTTTATGGGAATCACACAGCGATAGGTCAATTGGTGGCTGGTCTGATATCTCTAATACTGTTGAAGAAAACTGTGGGTTTTGAAATACTGGTGTAGAAAACTGAACAGTGTTGGCCTCTGGTTTTGATAATGGTATATCTGGGTTAGTCTCTTGAGATGAATTTTGAATAGAAAAAGGAGAGCATTGTCCTGATTGTAACACATTTACTTCAGTTAATGGTGAATGTATAGTAACAGACTGCAAATCTGTATCAGAAGTTATGGATGTGAGTGAATGTTGAGGTAGCATGGAAGGGATCTGTGATGAACATTCAGCTCTTCTGTCTACAAATGCAGAAGAACTTTCATGGTTCTGGGAATCAGCTTTACCATTTAAAATGAAATCAGAGGAAAGCCTTTTCTTGGGTGGTAAATGTAACTTCATTGGAGAAACCTCAGCTAAACCATAACACTGGGACTGCTTAAAGGGAGAGCATACAGTAGGAAGATGGTGTGTCGGAGTAGTGTTCTGTTGCAGCAAACTATCCATATTAATTATTGATGATTCTTTTTTTGAATGTTGAAACTTTGTGTTGTGGTATTTAAGGCTGTCATTGTTTTCTTCTCTCATACAAAGTTCAAGAGATGCTACTGCATTTTCTGTCTCATTATCAGAGATTTTTGCACTTATACTGTCCATATGCAAACTGGTTTGTGAAAGTTGAGCTTCTTTTACTATTGTTTCCTCTTTCAGATTGTCAAGCAGTTTTTCTCTTTGATCAACTTTATTCAATAAGAGGGCACTGTGACCTCTACTAGTTGTGATTGCATGATCTGTATTTTTGCTTGACACAGAATGTCTAACGGTGTTTTTATTATGTTCATGGCGTTTAGATCTACTCTGGATGTTTATGTTTTTAGGTGTGCCAGAACATTGCTGCTTATGTTGTTCTTCTTGCAAAGTTTCTAAATGAAATATAGAGTTCAATGAATTCACAGGTACGGATCCAATATAATGGCATACGTTATCCAACTTTTTGGATCTAACTGCACTGGTTGATAATTTCACTTCTGAAGAATTTGTATTTTCTCTGTCTGATCCTAAACTTTGACGGCTTATCTTACACGTTTTTTTCCTGCTAGTATTTTTCATGACAGGCCTATTCTTAGACTTTTGTTGTTGATTACTTGCTTCAAGAATGACATGCTCATCCAGTAATAGATCTTGTTTTAGAATCGTACATTCATCAGAGCTTCTATTCAGACCAGCTGCCTTTCCACCACTGCATTCTTCAACTAGTCCAACATTTTTCTCACTTGAACACACTTCTTGACCACTCTCACTTAATTTATTCAACCTTCTTATCTTTGGTGGCTTAATAGGATCAACCTGATTTGGATCTTCTTGGTTTGGTTTTCTTTTTCTCTTTGAAAGAGTGGAATTTGCTCCTTGTCTACTGCTGTTGTGATTAGTGGAAGGTGACACGACAATCTCTGGTTTGTCAGAGTCAATGGTTGCTCCAGACAGCCCTTCCTTTGTCTTCTTAACTATTCTTGTACTGCGGCGAGTCGGACGCACGCCTTCAGTTTGTCTTTCATCACTAGTTTTGATGCTGCTCTTCTTTTTATTGCTCTTCTTGGGTGAGATTTTAAACAGTTTTGATAAAAGTGACGCTCCTTCTACACTTCTAGCTCTATTATTTTTTAAACATCCTGTTCCATCTGTATCTTTGTCACTTACACACCTTTTGCTGGCTTTGGCTTCAGATTTTGAGGCTGACATTGCTAACTTCTTCTTTGAGCCAGAGATTTGATGTTTTCCTTGTTTCCTGACATTTTCTTCTTTCAAACATGTTGTTACACTGAGTACAGCTGATTTTTCTATTAGTCCATCTGCACCTACCATGCTCTGCTCACCAAGTGATGACTGATATGATGACTGTGAACAAGGTAAGTGTTTGTCCTCACTGTTTACATCAGCAGTGACAGCTTCATTATTATCTTGCTTATCATTACAGACTTTTATTACACTAACATTTGTTTTTGGCATTTCATCTTTGCTGGTCTTAATGTTCTTGTTCTTTGAAGTTCTTAAAAGTGTAAAGTCAATTTTTCTCCTGACTGCAATTTTTCTAATACATTTATTTTTCGAGGCTCTTGTTAAATGTTCTTCATTTTGTTTGGGAGAGTTCATGTGTTTTTGCTGGTTTTGATTATTCTGCACATAAATGCCAGCTGCACTATCACATGCTAGATCAGACATATTGCAGGAGTTACTTTCTGACCCCTTTCCAGCTCTTGAGTCAGTAGATTCAAAATTAGCATTGCACTGTGACTTGTTGGTCTGTGACAAGGCAGGTGACTTTTGGCCTGAGCACAAAAGATTTGACTGACAAGAAACAGGTAAAGTAACCTTTGAAGAAAATCCCTGAGTGGTTCTCAGATTATCCTGTGATGTACACTGATTGTCAAGAAGCACATTACTGTCAGCAGAAGACTGTAGAAGGTTACTTTGTGACTTGTTGGTCTGTGACAAGGCAGGTGACTTTTGCACTGAGCACAAAAGATTTGACTGACAAGAAACAGGTAAAGTAACCTTTGAGGAAAATCCCTGAGTGGTTCTCACACTATCATGTGATGTACACTGAATACTAGAAGGCACATTACTGTCAGCAGAAGACTGTGGAGGGTTACTTTGAGACGTTGTTCCACATTCTGATAGTAACTTTTGGAGGACTCCTTCATGACCTGGTGGGATAATTATGACAGGTCCATTTGCTGAAGGAATAACTTGGATCTGGCACAGTAAAGTACTACTATTTGCATCTTGAGGCTTTGGCACAGTGTCTTGTTTTTGTAATGGTTTTGGTAAGATGGGAGAATAATTTGTAGATTGTGGAGGCAGTTGTTTAACAGTTGCTTCTGCTGTATTCCACTTGTGAACACCAAGACTAGGTAAAATATTGCTGACATTTTTATAGCTGGGCTTTTGAGCTTTTGACTGCGGTTTTCTACCAATTTTGGACTTAGCACTTTTGTGTGTATTTATAGAAGATTCAAAAGTTTTGATTTGAGAAGCAGCAGTCTCCTGCCACGAACTATGATTTTGTTCAACAGAAGCTTCAGGCATCATTAAGTTAGAACCCTCAAATGGAATACCACAGTCAGCCATTGCTGTTCTCAGTAGGCTGTGACTGTTGGGTGAGCCAGGTCCGAATGTCCTATTGTCTTCTTCAGAAAAATGTTGACTGAATTCTCTGACATCTTTGCCCCAACTACTGCTGCAGAGCTTTGCTGGACTCAAGGAATTTGCTGCCACCTCAGATGGTTGCTCAATGTCATACGCCAACCTTAATGAACTAGATAAAAACCCTGTAAGGCTAACATCAGAAGCTGTTACTGGTGCATTTAGTAGGGCAGTATATGGCCCATCAGGAGGTTTGTTGAAAGGTTTTCTTGCGAAATATGACAAGCTGTTGTTATTTAAAGATAAATCCTCAAAAGTTGGAGCCATATAGTTATTATTGGTGTTAAATAGGGAATTCTCATCTGTGAGATGAATTGTCCGAGTTGAAACTTCTG
The DNA here is from genome assembly GCA_032433765.1 of Megaustenia siamemsis. Lineage (NCBI taxonomy): Eukaryota > Metazoa > Mollusca > Gastropoda > Stylommatophora > Ariophantidae > Megaustenia > Megaustenia siamemsis. Next base: position 41,315,673 of record JAVIAB010000047.1, read on the forward strand.
CTAACACTCTTTTATCTGCTACTTCTGCTAACACTCTTTTATCTGCTACTTCTGCTAACACTCTTTTATCTGCTACTTCTGCTAACACTCTTTTATCTGCTACTTCTGCTAACACTCTTTTATCTGCTACTTCTGCTAACACTCTTTTATCTGCTATTTCTAATACATGAGACTGTGAACTGTTGATGACTACTTCAGATGTATTACAACTAGTATATGAACATATATTTTTTTCTTTAATCAATGCTGTATTTTCACAATCATCAGGAGCCATCACTTGATCTTTAGTGCGTGAATCTGAGAATGAGTCTTGTGAACAATTTTGTTTGGCCTCTGAAATAGTGGGTACATTAGGGTCAACACTGCTACATGGTGTTTCATATAATGATGATGGATAAGGGGAACTCACTTTAGCTTCCAGTGAGCAGTTATATGCACATGGAATATTTTCAATTTTGACTGAAGATAGTTTTACTTTTACAGCTTCCTCTATTTCACCAGCAGTGTCTGTTGCATCTTCCACCATAATTTTTGTTATTTTGTCAGTTGTCACTGTTTTATGACTATTTACATTATGATTCTCAATATTGTCAGCGGATTTAATCTTGTCGTCATGGTATCTGGGAAGGTGTTGGAAAACTGATGATTCTTCCCCCATAACTGTCCCAGGTAAGCTAATTTGTTTATAACAACTTGTGTCAGACTTTGAGGACTTGTCTATCACTTGGTCACAGGCCTGATTTTCCAGTTTCCTAACCAACGAAACCTTTTGTATATTTTCACAAACAAGCACCTTAGGCCATGATTTTTCATTTCTCTGAACCTGTTTATCAACTTCCTTGGGATAGCTTTCCATTAAACCAACAGCTGCAAATGATTTGTCATTGTCGTCATGAGAGTTTGGAGAGGTAGAAGGCACACAATTATCGGTGGATAAAAGATCACTTACAAAAGTTTTAACTGGCAAGTCTACAACAGGACACAAGTCATCGCCTGGCCTCTCATCCACACTTCTGCTTTCATTAGTTTTACATTTTCCATTAGCTAAACCAGTTTCACTTTGACAGGTCAACCCTTTTTCTGCATCCCATTCATTGCATGCACACAATTCTATCTTCTTCTTAGGAGTTGTTTCAATAATACTCTCCTGATGATCTTCAGATGAACTGTCTTTTACTGCTACATTTTTTCTCGCCTTTCCTTTGTGATGTTTTAAAATCACTTTGGAAGAAATTGTTGGTGCCTGGTCTGTTGATGTTATCTCTTGCCTGGGCTGTGGTTTGCTGTAAGATGATGCTAGAAAAGACTTTAACATCCGGAAGGCTTCTACTTCTGCTGAGGTCATAACATCTGAGGTACTGGAGACAATTTTGGCATCATCTAAGACAGGTGAGCTCCTATCTTGTGTTGCACAAGGACTGGATTTTACAAAGCTGGAACAACCTAGAGTCACAAGTTTGTAAGAATATTAGCAAAGCACCACCAGAATATGTAATCAAGAAAATGAACAATATCTAAACCAACATATAGGCTCACATAATGACCATTGAATGGTTTGCTTCTTGTAATTACATTTTGCATACAATACAGCTTGGAGCAGAGATAGAAATATCTGTACCTGTCAATCTGGCATATGCTTGTTGTGCATGATAAGATGCAAACTATAATCACCATAACACTCTTTAGTGGCCAGTTTTTTTAACATGTTAAGAGACATTGTTTATTTTATTCATCACATGTTAAAGGAAAAGAAATCTGTTCTAGTTCATATTAAAACTAGTTAATTCAACCAAAGACTTCAATGACAGCAAAATTGTTCGGTTAAATTTATATTTTACTTAACAGAAACTGGTCAGGTTGATCTATAATGTGGTAAAAATTGGTCCCTGTAAAAAGTAGGCAGCTCATCAGAACTCATGATATTCATGATAGAACCTGCACACTGACAGAAAACACACATTAACCGTTGTGATGAAAACTACACTCTGAGGAAGAACCATGGAGTGCTCAGTTCCCTTTAGCCAGTAAAGGAGGACATACTTGTAACTGTCATGGAATATGGGTTGAACATACATTTCAGATTTTCTCTTCTGCAAGCCTTTTCATTTGTTCCACATGCAAGTTTAACATCAGTTGCATCACATCTTCCAACAGGCGTGTAATTCCTCCAGTATCTCTCACAAATCATGATTATTTTTTAAAGTTGATTAAAAAAAAAAATTAATAAATAAAAATAATCATGATTAAGGTACCCAATGCTGGCACATCCGAGGCCAGCACAACTGTTTTTTCATTGTTACGAGCATTCACATGACCAAAGCAATACTTCTATAACAGTTCTGGAAGTTTTGAGGTCTCCATGTAAGTCAACCAATCATATTACAGCTTTCCATTCTGAATCTTTCTCAGCATCAACTAAGCATATTCTTCAGTGTTCACCTATTAAGTGAGTGTAGATGCACTGTGTCACCAACTAACAATAAACCTTTTTGCACAACACATCCATCTTCATCATGACTTCTAATTGCTTGGGCAGTAGCAATATTAGCCAACTTTATTTGACTTTTAATTGATGGCTTCCAACATGCACAATGTACACACCTCCTATTTTTTATCATTATCAGATTGGGTTAGACATTGGATCTCGCTACCCAGAGACCGAAGGATAAAACCATAAAGAAACCACAGGTTCAAAAAGAAAAATTCCTAACGCTTGCACCAGAATTCAAACCTAGGACCTTGTTCAGAGGTCTACCTCTAAACCTCCGGAATGAGAATAATTATAGCTGTGTATACTGGAGTGCCAGATAACAATCTTTTATAGTCATCAGCTTCTATTCTCATATTTGAGATAGTCTAGGTAGTTTTCATTTTCATATTTTGGGTGGTAGTAAATATAACACCTTGTTCTCACAATTCTAGTTCTTACTTTGACAGTGAATCTCCATCTTGATTATTTTTGCTGCACTCCACAGATCCATTCAAGACTACCTACCATCGTCAGTAGCATGTTTATATATCAAATGTTAATTTCTAGATGATCTACTCTTCCACGGCACCAGATGCTACATACAAGGTTGCATAAAAAAGTAACCGTAATATGATCATTGCTTTTTATCATGTTGGGGAACTCATATGGTGTATTGGTGCACTGGTACGCCAGTCATCATGTACACTCGTCAACAGATGACAATAAAGATGGTGGTACCATTTTAAAGACATACTCTAAAAGTCTAGACCCAAAAGCCGGTAGGTTTATATCCATTTTGTCTCCCCAAAAATTCAGTACTTGAAATTTAAGAACAAATCTCTCTCTCACAAACACATGATAATAATATTCACACATACACTAGTAAAGAAAAAAGCTAAAACATTCATGTGGTAAGGCATGAACAAAATAAGGGTAGGCAACAAAACATATTAGCAAAAGGAGCGAACAATCATGTCACAAAAATCAAAAATATATTTTTTAAAAAAAAGCTATTTCAGAACCTACAGAGTGGTCCCCCCAACATTAGTGTTCAGTCCCAAAAAACAACATCCTTAATGGTGTATCTGATATTCAGCCCCATCCATATACACTTCAAGCTGAGATGCATTGATGTTGTTATTTACAAGTGTCAATATTCCACCCTTTTGTCTGTCTTTTCTGTCAGATCAGTAACACTGGTATCCCCTAATCTTCAAGGCTATGTCATTGTTTAGATGGATTTCCTGCAAGCAGCATATGCTTACTTGCTCGTCATGTAGGATATTTTCCAATTCTATCTTTTTACTGTACCATCTCTTATGCTGTTGAAGCCTTCAATACTCCAGTGCATTATTTTAAGCTGTCTTAGTTTTGATTAACCAATAGCTCTATTCTCATGCCTCCTGTCTCCACTGGGTGGTTGGGTCCTTTCGAGGTTGAGGGCCAGGCACAGCACCTGCATGAGTGTCCATCACAGGGCAAGTGCCATATCAATTAGCAGTTATAGATGTACTTCCCATTGGTGTGAGTGTGTGGTATCCTGATTGCTGTTGTGTGCCTTTTGGCTGGTTGCCTCCATCTTCAGCACTTATACTTGCTAGAACAGACTGTGGTCTTGCTCGGGTGTAGGAAGGCCTGGCCAGTCTAGGTGACTGTTATACCCCATCCACACGACAAGGAGGAAATCTAATTTTAACATAATATGTGCCGTTTTTATTTTTGTCCATGCTTCAATATATAACATAAAATATACATTAACCCAACAAATTATTACCTTTATCAACTGCAGAAGATAACTGTAATGGCTTAACTCTCCGGGGTTTTCGTCTGCTTGGGCTAGGAGGAAACTTGATACTAAGCTGCTCAATCTGTGTTGTGCATGCCCTGGAGGCTCGACCTTCCATTTGTTGCTCACATGGCTGTGACTGTGTTGTACACAAAGTGTCTGATGTACTAGGATGGCTTGATGTTCTCCTTCTCTGGGAAATCATTTTCATGTTTTCACTTGGAGAAAGCATTGACTTTCCTACACTCAGCTGTCTGGACATGTTTTCTTTCTCCCTAAATGGAGAGCTGAGATGAGATGGATAGATGTCATACACATAATTCATGGGACTAGATGGAAAATCTTGAAGGGGAGATGGAGTGGAGTAGCCCACCTCTGTTGGTGCAATTCTTCGGCTGGGATTTTTCTTACAGTGATCAGGAATGAATGGGGCATGCTCACTATGGACAGCAATGACTTTTCTTCTGAATGTTTTATTTTGTGGGTGACTTTCCTCTAACGAGTTCACATGAAGCGGACTTCTGTTTGTATGTCCTTTGTGTTGAAGTTGTCCTAAATGTGAATTATCAGTTAATTTTTGTGGCTGTGAAAACAAGGCATTGCAAGTGACATCACTGCCAAAAGTGGCAGGTAGACTGAAACAAGTGTTGTGTGAACTTATGTTAGACAACTTGTGAGGAGAGTTGCTATTTGCAGTTGCTATAGGACAGTACGGGGGTGAACCAACAATGCTACGCCGATCAAAAGGTTTTCTTGTACCTTGTACAATCTGTTCATTACGTTGTTGATGTAATTTCAAAAATGAAAAATCACTCAAGGATTGGGACCTTGTTGGCTTTGGTTGCCTAAGTGTGTTAACACCACTAATACGAATGGACTCAAAAGTGTCTGATACATGTTGTGTTTGAGATAAGCATAAAGTCTTAGGTTTACATCTTTTCAACTTATTATATGATATTGTATGTTCAGTACTGTTGTCTGTTTGTTCTAGAATTAATGCCCCATTCACCACAGCTTCTCTTATATCGGAGACGTCCGTGGAGCTGGTATTACAATTTCTGGAACACAGTGTTTCTTTCCCAGTTACAGATGACTCAATCACAGAAGTGAGGTTCTTATTTTGAGCATGTGAATTACTGACTTCATTTTTTTGTGGGCTGTCATTTGATAAACTGACAGGCTTCTCAGCATATGTGTTATTATGTCCTTTGTGTGGTACAGAAACCACCCCTGGAACATGTACAGCACCCCCTGCTTCACGCTTTTCTCTTTCATGATTTGACATATTTTTCGTCTTCTGCCTGTCAATCTTTTCAGTGGACACTGCAGCTACACCAGAAACTCTCTCTTGACCACAACAAATTTCGTGTTCATCCTTTTCTATTCTCTCATGTTGCTTCTGGAGGGGTTCAACATTAAAACTAGGTTCCTTTTCATATTCTTGACTAGATAGCACTGGCGACATATCTTGAACACTCTTATTCATGAATCCTAGACTTCCCAAATGATTAGTGTTGGAAGGACAACCTGCTTTAACTTGGACAGTTTTTATATAGGGAGTTTTATCACAGCTTTCAGCATGTGGACTAAGTTTATTTTCTGTAACAATCTTTTTACATTCTGTCTCTGAGAGTTTCACTGTCACTTCCCCAGCTATGACTGAAGACTTATTTGTTTCGGTACTTAAAGACTCTGTTGAATTATTAGTTACTGCAACTATTTTTACTTCTTGAGACATGTTGCTTTTGTTTGCATTGTTACCACCTGAGTTTTTCTCAGCGTCGGTGTCTTCACATCTACTTACAATTTCAGTTGCACCAGCACAAACAGCTGCACTTTTAACTGCAGAAATGTCAGTGTTTGCATTTATACAGTGAGAAAATAGCTGACACAGTTTTTGTTGATTTCCACAAGCAATGCTGTTACCCTGATGAATCAAAGGTGAGGTATGGTTGCCCTGCTGTGTCATGTTTGTTTTGACTTTTGATGCTGAAGAACTTTCACTTCTTCTTGTATCTCTGTCATTATCACAATGTGAAGATTCTGCAGGATTTACAAATGTAGACTGTGAAAATTCATTTGCAGAGTCTACAAATTTTGACTGTGAAGATTCTGCAGGATCTACAGATTTAGACTCTGAAGAGTTTCTTAATGACCGATGAACAAACTTTTCTCCAGTAATTTCAGCAATACTTTTCTCAATCAGTGAAAATGCTGTCAATGAGTTATCATCTGGAATAATAGTGTCAATCTGATGAATCCCTTTATCAAGACAAACAGGTATTAATGTTGAAGATTTTTTACAACCGATTTGTATCTCACTGGATTTAGTTGTAGCTGAATGTGTGCCTTGCTGTAATGCCTGGTCTTCTATATAAAATTGTACTTGATGTAAGTGTGAAGGTATAGAACACTCATCTGGGCCATTAAAAGATGTCATCTGATGTGATGATGGCACTTCAACATCGCTGACTTTCTTGACCTTATCTCCACAAAATATTGAGACTTCAGAAAGGGATGTAACACCTGAAACATTTTTTTCTTGACCAATATCTTCTTTATTCAAGTGAGTGCTGTTGTGACTCTCTGGTCTTGACTCAGTAAATGTGTTGTTATTTGAAGTTCCTGTGACGTCTATGGAGCATTTGTTGAGAACTGGTGTTTTTTCATTGGATGCAGGAATAGATTCTTGGATCTTGTCTGATCCAGCAGGGAATTCTTTATTAGATGTGTACTGTGATGTGGCCTCCTTGGAATGATAAGTGGAACCTGGGATATAGTTGGACTGACTGGGGAGTTCATTCGCGAGGGTTATCACTGGAACCTCAAAGTGTGATATTGGGAAAACAGTGCCTGTAAAGTGTACAAAAGTAAACAACATATTTATCTCAATAAATGATGATGTATCAGAAAAACTATAAACAATACTAGAAGAGATAAGATATGAAATTGAGGTAAGGCACCTGACAGCAACAGAGTTGGAAGATGCCAATGACTCATAGATGATAGTTTGTGTCAGGATCGGGAGACTAGAACCATCCAGATCCTACTGCACCTCTTTGCAGTGCCTCTAGTACAGACTATCTAGCCTAGTCTGGTCAAATAAGTAGACATCGAAGAGGGGGATACAACTCAGTGTTAAAAAATGTGCTTAAGTCAGATGTGTTGGGTCAAAAGGTGCAAATAAACTACAACACAACACATTTATGCCAGCTTAACTCTTTCAGTACGGAAACTATTTTATTAATGCAACGAAATTTATTTCATAAACAAAATTTGTCATATTTTTAAAAATCAATCTACATATTTATCTAACATGTAACATATTATGTATGTAAATTTTTAGATTATTGAACAAGGAATTTCACCAATACCAAGATGATACAAGACATGTAAAAAGAATATGGTTTGATGACGGTTTACATTAATCAAACTGACAGTGACGCACTCTGAGGCTAATCATACGCAACCGAAATCGACATGTGTATGGTGCAATGAAATGTACAGAAAGAGTTAACATCCTTTTAAGGATGGATGATGAAGAAGCCTATCAATTCCTTTAGTACACATTGGGTGAATGCCAGAAAATGTGGTCATCAGACATCATGCCAGACCATGGTCATCAGGTAACACTAGCTATATAAAAGTAAAGTAAAGGTTCCCTCCATGCCTTGCTAGGCGTATGGGGAATATGGTGTTAGTGATCATATTTTTCTATGACCATGGCACATTTTTGGGTGATGTGGTCGGTATCATGCCAGGCCACCTTTACTTCTCAGAAAAATCTCTGGTACCCATTTATAGAGGCTGGGTGAACCAGGAAGTATTGACTATACTGAACAACAAAGAACAAAATGGTTTGAACATCAGACCAGAACAAAATGCAACCAACCTGCAGTTCAAGCTTATTACAAGAAGCACCTAGCTACACAACAAAAGGGAAACACAGGAAGAAATAGATAGATGGAATCAAAGAGATTATGTAAACTTGACATAACAACTCAAGTTACACAACTATCAAATGCCTGAAAAGAGAAGGAAGTAATTGTTCTCTGGGTAGTGAAGGTGATAGTTTGATTCTATCATTTTCAAGAGAAAATGGATTTAGTGTAAGAATTTCATCAGAAGTTATGTCCTCTTCCTTCGTGTACATCTAGAATCTGTAACTGAGCAAAATTTAGTTTGCCTGCTTTCAGGCTAATGTTTACAGTCTGTCTTCAGCTGGATCAGTATTTAGCTAATTCTTCCCATTTCAGTTATGTTCATGTCAGGCATCAATGTGTCACGTTTACATCTTTGTAGTGTGGAAGGTAACTCTATGGATTACATATCTGAAGTAGACTCTTGTGGGCATCTTGACCCTTGAGTTGACCATTTTTTTTAAAATCTTATTAACTCATTCTGAACCACTAACCAACACATCTGCTCCACTTATGAAGGTACTTTGAGACCAAAACTTACACATCGGCTCGGACAGAGTATGGTTGAATATTTTAAAGTAAGGTAAAGATTTTGTATAAATATTCACCAATACTTGTATTTGATATCTAGAAGAAGCTTCATAATTACCTCCTTCAATTACCACATGGTTTTTGTTATGGAGATAAACTGGTTGAATTTTCAATGTAAATGTGAGTTTATTTCTGATAAATAGTGGCCACACCCACTACTACCATATTTTGTGACTAATTTTGTTATTTGTGGACATAAATGCATCAAATAAAATGTATTTTCAAGAACTTTGGTTTAGTTTGTGTAAAATTTTGAGAATGGGTGGCAACACACTTCTAGTCAGAGAAAATAGAGGTATGTGAAATATGATATTTTGAATTGAAAATTATCCGCCTTTGAATATTTTAATACTATTTATAATAAATAATATATTTTTTCCTTCAGACATCATCAATAGATTGCTATTTTCATTTTCTGCAACCATTTATCTTTCCGGTGATGTATAGTCTAGTTTCAACTGGTCTTTGCTCATTGTATCCCCCTCACCCCCACACATTGTTGCATGCTTCAAGCATCCAGGGAGATCTTCTGATGTCCTATCTGATGAAGCAGTGCATGGAGATGCTGACCATGGAGGCATATGTTCTCTCTAATATCTAAACTAGCCATCTTAGTATTAGGCAGTTATGACGTAAAACAAGGAATTCACTCCCACAATGGTACATTTTTGTAATGTAGATTAGAAACATCAAACTTTCTAGCCTAGTGACTTCCTGGGTTGGCTGCGCAAGTGCCTCATTTGGATAGTCGTGACTTAGGTCATTGCATCTAAATAGCATGCCACAAACAGCTGTGAATACAATTTCCAATTTAGAAAATAAAAAGGTAAAAAGTGAGTGAAGAAATAAAAAATAATGTATTATGGGGTTACATCTCCTACAAGGTTTACCATAGTTTGAATCAACTTCCTATTCTGTTGCCACGAAGCTAAAAATATGGTTGTACTGAAGTGAACATTTATGTCACACCAAGCAACAGAGAAATTAATGGGACATGCTGTGAACTTGTTTAATGTTCAGAAAATTTAGTGAATAGAGCAACCCGTGCATGAAGAATTGATTGTGCAGCTTCAAGAGGATTTATTCATAAGTACATTATAGCCCTGCAGTTTGTTTTAAACATGTTACAAGCTACCTCTATTTAGTTTCTTACTGTAACAATATTATTATTCACAAAGACCGGTGAGTTATTTATATTAGATACGGATGTGGTGTCTTGTGAAGTATAAAGTAACTTCCATGGGTCAGGAATTTTACAGGTCTCTCTCTCTCTCTCTCTCTTTCGAGATGCTTAAGATAAAGATGTGTCTTTCCCCCTGTTGTCAAGATGAAGTTTGCAGCTCTCTTTAGGCCTTCATATTGTCCCCACAATTTTGTTTGTTGGTTTGCTCTTGCTTTGATGGTGCAGATTGTCATAGGTTGACTTGGTCCATCTTTTGAAGTTACTCGTCCAGGTTAGTCTTGGTCTGCCTCTTTTACCTTGTATTTTCCATTCCAATATTACTTTTAGTAGGCTTTTGTGTCTTTTAAACATGGCCCAAAAATGTCTTTGTCTTGTTCTAATTGCATTTAGTAGTTCTCTTTCATTTTTAGTTGTTTTAAAACTCTATCGTTTGTTTTCTTTTCTTTCCATCCAATTCTACATATTCTTCTATAAATCCACATTTCAATGGCTTCAATTTTCTGTTCTGTTTTCGATTCTAATGTCCAAGTTTCTGCACCATACAGGAATATTGAGAAGATATAACACTTTGCTATTCTTGGTATAAGGTCCTAACATTCCATGTAGTTATTTTTAGTTCGTGCACTCTTCAGGTCTGACAAATATATTATTACAGTAAGTTATGAGAGAACAAGATGAAAGAACAGTGAGGCAAAATTGAAACAACAACACAAAGAAATGGATGGATCTCATCTATACCAGAGAATATTGGAGTCAGCTGAAAGTATTCCAACAGTCATCAAAAACATTTAAGCAGAAATAAAAAGAAAAACAAAATGCTATTATAAAAAATTTGAATTGTCACAGAAATGACAAGTTTTGTTTGCAACGACACAGAAACAAATAACTTCAGATTTTAATCTAATATGCTGGATGATGATTTTGTCACTGGTGCATGATCCTAATTTCCAAACCAAAACATGCATACCAACCTTGCTGAAACACCTGGAGAAAGTTCTGCAAAGATGGATCTGACTCTGTCATTTCAATGATCTGATTAATGTTAAATCCCCTGGTTATCTGCAATACAAAAGAGAATATCTTTGTATCATTCAGTCAAGTTTTGAATAACGATCTATCTATCTAATGACCTTTCGAGCCGTAGCCGTCCCATATGGCATAGACCCAGATACTCTTTCTTTATCTAAATTTTTATTTTAGCAGTTTTCAATCCTTCTAAAGATATTTTATCAAATCTCGCCATTTGTCTCTGTTATGTGCAAGCAACTCTATCTCATTGAGGGAGCCGATTCCTGCTGCTCTTGCCTCTCTGATCAATGTTCTTCTCAGTGTCTCTCTGTCGGCCTCTTTTCTTCTTACCTGTTGTTTCCCACATGAGGGCTTGCTTTGTTATTCAGTTATTATCTCTCCTCATCACGTGTCCAATATATGACCATCGTCTTTTCTTTATTACTGAAGATATTAGTGGTTGACTGGCGATTTCTCTAATTTCCTTGTTTGTTTTGAATTCGTTCCACGCTATACCAAGTATTTTCCTTAGACATTTATTTTCGAATATATATAAACACACACACAAATATCACACCTTTGAAAGAAATTATTTAAAAAAACTAAACACACATGTATATGTTTTTATTGGGATAAAGTGTAACAGCTCACAGACCGCTGGATCATTAAGTTATGCTCTTCATAATGTTAAGCATCTTAAGTGATAAGCAGGTCTGACATTGCTCTGAAATCTTTATTAAACTCAACTCAAAAGGATATGTAAGGCTCTAATGTACCTAGTTATTAAGGACTGTCTAGATCTCCTTTGCAGATGATGAGGGTCTTGAGCCTTCTTTAGGTCAAAATAGTTATTGTAGACAGAATATTTTTATTGATGAAGTGGTCCACAAATTTCATTGATTTATTACAGCGCAAGTTTGATGTTTATGTAAGGCTCAAATGTAAATGGCATTTGAAGAAGTGGCATGACCAAATTTATACACAGGACTTTCAGCTTGAGACTAGTAGTTCCTACCTTTCTTACATACTTTAAAATATAAATATGCACAATTATTTTAGAAATATGATAATCTAGTCAGAGATAAGAAAATCACTCTCGGCTCTACAATCAGGCTAATGTGCAGCCTTGTTATATAAGTTTTGTACACACTTGCAAAACATTTTCCTTTACAGCAGAGCTACAGAGGAAAAAACAATCATTGGAGATGAAATGGCACAGTAAGTTTTTGTGAATCTTTGACTTATATCATACCATGAATGATCAAGTTTGTAAAAGGATACAAAAAGTAATAGAAGTAGATGATTTTTTTTTACTATTGATAAAGAAATGCAAAATGAAATGATATGGCTGCATATCCTGATGCAAAGATCATTCTGCAAGAAATTGTGAAAGAAGCAAGAAGAAGATGGGAAGATAACATTGAAGAATGGATAGGTCTCAACTTTGCAGAATCCCCCAAAAATGACTGAAGATAGAGAGAAATGGAGAAGGTTGACAAAACCTGCCAGTGTCCCCACAATCTTCAGTGTTACGGAATGAAGAGGAATCCATCCAGACAGTCCAATCCTGACAAAACTCTCTGAGTTAATGCATATAACAATCTGTCGTCAGCTTGACATTGATGGTGGTTGTTAGAAAACTTGCTATAATGGTATCACAAGTAAAAATGTCATTCTCAGAATGGAAACTGATACCAGTTACAATTATTCTGTTTATCTATACCTTATCATTTACAGATCTTTACTGTCTAAAATGATACTGATATTTACAGATTTGTTGATTATTACCAGACTGAAGGGTAAAAATACTAGGATGGATTGACGGAATATTAGAAACAGTAGGAAACAACAGAAGCAGAGGTCAACAGAAGCGCAAAATACTGCAAATTATATCTCCAATCGATGCTGAAAAGCAAATGAGGAAAGAAAGAAGAATAAGGCCTGTGGGTTCATTAGGCTGTATTCTGAATGTAGATTCTATACATTGTGTATCTTTAACCTTCAGCTTCACTGGTTGGTGTGTTCTCTGCCGCAACACTTTATTTATTGTTACCTCTGATTCAGCATATACAACTGCCAGTAATAGCCAACATTGTGATTGTTTTGAATATAGACCTTATTTGAAGTCATTGGGTCATCTATAATGAAAAATCTAATAATGTTTTACTGAGGCAATGCTGAGCAATTCACCTACCAAGCTTTCTTGATCCTTATTATGGACTTCAGAACATCTTCTAGTTTTATCTTTGTCGAGTGAGGGCCCTGTCTGTTGGACAGCGTCATCAACATCACAAAAAGAACCACATTCAAGCAAAGCCTTGTTGATGTTCTCTGCCAGTTTCTCATGGAAGTGTGTTTCCTCAAGCAAAATATCTAGAAAATCAGGCTGAAACAAGATCTTTCATCATTATGAAAAGACAACCTATCAGCATACTTGTATATAGTGTTCTATCATAAAGATGGCTGCTTTAGTCAAAGTTTTTGCAAATAGGAAGAATTATATTTTTGCCACGGCTGGATAATAAATCAAATAAACATAATGATGATGTACTGTAATTTGTTTTACTGGCACTTATTGTGCAACATATTTCAAGCTGAAGCAGTATATTTGTTTCTATTATAAATACTTACACTCTTAAACTAGAGCAGATGTTCCAACAATTAAACACAAAGATAATATATAGACCAAATAGGTTCAAATTAAGGCAGCCAAAATGTTCAAACTTACACCCATCAAAGCATTATTTGCCATTAGAAAAATATTAAAATATCACATATTTATGTGGGCTCATTGAAAAATAAAATTAATATGACAATAAAAATGTGAATTACTAAGCTGCTGTCTTGTAAGTCAGCAATACTGTCACCAGTGACATAAAGGTTATTATACAAGTGACAGCAACATTGCAAACAATACACTGTCGCTGCAGCAATATATAGCTGTAAAAGTAAAAGGATGTGACATGTGTAGCAAAGAGGAACAGAATTCCATCATTAGTTTAAAGTAGTGAAACCTATTGCAATTCATCGATAGTTCCCAAATGATGATATATGATCCCAATGCTGCAAGCAAATATGGAAGTAGGAAGATTAAAAAAAAAAACGCTGTGTAATTTCTGTGCCAGCCACAACTTGATCTTTCCCAAGCCATTAGGCGTCTTATAGGGCTTGTGTTTTTTGACACCCATCTCTATTCTGGGCAAAGATGTTCAATCTTATCTAATGAATCTACACATGTCAACTTTGCTCCTCTTTTAAGTTCTTTTCTGTGTCTCTCTAGGTCTTCCTCTTTTTCTGTACCCTGATGTTTCCAATAGAAGAGCCTGTTTTTGAATTCTCTTGTCTCTTCTTCAGACACAACTGGGCCAGGTATATTTAGGTGTAACATCTGTCTTTATTGCTTCAGCTGAAGTCAAAATGAAGTCATTAGAAACGGAAGAAGCTGCCATGACCACATTTTTACTCTACGACTTATATTGAAGGGCATTCTTGGTCGTTTTGTACAGTTGGTGGTGGGAGTAGCAAAGGCTGCACCATCATCATCGGTACGTGTCACTTCAACTGTTCACATGGGATTTATGGACACGACTGCTCCGGGTCTTGTCTTAGTGTCAGTTCTTTATGTGAGGAAAATCCGGAAAATACCAACATTGCAAACATCCTGGCTATACCTGTGATGACACTTGTCCAGATGGTAATTTTGGGCTACAGTGCGAACAGACGAGTTCTGATGGCTGTGACATCATATGTGACACAGAAAGAGCAGACTGTACGCGCAAGGAAGCGTACTACGGGCCAGACTGCACTCTCAAATGTCCTGACCACTGTTTCAACGACACCTGTGAACAGTCAACCGGGATCTGTTCATGCAAGGGAACGTTCTATGGGTCAGACTGCACTCTGAAATCTCCGTACAACTGTTTGGACGATATCTGTTAACAGTTCATGGGGGCCGGCGTCTCGTATGTCGATGATTCCCACGTTAAGAAGAGTCTGCTGACTACAACAAACCCAAGCATATGGATACCTTAATGTGTACTGGATATTTTCTTTCTGTGCTGGACATGGTTCATTTCTTGGTGTGTTTCAATGCTAGCCAAGGCTGATATCTTGGCTTGTGTGTGTGCTGGTCATGGCTCATATCTTGGTGTGTGTCATGTTAGTCATATCTCATATCTTGGAGTGTCCGTGTTAATCATGTCTCATATCTTTAAGTGTGTATCTGTGTTAGTCATGTGTCATATCTTTGTGTTTGGGCTAGTGATATCTCATATCTCTGTGTGTATGTTTATGTTAGTCATATCTCATATCTTTGTGTGTGCATGTCTGTGTATGTCACATCTCATATCCTTGTGTTTGCACGGCTATGCTAGTCACATCTCATATCATTGTGTGTGCCTATCTATGTTGGTCATATCTCATATCTTTGTGTGCATGTTCATGTTAGATGTGTAATTTCTTTGTGGGTGCATGTCCATGTCAGTCATATCTCATATCTTTATGTGCATATTTATGTTAGTCATGTGTCATATATCTTGATGTATGTCAGTGTTAGTCATGCCTCGTATCGCTATGTGCATATATGTGTTTGTCACATCTCATATCTTTGTGTGTGCATGTCTGTGTTAGTCACCTCTAGTGACTTGGGCAGATGGTGCTCGTAAACCTGGGAGGGCCGACCATCTAAGGGCAGAATCCCCCTACAGAAAAGATCACCTGCTGCCTTGCAGGAAGATTGGGGACAATCAAAGGCTAGGGAAAGCAAACCTGAATAAAATGCTGGCTGAAATCGGATGCACTGGGCCACTGGCGCAGAACACAGTGCAACGTTTTTAACGGGTGTTCAATCAGAGTGGATCTGGCAGACTCTAATTGTGATGTTCTGTTTGTAACACACCTAACCTGACAGATGAGTTCATGTGAGGAGCTGGAATCCTACTCTGATTGGGTCCTGATCGCAGAGAGAGAGAGATATTGAAGGAACACATTGAAAAGAAAAAACCTTTCAACAGCATTCATAGAGATTCTTTGTGGAAAATTCTGAGGCAATACGGCTTACCATAAAAAAACATAAATATTATCAAAGACATGTATGATAGATACACATGTGCGGTTCATACAGAGGAAGGACTGAGCGAATGTTTTTCAATAGAGACTGGGGTTAAACAAGGATGTATTTTATCACCCTTGTTATTTGGAGTTGTTATGGACTTCATAATGAAGAAATGCTGCACTGGTAACAAAGGCATCAAATGGATACAAGGAGACCATTTGGAGGACCTCAACTTTGCTGATGACATAGTCCTCATCAGCAGTCAAATAAAAACGATGCAGGAAAACACAAATCATCAGCAGTCAAATAAAAACGATGCAGGAAAACACAAATGAACTATCATCAATAACCAGCAAAATTGGGCTTGAGATCAATCAAGAAAAGAATAAAGTCATGAAAAGCTTAATTCCAACAGATGACAGAATATACATGGAAAACAAACCAGTGGAAGAGATCGATCACTTTGTTTATCTTGGAAGTTGACATTGATCAAGAAGGGGATACAAGCAAAGAAATTAGAATCAGAATAGCTAAAGCAGCAATGTCTTTCAGAAGCCTTGAAAAGTTGTGGAAATCAAAACTCATCAGCACAAACACACAACTTAGACTATTCAAATAAAATGTACTATCAACCCTTACATATGCGTGTGAGAGCTGGAAAACAACAAGAGATATAGAAACAAAGTTGAACACATTCGAAAATAAATGTCTAAGGAAAATACTTGGTATAGCGTGGAACGAATTCAAAACAAACAAGGAAATTAGAGAAATCGCAAATCAACCACTAATATCTTCAGTAATAAAGAAAAGACGATGGTTGTATGTTGGACGTGATGAGGAGAGATAATAACCGAATAACAAAGCAAGCCCTCATGTGGGAAACAACAGGTAAGAGGAAAAGAGGCCGACCCAGAGAGACACTGAGAAGAACATTGATCAGAGAGACAAGAGCAGCAGGAATCTGCTCCCTTAATGAGATAGAGTTGCTTGCGCAGAACAGAGACAAATGGCGAGATTTGATAAAATATCTTAAGGATTGAAAACTGCTAAAATAAAAATTTAGATAAGAGAAAGAGTATCTGGGTCTATGCCCTATGGGACGGCTACGGCTCGAAAGGTCAATAGATAGATAGAATGATGATGAAATGATAAGTCAAAGAGATGGTGAATGAAAAAATTCATCTTTCGTTGACAGTAGGTTTCACTCACTCACTACTAAAAAAAATGATATATCAACATTGCTTCCCTGCTGCTACATGTTTGATATCCTGAATATCCTTGGCAATCATACCGTCAACTTATAGGACAATAGCATGGTTTTTTTAATTTCTGTCATTATGTTACTGCATATTTTGATAACCCTGGCATATTCTTCTTTCATTTATCCTCAACACATTCCCACTTCTATTTCTGCTGGGACTTGCACAAGTCTTCACTCAATTCATAAATTCTAAGCCACTGTTCTAGTTACACTTAACTTTATGTGAATAAAAGTGTCACAAGACAAGAAAGAGTGAACTCTATTCTAAATCAAATAATTTTCAATAACTTAAATTTACAAAAACAAAATGGCTTATATTACAATTTGTATTTCTTGTTTTGGCTTATTAAGCAGTGGTTCTATCCAATAGTAATTGTTGTACAAAAAACTAATGGAAATTAGTAAAACAAATGTAAATTACATCTTAAGAAAAATATATATATATTTCCAATTTATTTTTAACCCATTCTTTAGAGTGTGAAATCTACATTAGAAAATATATTATTTTTATTTCTTTATATTGTAGTTGCTCAATTATGTATCTTTAAAATGATATATTGTTCGACAAAGTTCAGAAATCAAATTTACAGCCTAATTTTTACATTTATATTAGTGGTGTCAGGAATTAGAATAAAATCATTTGGCCAAGATTTTCAATCAGATAATTTGAATTATTTTAAATGATTATTTTTAACCTATTCATCCATTCTCTGGTGCTGTCTCAACATGGAAGGTTGACCACCACGGAGCGCCATATTTACTCAATGAGTTTCATCTCGATGGTTCAAATTGTCATAGGCTCACTTGTCCATCTTTTGATGTTAACAGTACACTTTAATCTTGGTCTGACTCTGCCTCATCTACCATGTACCATCCCTTCCAAAATGATTTTGGTTGGGAATTGTTAAATTATTATATATATTATATTAATAGTGCATGAAAATGCTGAATCCATTATTTTTACTCAAGCCACCTGTAACTCCCAAAAGCATGTGTTTTATTTCCAATTAAGTTTCTCTCTTTTCCCATCAATCTCCAATAATAAAAAAAAAAATTATATATTATCTAAAGTGTGAAAAGCAAACTTTATTTTCATTTTACAGTGTTTAGATTGAAGTTTGTGTTGACTTTTCACTTTTTTAAATTTAATATATTTTTAACAATAAAGTTGGCGTTTAAGAAAAGCAGACTCACTACACAAAGATTTATGGATTTTGGGATTTATGGTACTTCTGATATTTTCCCAACAAATTGTAACTGATAAAATAAAACAAAGTTTTGTTCTAGTAATTAGTGCGTATAATTCCAAATTATTGTTTATTTTTTACATATTGTTACACTTTGATGAGTTTGTGACAAATTTACGGCCGTTGATCTTACACATGTGTGATTGTTTCATTATCAACACAGTATTTTGTTTTCTATTGATCTTTGGTCCATTAATGTCACTTTGAGAGAGGTCACTTTCATTTTTGTTACATGAAGATACAATAAATATTGGTGAGTGTAAATGAATCTTTACATTCTTGCTAACGTTTTTTGGTGCAACTAAAAACTAAATTTTCAAAAATAGATACTCATTCAACAGAACAACTGGCAATGAGATTATGAACATTCATCTAATTTAGTGAATTTTTGTGCAGTACATACGACATTTGACGTTGGTATGGAACATTCTGGCTCCATCTGATAAAGAAACAGAGATAATAGTGTTACTAATTCAATGATTTCTGGTGAGTCCATGAACATTATAAATTTGCTTTTGTTGTTTAGTTAGCTTCACACCTGACAGTAGAATTTGAAGATCTGTGCTATTTCTTTACATTTAACCTAGTTTCATCTTAAATTTTGTCCATTTTTCCCTTTCTAATCAAGTTTGGTGTGGTGTAAGGCATAATATTTTATACATTAATTTTTACAAATTATTATGCTATTACTTGTGAAGAGTTTTCCCCCTTATCTTGGGAATATCATAATCATTGAGTGCCGTCTCCGCATCAAAGGTTGGCTACCATGGAGTGTCATTCCACTGTCTCTTGCTTTGATGGTGCAGATTGTCGTAGGTTGACTTGTACATCTTTTGATGTTACTTGTCCACGTTAGTCTTGGTCTGCCTCTTTTACCTTGTATTTTCCCTTCCAATATTACTTTTATTAGGCTGTTGTGTCTTTTAACATGCCGCCAAAATTTCATTTGTCTTGTTCTAATTGTGTTTAGTCATTTTTAGTTGTTTTAAAACTTCATCATTTATTTTCTTTTCTATCCATCCAATTCTACCTATTCTTCTATAAATCCACATTTCAAAGGCTTTAATTTTCTGTTCTGTTCTGTTTTCTTGTCTAATGTCCATGTTTCTGCACCATACAGGAATATTGAGAAGATGTAACATTTTGCTATTCTTAGTTTTAGCCCTGGTGTTATTTGTTTTGATGTTAATATATTTTTCATGGCATTAAAATTACTTTTTGCCATACCTCTTCTTTTGTTTATTTCAGTTGTACATTCTCCATCACTGGTTACAGTGTATCCCAGGTAGTTGTACTCTGAACTGTCTCCAGATGTATTCCTTCAATTTTGATATTTAATTGTAGGTCTTGAGAATTTCTTTGTTTATGATCACAGTTTTAGTCTTTTTGATATTCATATCTAGTCCATATATTTTGCTTGTCATGTTTATTACATTAAAGTAATTATTGTAGATCTTTAGGATTTTCTGCTAGTAGTACAGCATCATCATATCTATATCTTGGGAATATAATAATGAAAATAGTTCAGTGGCTTAATAATAAAAGGGTTAAATAATAACATACTGTTTCACAAACCCATATTGCCTTATTTAAAAAAAAAATATGACATGTACATAATGATTGAAATCTCACATTTTCATATTCATTTCTTCTTGTAGATGTCGAGGGTTCTGGGGCTGGCTTAATTGTCTGAACCTCTTCCCTTGTCCCAGTGTCAAATGTAGTTCCTGTTGACTGCGGTAATGAATGAGATTCACCTTCAGTGACCAGTGGAACTTCCTCAACAACATCAATAACAGTAGCAAGTGGAGTAATAAAACCTGTGCTTTCAGGTTCTGTGGTATGACTGGGGGTTGATATCAAGTTGTCATGTTGATGAGTCACATGACTTGAGGCTGATATAGATGTACTGCCAATATTTTGATCACAGGTCACTGTTGTTTGACTGCTGTCTTTCCTAAAAAAATATAACATCCATTAATATCAATTATGTGTTAACTGGGGTTGGGAGAGATATAATTCACAAAGTTAAAGACATCTTGAAACTTTTTCTTGCATTCCCATCTTGGTGTTCACACCATCAGATAAGTTCTGATAAATTTGACTAATCTGGAGCTCATCCTTTGCAATGAATGTAATGTTATGATTCTAAAATAAAATACAGAAACGAATTTGAGCAATGCAATAAAGTAAATCTGAGGACCATAGCACACAACAAATCAGCATGGAACTAGTTTAAGTTTCAGAGATAGATGCTAAATTGGTCAGCCACCAGAAAGAATACCAAGCGACCTCATGAATATATAATTAAAAATTAAAGTGCCCTGTCACACCAAGTGGTGTATAGGGAATATGGTGTTCGTCATCATCGAGTGCCGTCTCCGCAACGAAGGCTGGCTACCATGGAGCGCCATTCTGCTCTGTCTCTTGCTTTGATGGGGCAGGTTGTCATAGGCTGATTTGTCCATCTTTTGATGTTACTCGTCCGTTACCATATATTTTCCACTCCAGGATTACTTTTAGTAGGCTGTGTGTCTTTTAACATGCCCCAAAAATCCCCGTGTGTTACCGGGGCCCCATTATGTGGGATGTAAAGAATAGTGACACTGTGACCTTCCAGGCATGTCGTATGAGGCGACTAAGGAGGTTGATCGATGGCTTGACAAGCTGTCATTGTAAACAGCATTGTTATGGAAACAGACCATAGATTTTAGAAGCAGTGATCTCTGCAATATGTGCCATTTTGGCACGCAAGGTTTCTATTTTTGAGATTGTGGTTCTGCCCTATGTGACGTCTTCGGCTCGAAAGGACAATAGATAGAGATAGAAAAATCGCATTTGTCTTGTTTGAATTGTGTTTAGTAGTTCTCTTTTCATATTTAGTTGTTTTAGGACTTCGTCGTTTGTTTTCTTTTCCTTCCATCCAATTCTATCCATTCTTCTATATATCCACATTTCAAAGGCTTCAATTCTCTGTTCTGTTTTCTTGTCTAATGTCCATGTTTCTGCACCATATAGGAATATTGAGAAGATGTAACATTTTGCTATTCTTAGTTTTAGCCCTGGTGTTATTTGTTTTGATGTTAGTATATTCTTCGTGGCATTAAAATTACTTTTTGCCATTCCTATTCTTTTATTTATTTCAGTTGTACATTTTCCATCACTGGTTATAGTATGTCCAAGGTAGTTGTAGTTCTGAACTGTCTCCAGGTCTATTCCTTCTATTTTGATATCAATTTGTGGGTTTTGAGTATTTCCTTTGTTTATGATCATAGTTTTAATCTTTTTTATATTCCATTATATAGTCCATATTTTTTGCTTATCATGTTTATTTCATTAAGTAATTGTTGTAGATCTTTAGGATTTTCTGCTAGTAGTACAGTATCATCAGCATATCTTAGGTTATTGATTATGTTTCCATTAATTTGTAGGCCTGGCATCTCTATGATGTTTTTAAAGATTTGCTCAGTGTATAGATTGAACAAGCTTGATGATAGGATGCATCCCTGTCTTACTCCTCTTTTTATATCAATGGGTGTAGAGTTATCTTTGTTATATTTTATTATTGCTGTTTGCTCCAGTATAGATTACATATTAGATGTCCATGTCATCCAGATGTATGTTTTTTAGGCATTCTACAAGTAGTTTGTGGTGTACTCTATCAAAAGCTTTGGTGTAGTCTATGAAGCAAGCATATATTGGTTTGTTTACTTCTGTGTACTTTTCGATTAATGTTCTCATGCAGAATACGGCTTCTTTTGTCCCGCTATTTTTCCTAAATCCAAATTGCTGCTCATCTAATTCAGTACTGATTTTATTCTGAATCCTTCCTTGTATAACTTTTAGCAAGATTTTTGTAACATGGCTCATTAGGCTTATTGTTCTAAAGTCACTGCATTCAACTGCACCATTCTTTTTAGGCAATGCAATGAAAGTTGATGTTTTTAGTTCATTTGGTATGTATCCTGTGTGGTATATGTCGTTGCATATGTCTGTAATCAATTCAATGCCAAAATCTTCTAGTGCCTGTATCATCTCTATCTGTATGCTGTCACATCCTGCTGCTTTTCCCTTTTTCATTGTTTTATATAGCTTTTTCCACCTCAGATTTTAAGATTTTATAGCCTGATGTACATTTTATAACTGGTTTCTTGTCCCTTTGATTATGAAATAGTTCTGTTATATATTCCTGCCATCTATCTATAATATCTTTATTGTCTGTTAGCATTTTTCCTTTTTTGTCTGCAATGCATCCTCCACCTTCTGTGGCTTTTTTATTTTTATTATTCATTCTTTTTATTTCTGTGTGCATTCCTCTTAAGTCTTGTTTGCTTTTCAGTCTCTATTTCTATACATTTTTGGCTGAGCCAGTCTTCTTTTGCCTTTTAGCACATTTTGCGTATTTCATTATCTATTTTATTGTATTGGGCAGTGTTCTTCGCTTTTCTCCTTTCTTCCATTTTTTCTAAGATTGTGTTAGTTATCCATTTTTGTTTTTTGTTCTTTTCTCTTGTGGGTAAGGTGTCGCAGGTAATATGGTGTTAGTGACCATAATTTTTTTAATATAGACTTTCAGCACATAATTTTTGTGGTAATGTCGTTAGTATTACGCCCGTACCACTTTACTTTCCTAGAAAAAAATCCGGTACCCATATAAGGCTGGTTGAACCTGGAAACCATTGATAAGGATCAAATGTGACCTCTTGTCCTTTGTAGTCCAGTTCACTAACCATTGAGCAATCATGGCTTCCATGAATATATAAGGCATACAGAAAAAGAGGGGAGAGGCATGGAGAGTGAGATGGAGCAACAACATCAATAACAAATCTGCAATGGTATCAACTGTTGAATCTGTCAAGAGTGTGAGATTCTGCATCAACCTTGAAACTCTTAAGTATAAAAATAATTCATTCATTCAAGTACCATGTCAGCTGGCATAGCTGATCATGTCTCTCCACTACTATCTATTATACAGTTGCTTATCATTTTCTGTTGATTTCTCACCAAACCATTCTCAAAATTGTCTGATATCTTGACTCTCTGAAAGATTTATCTTTTCTTCCCTCAATTTTACCTGCTGTTGCAATATACTTCAGTTATTCCCTTCGTATTACATAGCCAAAAAATGATGATTTTTTCAAAAGTAAACAAAATGAAAAAGTTATCTGAAAGAACTTACAGGCTAATGAAACATACAATATAATGGAATGATATATATTAAATAATTGAATACGTGTTTATGTATAAAAGCCTAAGAACTATTTCAAACACATGTTGTTTTTCTACGCAACAGAATTACTCAAATTAGATTACCATGAAGCATCACAGAAGAAACATCCAACTGGAAAACATTGAAAACAAAATGTGTAAATATATCAATGGGTTTTTTTTTTATTAACATCACTGCTACATTAAACTGCATCTGAAACTTGACATAATTATATAATGTCATTCAATTTGACACCAAGCTGAACATGAATTTACTGACAAATTTGTAAAAAAAAAAAAGAAAATCATGAACTAGCAGCAGAAGATGCATTCACATATGTGGGAATCACCGTAACACGACCTGGGATACTGGGCAAGAATAATAGCATAACCATGATAGATCTTGTAAATCTAAACACAATTTGGAGATCTTACCAGTACAGGAAAGTACCGAGAGCCATTTTAGTTTCAGAAAAGGAAACATAAAAAACTGTCATCAATTTATATAAAACAGAATAATTTGAGATGCTTAACAAATATAAAAAGAAGAAATGAAGTAATCGAAAGCAGATACTGGAGCTGGACAGGTCACAAACTCAAATAATGGGAAACTATAACCTGTATATCATGAGGTAAACTCCAGAGTAATGGGGTGAGCAGCAGACCACAAGATCGTAGAGAATAATACAGACAGATAAGTACATGTAAGGATCATTCTTAAAGCATTATATAAAGAATGGCAAATGTCTGAAAGAAGTGAGATTTTGTTGTTGGCCTTACAAGATAAAAAAAGGCAAGGATTTAAAATGACTTCTTAACCCCAGACGTCAATATGTAGAAAATGGAATTGAAAAAGTTATATTGTCACAAACAGAGTTTAAAGGAGGAAAATATATAATAAATACCTTGCTTTTGCTGATTTTGCACGTGATCTTGCCTTGCGCTCTAATGGGACAAAAACCAAAGACATTTTAACTTATAAACAAATACAACATGAAATTACAACAACACAAAGGATTAACTTTGAAGTTTTAATTAACTTAAAAAGTTAATCTGTCATATATATATATATATATATATATATATATATATATATATATACAGATTAAGATTAACTTTTTAAGTTAATTAAAAATATGATTATATATATATATCATCAGGTCGCATGTCCTTTGCAGAATGTTGCATTCACTACAGCCCATGGAAAGAATCTCGTATATATCATCAGGTCGCATGTCCTTTGCAGAATGTTGCATTCACTACAGCCCATGGAAAGAATCTCTTATATATCATCAGGTCGCATGTCCTTTGCAGAATGTTGTATTCACTACAGCCCATGGAAAGAATCTCATATATATCATCAGGTCGCATGTCCTTTGCAGAATGTTGCATTCACTACAGCCCATGAAAAGAATCTAATATATATCATCAGGTCGCATGTCCTTTGCAGAATGTTGCATTCACTACAGCCCATGGAAAGAATCTCAAATATATCATCAGGTCGCATGTCCTTTGCAGAATGTTGCATTCACTACAGTCCATGGAAAGAATCTCATATATATCATCAGGTCGCATATCCTTTGCAGAATGTTGCATTCACTACAGCCCATGGAAAGAATCTCATATATATCATCAGGTCGCATGTCCTTTGCAGAATGTTGCATTCACTACAGCCCAAGAATTCCTACTTCTAGCGAGATTTCTCACTTCTTCTGTTATTCAAGATTTCCTTGATGTTATGAAACCACCATTTTCTTGGTCAGCCCCTGATACGTCACCCAGGAACTATGCCTTCTAATAATGTTCTTTCCAGTCCACTGTGACTTTTGACATAACTATTGAATTTTAACCTTCTCTGTAGAATCGTGTTCATAGGCCAGAAATTTTTTAACCTTGTAATATTTCTTCATTGCTCTTTTTCATTATGCAAGGTATCTTAAGGATTTTTCAGTAGCATTTTGTTTCAAAAGAATCACCTTTCTTGCTATTTGAGAGATTGTTTATGATTCACAACTGTATGTTGCAATCAAGAAGATACATGTCCTTAGTAATTTTAATGTTACTGTCTTGCTGGTATTGTGCCAAATGTACTTCATGGCATTTAATTTTTGTGTTGCTATTGCTAGTCTTCTTTTGATCTCTTTCTGGCAGTCTCAACTGTTTGTTCATAGTTTGTTACAATTTTAAATTTTCCACTGTTGATGATTTTAGGTTGGCTTTTTGTTAGTCAAAGGACATTATGTTTGTTTTCTGTATATTTAGAAAGCTGTGTGAGTGTGTATGTATATATATATACACACACACACATATAATGCTGCACCTGTCAAATGCACCCAAAGAAAGCCACAGTAAAGCCTAAAGCTCTTTCTACCCGACCTCACTACAAAGTTAGTAGGCACAGAGCTTAACAGCAACACAAAAACAGTTGATAGATTGTGCCAGGGTCAGTGAACATGATACCACACAGACCCTATTCCAACTCTTTGCGATGCATCTAGTAACAGACTAACCAGTCTAGTCTGGCCAAGCGAATAGGGATCAAAGAGAGAAAGAAAACTGGTTCTCAATAACGTCACGCTGAAGTCAGAGTCATTGGGCTGAAAGACGTAAACAAACCACAACATCACACATCTACGACCACTTAAAGGAGGCCTAGTAGCTTACGTATTTTACTTATATCATAAAAGTCAAAGCAACAGAAGAATATAACAAAGACAAAATATATTTAACAATTTATCAACTTTATTTACTGTTTTATTTATTACATTGTTATTCCAAGTAGTTCAGCTTTTTTATGGTTCTATTTGAGGCAGGGTAACACCTTCTGTGTGATCCTATTGTTATGAAAATGCAGGTCAAGTCTCTAAATTATTATTTATATTTTCCCGCAAATGACCGAAAAAAAAAGAAACAAACAAAAGAAGAAAGCCGATGGAAGAGAAGCAAGTGAGAAAAGCCATATTAATAATTATTGGTTACACCGCTTACAAAATAAACTGTATAATATTTTAGTAGTGATGAATAAATTTGTCGCTGGTTAATAGTAACATTTCTCTATGTACAAAAACACTCATCAGTGAAGCTGTTAAAGTTATATTAGCCACAAAAAATGTAAAATTTTCAACTCCACACACACCCCCCCCCCCCCCCATTTAAACATACAAATATGTTTACTTGCATAATTTGTATTTATTTTTTATAGAAACTGTTTCTTCTCTACTAAAAGAAAAAACCTTTATTAAAATAAAAACTATGTGCTTGTTTGCTGCATTATTTTCTGGTATCTCAATTTCTCATTATATCTTTCCTGATAACTTTAATAGTTTTCCCCAATTATCCCACTCTACATGTTGTGATCTTTCTCTCTTGTGCCTCAGATAAGACCTGGCACTACGCTGGCCTTACACTTGCTTCAGATTCTACTATCTATGAGTCATCAATCCACTGTATACATGCTTTACACATAATTAAATTCTGGAACAAACTAACATTTGGTATCACTGCTCAATTGAGAATTGCAAATTTGTTTTGAAAGTGCTAAGATGTATATTTTAATGTTCAGAGCTAACTTTTAGCAGGAACATAAGTACGATACAATATACGTTTTAAACACATGTGATTAAAAATTACCTTTCCATTCTATCCTTTTCTGTTGAATTATCTGTTCTGCTTGCTCTCTAGACTGCACTACAACTTTGATTGCTGCATTGCCACTGGCAGGTGTGCTGGTGGGCTGTACGCTCAGCTGACCTGATCCTTCATGGGCAAGAATATTTACAAGCAATCAATGAAAAATATATGGATGAGTATAAAACATACAGGAAGATGTGTACATTGTTCACTTCTTAAATTAAAATGTATACCTAAGTTCAAATTATAAAATGAATGTGAGCAGCAGTTGCACAGAATTGTATTTAAACCTTTAATTATGATATCTATCTGTAACTCTCTCAGTTACAATCAGCATCATAATCAAGTGCCATATTGGTTGGCATAGTAAATCATATCCTTCTACAATCTTCTATACACAGTCCATTGTATCGATTTTGTTGTTGACTGTTTTCCATGTTATAACACCAAGCTATCTAGTATCTTCTCTCTTTGTTGCCCTTACTCTCTTTCCCTGTATTTTGCCACTTGTAACCAAGTACTCCAACTTTCCTCTTTTAATCATGTCCCTGAAAATGATTGTTTCTTTCAGATGTTTTTAGAACCTCCATTTTGTATTGGCCTCTTTGAGAATGTCCTCATTGGTCATTTCAGCTGTTCAGGGAACTTTCAACATTCTTCTGAGAAATCCCATCTCTGTGGCCTCTAATCGTATTTTCATGTTTGTCTACTCTCCATGATTTGCTTCCATAGGTCAGAATTAGCTCTATATAGCACCAATGAACTCTCTTTCTCACTTCTATTGACATAGCCTTGTTGCATAAGACATTTTTCATTTTCTGAAATGCTATTTTGGCCTGAGCTATTCTGCTTTTTATTTCTGTGGTGCATCTTCCATCTAATATTATTGTGCCCAAGTATTTGACGTGTTGCATTTGTTTCAGATTTGTCCTGTTTATTTTTATGCTGCATAATGGTGATGATTGTTTCTTTGATATAACCATTACTTCTGTTTTCTTACTATTCAGACTGAGACCTACTTCTGTTTTCTTACTATTCAGACTGAGACCTTTTTTGTTGCTTTCTTTTATTATTATGTCTATCATTTTTTGTAGTTCATTCTCTGTCTCTGCTATTAAGACTATGTTATCCGCATATCACAAATTATTTATGTTGTGACTGTTGACTTCAATTCCCTTTTTGTCTACTATTGATCTCATAATATGCTTACTGTTGTAATGGGTGATGTAAATACTAAAGTAGGAAAAGGTAGATATAGGACCATTATAGGAAATCACAGCTTAAGAAAAAATAAAGAGTTGAAAGATTAACACAATTTTGTGAAGAAAACAGGCTGATAATTGGTAACACCTAGTCTGAGCAAGAGAAATGGAAACTATACACATGGAAAAGCACCAATGATAACAAGAGGAATCAAATAGACTACATAATGATAAAAGATAGGTTCCGTAACAGTGTCAAGAAAGCCAAAACCTATCCAGGAGCAGATATTAACTCAGATCACAATCCTGTAATGATTAAAATGAAAGTCAAACTAAAGAGAAATAAACAAAAGACTAATTCATCAACAATACCAATAGACATAACAGCTTTAAATCAAAAAGATGTTAAAGATACTTATACAATACAAGTAAAAAACACACATCAGAAGCCAGGATATAAAATCTTAAAATCTGAAGTGGATAAAGCTATACAAACAATGAAAAATGGAAAAGTTGCAGGACCTAATGACATAAATATAGAGAGGATAAAGGCACTAGAAGATTTTGGCACTGGAGTGATCACAAACTTATGTAATGACATATACCTTACAGGATACATACCAAATGAACTAAAACCCATCAACTTTCATTCCACTGTCTAAAAAGAATGGTGCAGTTGAATGCAGTAATTTTAGAACAATAAACCTAATGTGCAGTGTAACGAAAATCTTGTTAAAAGTTATACAAGGAAGGATTCAGAATAAAATCAATATGGAATTAAAAGAACAATTTGGATTTAGGAAAAACAGTGGGACAAAAGAAGCCAAAAGATGCATGAAGATATTAATTGAAAAGTTCACAAAAGTAAACAAACCAATATATGCCTGCTTCATAGACTATACCAAATCTTTTGACAGAATATACAATAAACAACTTATAGACTGCCTACTAAGAGGTATACATCTAGATGACACGGACATACAACAAACATGTAAATTATACTAGGAGCAAACAGCAACAATAAAATATAACAAAGATAACTCTACACCTATTGATATAAAAAAAGAAGTAAGACAGAGTTGCACACCAGGTTTGTCCAATCTATACACTGAGCAAATCTTCAAAAAACATCACAGACATGGGCAGTCCTAAACATTGATGGAAAGATAATCAATAACCTAAGATATGCTGATGTTACTATATTACTAGCAGAAAATCCTAAAAATCTACAATTACTTAATGAAATAAACAAGCAAAAAACATGGATAAAATCATCAAATACAATGCCTGCTGGCGTAGGTGATCATGTCTCTCCACAACTTTCGATCTCAACAGTTATTGATCATTTCTGTTGTTGACCTTCAGCCAAGCCATTCTCTTAAGCCGTCTGGTATCTTTTCTCTTTCCTACCCTCTATCTCTTCTTCCCTCAATTTTCCCAGTTGTTACAATATATTCCAGCTGTTCTGTTCTCATTGCATGGCCAAAAAATTATGATTGTTTCTTCCTAATTTTGGAAATTAGCTCTCTTTTTTGCTCTGACCTTTCATTACTCTTCTTAGCTGTCCATGGTATTCTCAACATTCTTCTGTAAAATCAATTTCTACAGCCTCCAGTGATTTTCTTGTCTTTTGTCATATTATCCATGAATCACATCCATATGTTAAGACTAGCTCTACATAACATTTAACTCTTTCAGGACCAGAACAGGAAACAGGGATTTTCAGATTTGGACCAGGTTAATTTTCCTGTTTCCAGAAATTTTACCATATACCTTTTTCATTTGATTACTTCACACAATAAATTAAATAAATGTGGTATGCGTGTATCATCACCGGAAAGGGAAATGGATACAGAAAATGAAAATAGCAATATATTTATGATATGTGATTATTTAAAGGAATAAAATATTTTTTTAAATATAAAATATTCAAGGTAGATCATTTTTAATTTAAAATATTGTAATTCACTTACCCTTTTCCGTGTTTATTTGTGTTGCTATCCATTTGTCTTGAAATATTACACAACATAATCCAAATTCCTCCAAAATACAGTTTATTTGATTAATTTATGTTCACAAATAACGAAATTATGTACATTTTTGTAAATGATACCAGAATGAAAAATATTATAAATTTATCAGAACAATAATATTTACAAGTCAAGTTTATTATTTTTATTTACACAACTGGACTTATTTTGTGTGATATGTCCCTAAAGTACCAGTTTCGTTATCAGAATCACTACAACTCGATTCCTCTGAGACACTGATAGTGCTGTAATAGAAGGCATCCACTAGCTAAACATAAGCCAAATCATCTTACCTTTTTATCATAACTTTTACCAATATTCCGACCCATCATCACAACTAAATTATTGTCCAAGTCTAAATACTATGAATACTCTATTTCTGAATCACTCAATAACAAGGTTTCGAACATAGATCTAGCTTGTTCTGCTCTATATCGTTTTGGTCAACTGCAAGAAGTATATTATGTGACAAAAATTTGAGAAATAAGCAATGAATATAAATTAAAAATTTTCCAGTGTTCGAAACTTCGACTATGCCGGTATAAACAGAAAGATCAAGAGAGAGAACTCTCCTACTTCCGGAAATCAAGTATTGGTTGAAATAAAAACGAAAATCAGTGAAAACGAATCAAATATTCAGCTACACCAAAAATAACCGACATGTCGGTGAGTGGTTAGAACTGATCAATTTCATAGAGCCGAGGTGTCGGATAATAGTCTGGAAAGAGTTAAGAACGCTTTTTCTTGTTTATATTGTCAAAAATGGATTGCACAGTATCTTCCTCATTTTTTGGAAAGCTGCTTTTGCCTGAGCCATTCTGCATGTCAGGAACCACGATAGCTCAGTGGTTAGTGAACTGGACAAGAGGTAGGGTTCAATCCCAACCGACGGCTTCTGGTTCACCCAGCCTTTAATGGGCACCAGATTTTTTTCTGGGAACATAAAGCGGCACAGGTGTAATACCGACCACATTACCCCAAAAATCAAGTGCTGAAGGTCTGTAAAATATAGGGTCACTAGCACCATATTCCCTATATGCCACTTGGTGTGATGGGGGCTCCTTACTTTAATTTTCTATTCTGCATCTCACCTCTGTTGTACATCTACTATCTGAGGTTAACATTGTTCCAAGATATTTAAATTCATTTACCTGTTTTAATATTGTTCCACTTGTCTTTATTGTACATTGCAGTGATGTTTTTTTCTTTGCTACTACCATTACTTGTGATTCTTTGCTATTAAGGATGAATCCTTTATTCTTGTTTTCCTTCACTATAATGTTTAACATTTCTTGTAACTCATTTTCACTCTTAGTGATTAAGACTGTATTATCCACATACCTTAGATTATTTATATTATGACCACCAATTGTTATTCCAGGCATGCCCCTTATAGATCTTAAAATAATCTCACTATACATATTAAATCAATCTTGTGACAGCACAGATTTCATGGAATATATATGAATATCAAAAAGACTAAAACTATGATCATAAACAAAGATAATACTCAAAACCTACAAGTGGATATCAAGGTTGAAGGAATAGACCTGGAGACAGTTCAGTGCTATAACTATCTTGGACATACTGTGATGGAAAATGTAAAACTGAAATGAACAAAAGAATCATCATCATCATCAAGTACACTGCCTCCTGACTTAAGTGATCATGTCTCTCCACAACTCTCGACCGACAGTTATTTATTATTTCTGTTGTTGACCTTCTGCTAAGCCATTCTCTTAAGCTGTCTGGTATCTTTTCTCTTTGCTCTCCTCTATCTCCTTGTGCATCAATTTCTTCTGTTGTCACAATATATTCCAGCTGTTCCCTTCTCAACAAAAGAATAGGAATGGCAAAAAGGAACAATATTCCAACATAAAAGAAAACACAAAGCTACATGGGTGTCACCAGATCAAAGAATGGAAAATCAAATTGATCACATATGTATTAATAATAAATTTAAGTCATCCTTACAGGATGTAAAAGTATATAGAGGGGCAGATGTAGCTTCGGATCATCATCTTCTGATAGCCAAAATTAAAATTAAACTAAAAAGGTATACTACAACGAATAAGGGTAGAAAGTATTTCAATGTAGGGTTTCTTAAAGAACAAGGAATTAAAGATAAATTCGCAGTCACAATATCAAACAAATACCAAGTCCTTCAACAACTAGAAAATACAAAAGTATAGAAGATCACTGGAAACAGGTAAAAGATATATGGAAAGAGACATGCGAAGAAACACTAGGGAAAAGAGAACACCAGAATAAGGCATGGATGACAGCAGAGACCCTGGACAAAATTAAAGAAAGAAAGAACAAGAAAGCAGACATATAGAGAAGCAAGACAAGAAGTAATAAAGCCAAGACACAGGAAGCTTACACAGAGGTGAACAAAGAAGTGAGAAGATGCATTAAAAGGGATAAGCGGAAATATATAGATGAACTAGCTAAAGAGGCAGAAGAAGCAGCAAATAAAGGGAATATGAAAGAACTGTACAACAGCACAAAGAAATTAAGTGGAAAATACAAACAGATCAATGCCTTTTTTAAGATAAGAAAGGAAATCTGCCTAGTAATATAAGGGAACAAATGGAGAGATGGAAAGAGCACTTTGAAGAACTTTTGAACTGACCCGGCTCAAATAATCCTCCAGATATACTACCAGCAGAAGAAGAGTTACACGTTAACTGTGGAAAACCAAGCAAAGAAGAAATAATGAAAGCCATTAAACTATTAAAAAATGGTAAAGCCACAGGACCAGATGAAATTCCTTCGGAAGCCATCAAAGCAGATATTAACACCTCTACCAAGATGTTACATAATCTATTAGATAAAATTTGGGAGAGGGAAGAAATACCTAAAGACTGGAAATAAGGTTATATGATCAAACTACCAAAGAAAGGAAGTTTACAGGAGTGCACAAATTATAGGGGAATTATGCTATCAGTGCCAGGAAAAATATTAAGCAGAATCATTCTGAAGAGACTAAAAGAGGCCATAGAGAAACATTTGAGAGATGAACAAGCAGGTTTTAGGAAGAACAGATCATGTGCTGATGAAATAACTACTCTACGTATAATAGTTGAACAAAGTTTAGAACTAAAATCCCCACTTTATATTGGATTCATAGATTACGAAAAGGCATTTGATAGTTTAGACAGAAGAATGCTTTGGAAGTTGCTGAGTCATTACGGAATCCCCATAAAGTTTATTAACCTGATAAAAACAATGTATGAAGGAACGAAATGTAGTGTGGTGCATGAAGGGCAGCTTACAAAAGCATTTGAAATAAGAACAGGAGTATGGCAGGGATGCCTTCTGTATCCATTTCTCTTTCTACTGGCCATAGAATTGATTATGAAAATAACTCAAACCAAAGAAATTAGGTTAAATAGAAAAATAAAAATTTTCAACTCAAATGTTAAGGCGGTCCTATTATATGGCTGTGAAACATGGAGAACAACAAAATTGACAATCACGAAGATACAGACTTTCATTAATGGATGCTTACGCAGAATAAAAGGATGGAAATGGGAGGACAAAATCACTAACGTAGAATTATGGAAATGTACTGGTCAAACACCAGTGGATAAAGAGATACAGCGAAGACGATGGCGCTGGATAGGACACACACTACGGAAGCCAACTGAGAGTATTACACAACAGGCCCTTTTTTGGAATCCCCAGGGGAAAAAACAAAGAGGAAGACCAAGGAATTCTTGGAGAAGACAGATAGAAGCAGAGATGAAGATGATGGGGAAGACATGGAATGATCTTAAAAGAATGGCAAAAAACAGAACGACTTGGAAAGTGTTTGGTGAAGACCTATGCTCCAGTGGGTGCTAAAAAGGTAGAAGAAAAAGCAATTTTAATGCCATGGAAAATATACTAACATCAAAACAAAAAACTTTAAGGTTAAAAATAAGAATAGCAAAAATGTTATATCCTCTCAACATTCCTGTATGGTGCAGAAACATTGACATTAGACAAGAAAATAGAACAGAAAATTAAAGCCTTTGAAATGTGGATATATAGATTAGGATGGAAAGAAAAGAAAACAAACTATGAGGTCTTAAAACAGCTAAAAATAAAAAGAGAACTACCAAACACAATTAAAAAAAGACAAATGAGATTTTTGGGGCATGATAAAAGACACAGCAGCATACTAAAAACAAAAAAACAATCTTGGAAGGGAAAATACAAGGTAAAAGACGCAGAGGCAGACCCAGACTAACATGGATAAGTGACGTCAAAAGATGGACAAGTCAGTCTATGACAACCTGCACCATCAAAGTATGAGACAGTGGAATGGCGCTACATGGTAGGCAACCTTCAATGTAGAGACGACACTCAATGAATGAAAAAGGGAAGGCAATCCAGTACTCAAAAATGCCTTGTTGAAACTGGATGTGTTGGACTGAAATGGACAGAACACAGGACAAATAGATTTGTTGTTATGGATTGAGCATCCCGTGAGCTGAGGTCTTTCAGCCCAATGCAATGTACGAATATTTACAGGCTTTTCTGGGTTCCTTTGTAGTTCTGTACATGGTATTCCATTTACCAGGTCTTTGAGGAAGTAGAGTTGCTCTGATAGCAGTGAGTTTTGGACAGTCAAAAAGGTGATTTCTACTGTTTCAGGCAGACTTGCAAGAGTTGAATTTCTTTAACTCTATTGATGTGATTGTTCTGTGGTACATGACAAGTTCTCAATCTGAAGATGGTGATTTTATTACTTCTTTTTTTACGTTGTTAATGTGTGGGGTTTTGGTCTTGACAAGTATTTGAAGAGAAGTTCTCTCTATCTGTTTTTTCCCTTAGCCCATCCATTCAGCCATTCTTCTCTACTGTTGGAGTTTATGATTCTGTTTGGCTGTGTTCAATGAGGTGAACTGTACTGTTTTAGTTATAGTAAAGCTGACATATACAACTTCATATTTATTTTTTCATGTTTCATCCATATTGTGGTCAAGCACATAACATATTTGAGTCTTTCTCCAAAATATCATTGCTTGCTGCAAATGACAGCACAATGCATCAATGCCCATGTTCCATTTAAAGACAAACGATGGAGAAGAGAAGTATGTAAATTCAGTATAGGACTATTTTAAAAAGTTGAGCTGACTTGGCCACAAATGAATACCTGACTTGCTGGATCATATAGAAATTATGTCTTTACTCCAGAAAGGATACAGTTTAGTCTCCTGCAGTCACTTTAAATTCTACATTATTTTTGCAAGAACTGTCTACATTCTAACATGTGCAAATGATTTAACGGTCCGTACATTCTTATTTTCATGGTATTATTAAGGTGTATATATCAGTAAAATAATAAATATGATGGAGAAATTAAACATTGACGGCAAGGATCCGTGAATCATAAAAAACATGTACTGGCAACAAACAGAAAATACGAATTAACAACCAAACAGGTCAATTCCAATATATAAAACAAGGAGTCAGACAAGGCTGTGTTCTGTCGCCAGATTTGTTTTCACTTTACAGCGAATATATTATGAGATCAATAGAAGACAAAAAAGGAATTGAAGTCAACGGTCACAACATAAATAATTTGCGATATGCGGATGACACAGTCTTAATAGCACAGACAGAGAACGAACTACAAGAAATGATAGACATAATTGGAAGAAAGCAACAAGAAAGGTCTCAGTCTGAATAGTAAGAAAACAGAAGTAATGGTTATATCGAAGAAACAATCATCATCATCATGTAGCATAAAAATAAACGAGACAAACCTGAAACAAGTACAATGTTTCAAATACTTGGGCACAATAATAACATCAGATGGGAGATGCACCACAGAAATAAAAAGCAGAATAGCTCAGGCCAAAATAGCATTTCAGAAAATGAAAAATATCTTATGCAACAAATCTATGTCAATAAAAATGAGAAAGAGAGTTCATCGGTGCTATATAGAACCAATTCTGACCTATGGAAGCGAATCATGGACAGTAGACAAACAAATGAAAAGACGATTAGAGGCCACAGAGATGGGACAGATAAAAAGACCAATGAGGAAGTTCTCAAAGAGGCCAACACAAAAAGGGAGCTCTTAAAAAACATCAGAAAGAAGCAATCAACATTTTTCGGGCACATCATGAGAAGAGGAAAGTTGGAATACTTGGTTACAACTGGCAAAATAAAAGGAAAGAGAGATCGCGGACGACAAAGAGAGAAAATACTGGATAGCTTGGTGTCATGGCATGGAAAACATTCAACAACAGAATTGATATGATGCACTGTAGATAGAAGATTGTGGAGGGACATAATCGCCTACGCCAACCGGCAGGGTACATGATGATGATGATGATATATCAGTACAAAACTTACGGACAGCTTTAATCTTCAACTCAGCAAATTCATTTAAGATATCCGTTAGACTCTGGCCCAAGACAGTTATTGGTGGCATTCTACCATTCCTCATTAGCTGATAGAATTCTGCAAGATCTGGACATTCTTGCAAAAATGTTGTCAAAGTTCTCTGTAGACCTCTATCAATCAAATATCCTGGATAAGTATAAACATAACAGAAAAATTATATTTATCATATTTTCTTAAAAGCTATTAACAAAACATGAATAAAAATAAATTAACAAGAATAAATCTTCATCTAAAATGTTCAAATATATTCCAGGTACAAAATTAAAATGTTCACAATTTTCTGTTGTGGAATAAGGTTTTTACATTCTTACCTCTGCATACACCTCTGGACTTAACATTTATAAGTACAAAGAAATCATTAGTGAGCTTAAGGCTGGTGATAGCGTCATACAGCTTGTCCTGGTATGGTGGCCGGAAGAGCCTTCACTGTTCATCTTATGTTGGGCATTAGGCCCAAGACATCCATCCAGCAACTGAGCTAAGTATGGCCAGTAACCCACAGCTGACTGTATGCGACAGTATCAGCGAACAATAGAACTGATAAAGATCTCTTCAAATACCAGCAGTGCTCCAGGAAACAGATTACCCAGTATGTGCAAGCGAATAGGATCAAAGAGGGAAGGCAAACGGTACTCAAAATTGCTGTGCTGAAGTTGGATGTGCTGGGCTCAAGGGGCACAAATATCACAGCCTAGATTAGGGGGGCTGGGTGGTAAAAAAAAAAAAATTAAATCAAATTTGTGGCTTTACCCTCCCCTGCTCTCTGGGTATTAAGATATAATGACTAGGCCTCTAGGAAAACGGTGCAAAACAGGAGGTCCTGTGAGCATTCTGCGCATATTAAAGAACCTTTGACAGTTGGGAATCGAAAAGAGTAAGCCAAAAAATTGCCACTGTCCTGGCAAAATTAATAGAAAAAATGTACCCAAAAGTGTTAAAACCAGACAATAAAAATATGAGAGTACCTCTGAAGTCATAGAATATCTGCCAGTATGGTGGGGGACACATGAGCACCTGCTGGAGTGAAAAATCTGTAACAAAAAAGTTTTATTCACGCAAAATTCAGTCCCTCAGGACTTTGCTAGGGATATAAAGCTAGTGAACGTTAACAAACAAATAGCCTACCTGGAGACCACAACATCTATGCTCACTTAACATCCATTCAAGGGTGGATGATAAAGAAGACTTTTCATTCCTTTAGTTATTATATGCATAGCAGAAAGAAAGATATGTTGGATGTAATTGTAGAAGATGTTTAGGAGTAAATTTGCCTGTATCAGAGTCACATTTATTAGGTTCCTATCCTTAAGGTGTTGAAAAGATGATACTTCAATCTGTAATGGTCTGTTTAAAGTCTAAAAATTGTTACTTGCTCTTTTCTATAGAGCAACCACAATTTTTCTGCTAATCCTGGTGTTCTGTATTCCATTTGCTCATATATTTGTTCCTGACTTACATACATACAATATTTTTTTCCTTCTTTCTTGCATTTACCCAATAACTAAACAAAAACAATTTCCTCTTCAAAGTCTGCACTTAAATGAAGGTTAACCCAGGTTAAGTGGGCAAAGAAGCATCATGTTGTGGCTTGCAGTTTACAGCAAAATCTTGTAGCACATTTTAGTCAAACATATCTGACTTAGCCATAATATATTTTAGTATTTATTAGCTTCTCTTATTTTCCAAACTGTTAGTCTTTTTCTATGGTTACTGTGAAGAAATGAAGTGGGATATTGATAGTTCTGGTTCACCTATACTGATACAAGCAAGTAGGCAGCTATGAGTTGCTGACCATTTTCAATCCTGGTGCTGATAAGCACTTTTTTACAGTCTAGGATCTAGACTACCATTTCTGAAATTAATTTCTCATAGTCTCCAAATATAAGAATCCTTCATTTACTGGAGATGCATGATGATGATCATCCTGATGTAAACTTATTAAAGTTTTTTACTTCAACATTAGAAATTAGCATAGAAGATAATAAGAAAGGAGTGCTCAGTGCAGAACAATTTCTCAAAATACTTGTCTGACTCTGAGATTCGCCACTTTTGTGAGACTACTGATTTAGAAATAGATTATTACTCACTGAGCATGTAGATGAAGTGTGGCAGTAAGGTAATCCAGCGAAAGAATGGCATTTGTGTTCAGAAGTTAAAACAGAAATTTGAGAAACCATGAATCATTCATTCTAGGACTGAATGATGAAGGGATATTATATAGTTAATAAACTTAATATGTATATTAATGTATTATTTAATTAGTTTTAGGGTAATTTACGAGTTTAGCAACATAAATTAATGATCTACCTGTAACCCTTAGTTGGCATCACAACAAAACTAGTGTTTCTCAAATATTAAAATAAAAATTATGTTATCTCTTTTTCTGTTCATCAATTCAAATACAAACAATGTTCATCATATTAGTCTTATACTACTACACTACACTCAACACTGTATTTTATTTTATTTTATTATTTTTTTTTTTTTTGGGGGGGGGGGGGTGTTAGCCCTGGTTAGGCAGGAAACATACGTCATACGATGTCCAAAGGGGCGTGATAATTAAATCAATTAATGAAATGTTCTAAATAAGTAAATTTACATTTTATATTACATAACTCATAACTTACAGATGTGAATGAAGTAAAGTATCCTTTGTTTGCTCTGGTCAGGTCAAGGGCTATCACTACTACTACTATCACTCACTGCTATTAGTATCAGTTATATCTTAATCTATATTTCATATTTTTATATCTAGATATATATTTTACAATTTATTAAGTAGATTATGATTATGATTATAGTAGATATAATATAAAATAAATTATTATTTTAAACATTTTATATTTTTTTATTTTGACATTTTACCAAAAAATACCTGGAGTCTAGAGCGTTCTGATAGAGCAGAGAGAGCCAGTCAAATTGACTTCAAATAAAATAACACTCAACACTCACATTCACCATTCAGTTAGTTGTTTCATAAAATTCATTCACAATCACAACAACTGATGGCGACGAAATCAGAGACGCTGATCTGATTCGTGATTTTAGTATTCTATTTGACATTATAAAGAAACGTACGTAAAAATGAGGGGAGAAATCACTACAAATATATTACTGCTTACCTAAGATCAACCTGGCCACTTCAGATGGCATAAAGTAGTTTGTCATCCTGGGAATAATGTGCAGACACAACAATTATGATACATTTGTTATTGATAATGGCGGCAAAAATTGCTTGACGATAGTCGTAAAATTATACGGTTTAGACAGATGATGTCGTTAATACATTCGCCTTTTTATTTTAATCGTACACAATAAGGGCAAGATACAAATTAATCTGTCGTATTTCTTAAAGGCAGACAAACGTTGTGGCGATCATCATTTGTGGTCTAGATATTTAAAAATCCACACAATATAGTACATAATAGTACTAAGTCTGCGATATGTAATCAATGCCATAAGGAAAGCCTATTGTTATATGGCTGTCTCTATCTTTCACATTGATATTCATATTTTTCTGTCTTTACCTCGCCATTCTATCAGTATTCATACATATTTTTTTTTTAAAGAAAGAAAATAAGTTTTTGATTTAAAAAGCTTTGTTGAATTGAGAGCGTCGATCCAGGATCTTCATGCAGCACGCAAAAGATACAAGATATTGCGCGTCGCATTTTTTCCCCCATTAGGTGGCTAAGTATGGACCCTCCCTTACTGCAGAATTATAAAAGACTAGAATGTATGCTATGGAAATGCAATGTTATATTTTCTAAAGACTTTGGACATCTTACTTAGATCATATTACGAATGAAAAATTTCGCAAAGGGATACATTTTACAAAACAACAATCGCGCACATTATAATCGTTTAACTGTTGTGAAGAAACGCAAAATTAAAATGGTTTGGCCATGTATCTCGATCACCTGGCGTGACAAAGACCATTCTGGCAGGGACATGTGAAAGGCGGAAGAAGGAGAGGTAGACAGAGGAAGTTATGTTAAGATAACCGCAAAGAATGGACAGGTGGCTTCCGGTGCGACCCAAAATGGTGGTGTCTTTTGGCCGGTTCAACGGCAAGGAAATGTAATTTAATTCCTGTGTGATTCTGAAAGAAGAAAATAAAAAGCTCACAATGTATCCACGTGCCGAAGAGCTGAATAACTGGGCTAGTCTATAACGTGGAAACGGGTTCTGGACCGTGCGGCTGAGTGAGTCTAGACCATCCACAGCCTTCGACTTCCAGTGACAAAATCAACAATGACGATAAGAAGTATTCAGATGAAGCCTAAACGACAACATCGAAGAAGGAAAACAAGAAAAGTCAAACGTGCCGGAATGTGTCAGAAACGGTCGATGTACGAGAGGCTAGGCCTAAATTATGTGCACGTTACATACTGGAGCTGTGCTTTGATAAATCAACGACGGTCAATTCTTGATAAGCTACTGTGCGGCGCCAATATAATGATTTTGCAAGAACACTTCTTGGTGATAGATTAGTTAGTGTCCCTGGATTTCATTGTTTCTACAATAGACGACACCTTGGACAGGTCATCCTTGTGTGAAACAATATGGTGGCAGCTGAGGTTGATATGTCAGCGTTGGACAATGCAGAATTGCAGGTACATGCAGTTAGAGTGCAAACCCCAGTTCCTTTCGTGCTTCTAAATATGTATGCCTGCAATAAGAAGGTGGACACACAACAATGGCAGAAACTCTTCGCGTTCAAGGAGAACATAATTTTCTGTGGAGACTTTAATGCTAGAGGCAACCAGTGGGGTAACGTCATAACGGAGACTTTAATGCTAGAGGCAACCAGTGGGGTAACGTCATAACCAACAAGCAGGGAGAAGACCTAGAGAACGTCATTGTCTGTGGAGACTTTAATGCTAGAGGCAACCAGTGGGGTAACGTCATAACCAATGAGCAGGGAGAAGACCTAGAGACCATCATTTTCTGCGGAGACTTTAATGCTAGAGGCAACCAGTGGGGTAACGTCATAACCAATGAGCAGGGAGAAGACCTAGAGACCATCATTTTCTGCGGAGACTTTAATGCTAGAGGCAACCAGTGGGGTAACGTCATAACCAACAAAGCAGGGAGAAGACCTAGAGACCATCATTTTCTGCGGAGACTTTAATGCTAGAGGCAACCAGTGGGGTAACGTCATAACCAACAAAGCAGGGAGAAGACCTAGAGACCATCATTTTCTGCGGAGACTTTAATGCTAGAGGCAACCAGTGGGGTACGTCATAACCAACAAAGCAGGGAGAAGACCTAGAGACCATCATTTTCTGCGGAGACTTTAATGCTAGAGGCAACCAGTGGGGTAACGTCATAACCAACAAAGCAGGGAGAAGACCTAGAGACCATCATTTTCTGCGGAGACTTTAATGCTAGAGGCAACCAGTGGGGTACGTCATAACCAACAAAGCAGGGAGAAGACCTAGAGAACGCCATTGTCTGCGGAGACTTTAATGCTAGAGGTAACCAGTGGGGTAACGTCATAACCAACAAGCAGGGAGAAGACCTAGAGAACGCCATTGTCTGCGGAGACTTTAATGCTAGAGGCAACCAGTGGGGTACGTCATAACCAACAAAGCAGGGAGAAGACCTAGAGAACGCACTGGTATCGGCCGATTTAGTGTGTTTGAATGATGGAAGGACAACCGGAATGGCCACTCGAACAGGGAACTCTGATAGTGTCTGTCATAGGTCTGGCACGTGTATCTTCCACTTTCGCACCGGTTTGTAGATGGACTGTACCGTGATTCCACGGAAGTAATCACTAGCCATGTGTCATTCTAATCGAGAAAGGTAGAAATAGAAAGCAGAACAACAAGCTAAACACATTCCACTATGAGAACACTGACCAAGACGTTATTAGCAAAATCAGACATAGAAAACAGGGCGCCCCTCGCAGGAGGCAGGAGAGATGGACGCAGCCGCCCTGGTGGAACGTAGAAGTCGAAGTAGCTTGGTGGAACAAAAGACAAACGGCTAAGACATGGCAAGAAAAATGGAAAAACACAACTTGAGCTCCTGAAACGCATGAAAGAAGACGTCGCCTATAAAATGGTGCACTGTACACTATGTGCTAAACCGGCTAGGGAAGCCAAGTGGTATGATTTCAGCAAAAAAGTGTACTCAGAAAAATCGCTAGCCAGATTCTGGCGCCTTCATCAGAGCATGAATGGCACAACACCACACAGAGGCATACCAGACTTCCAGAGCACAGGCCAGATATGGCACACATCTGATGAGAGCAAAGGGAAGGCCCTGCTTGCCCGATACATTGAGCAGATTGACCAAAGAAATGAGGCTGTAAGAATGAGGATACGGGGGTCAATTTCGGAATTGTGTGAGCATGTAGGGCTGGAAGATCTCACAATCACAACCGATGCCATTCGCACAACACTTAAAAGGTCACAGAACACTGCTCCTGGTCCAGATGGTGTTCGGTACAACGACATAGGCGATTTAGCTGACTACTAATTGAAAAAAAAAAAAAAAACTGGCCAAAGAGTTTAATGCCAGCATTCAGAGTGGCCAGATTAAAGAAGAGTGACAACACATCTACTTACTACCGCTACCGAAGCCAAACAAGGATCACTCTCAAATCAGTGCCTACAGAATTATCACGATGCAGAATACCGCTGGCAAGCTATTGGAGAAAATAGTTGCCCGTGTCACCTTGATCAGATACACGCATTCCCGCTTCGAGTTTTAGCATCTCGAATCTATTTTAAGATTCGCAGAGTTCGAGAATTCGAAATGTCTTATTACTATAATATAGTATATATAATATATTATAGCATCTTTTGTTCAGTTCTTTCAGCCAGCTTTAAGAATGTCTTTATTTCATTGGAGCTCTGGAGTAATCTTTTATGTTGAAAATTTCCTTCTGAATCTGCAAGTTCATCAGCTTTTTTTTTTTAATGGGGAAGTTGCAAGAGTCTTTTATTTTGTAACGGCCCGATATGACTTGGAGAACAGGCGCCGAATCGCTTACTGTAGCGGTTATTGTAGGAAAGCTTTGGTTGTTATTATTGAACGTTTGAATATACACATTCACAGTTTTCTCTCTCTCTCTCTCTCTTTCTCT
Organism: Megaustenia siamemsis; assembly: GCA_032433765.1. Lineage (NCBI taxonomy): Eukaryota > Metazoa > Mollusca > Gastropoda > Stylommatophora > Ariophantidae > Megaustenia > Megaustenia siamemsis. The sequence goes on from JAVIAB010000047.1 coordinate 41,359,766, forward strand.
CTCTCTCTCTTTCTCTCTCTCTCTCTCTCTTTCTCTCTTCTCTCTGTGATCAGGACTCAATCAGAGTAGGAACCCAGACTCTCACATGAAGTCAGCTGTCAGGTTAAGTGTGTTGATCGCCCCCACAGACAGAACATCACAATTAGAGTCTGCCAGATCCCCTCTGATTGAACACCCGTTAAAACGTTGCACTGTGTTCTGCGCCAGTGGCCCAGTGCATCCGATTTCAGCCAGCATTTTATTCAGGTTTGCTTTCCTTAATCTTTGTTTGTCCTTAATCTTCCTGCAAGGCAGCAGATGATCTTTTCTGTAGGGGATTCTGCCCTTAGATGGTCGGCCATCCCAGGTTTACGAGCCCGAGTCCCTAGAGGTGACTAACACAGACATGCACACACAAAGATATGAAATGTGACTAACACATACATGCACACAACGATACGAGGCATGACTAACACTGACACACATCAATATATATGCCACATGACTAACATAAACATGCACATAAAGATATGAGATATGACTGACATAGACATGCACACACAAAGATATGACACATGCCTAACATAGACATGCACACACAAAAATATGAGATATGACTAACATAGCCATGTGAAGAAGAGTGATAGGTGGGAGATGTGGTCAAGGGGACGTAATGATGAAAATTAAGGAGATGTTGAGAGGGGAGATAATGGGAACACTAGATGTAATTAGGGCGCGGTGAATTGGTAGAAAAGCGTGCAAGGCGAGGGACAGGTGTGAACGAAATTGAAGAGAAAGAACTAGGGGAGAACATAATTCATTCGAGCTTGAGTCGAGGCCAAGGGCAGAATAGGATTCATTCGAGCTTGAGTCGAGGCCAGATGCAGACGTGGTGTCCGCCAGGACACAACGAGACTGTGGGCAAGGAACAGTATGAAACAGATTCTGGGTTACAGGTTAGTGTGTGGCCAGTAGTCGAACTAGATAGTTGAGTCACTAAGTTACGGTAGAGATAGATTACAACAACTAGTGATCTGATGATCGTAGTAACAGGCTAGTCATCAAGTGAGAGATAGTTAAGTTAGTTAACTGCAACTAGGTCTAAAGTAGACAATGCATATCAAGTTGAACTGTCGGCTGTGTGCCATTAGGACAGAATTTAGAAATCTGCATCAGTAGACAATGCATATCAAGTTGAACTGTCGGCTGTGTGCCATTAGGACAGAATTTAGAAATCTGCATCAGTAGACAATGCATATCAAGTTGAACTGTCGGCTGTGTGCCATTAGGACAGAATTTAGAAATCTGCATCAGTAGACAATGCATATCAAGTTGAACTGTCGGCTGTGTGCCATTAGGACAGAATTTAGAAATCTGCATCAGTAGACAATGCATATCAAGTTGAACTGTCGGCTGTGTGCCATTAGGACAGAATTTAGAAATCTGCATCAGTAGACAATGCATATCAAGTTGAACTGTCGGCTGTGTGCCATTAGGACAGAATTTAGAATTCTTCATCAGTAGACAATGCATATCAAGTTGAACTGTCGGCTGTGTGCCATTAGGACAGAAACTAGAGGCCTTCATCAGTATTAAGGTTTCAAGATGAACTATCGGCTGAGTGCCGTGATTATCAATATAGGACTCTTCATTATTAGCAAGAGTTCAATGTGACTGTCGGCTGAGTGCCGTGATTATCAATATAGGACTCTTCATTATTAGCAAGAGTTCAATGTGACTGTCGGCTGAGTGCCGTTATCAAATAACTAGAGGCCTTCATTAGTATTAAGGTTTCAAGATGAACTATCGGCTGAGTGCCGTGATTATCAATATAGGACTCTTCATTATTAGCAAGAGTTCAATGTGACTGTCGGCTGAGTGCCGTTATCAAATAACTAGAGGCCTTCATCAGTATTAAGGTTTCAAGATGAACTATCGGCTGAGTGCCGTGATTATCAATATAGGACTCTTCATTATTAGCAAGAGTTCAATGTGACTGTCGGCTGTGTGCCATTAGGACAGAATCTAGAGGCCTTCATCAGTATTAAGGTTTCAAGATGAACTAACGGCTGTGTGCCGTGATTATCAATATAGGACTTTTCATTATTAGCAAGAGTTCAATGTGACTGTCGGCTGAGTGCCGTGATCAAATAACTAGAGGCCTTCATCAGTATTAAGGTTTCAAGATGAACTAACGGCTGTGTGCCGTGATTATCAATATAGGACTTTTCATTATTAGCAAGAGTTCAATGTGACTGTCGGCTGAGTGCCGTGATCAAATAACTAGAGGCCTTCATCAGTATTAAGGTTTCAAGATGAACTAACGGCTGTGTGCCGTGATTATCAATATAGGACTTTTCATTATTAGCAAGAGTTCAATGTGACTGTCGGCTGAGTGCCGTGATAAAATAACTAGAGGCCTTCATCAGTATTAAGGTTTCAAGATGAACTAACGGCTGTGTGCCGTGATTATCAATATAGGACTTTTCATTATTAGCAAGAGTTCAATGTGACTGTCGGCTGAGTGCCGTTATCAAATAACTAGAGGCCTTCATCAGTATTGAGGTTTCAAGATGAACTATGGGCTGTGTGCCAGGTGCCTTTGTAGAAATCGTCAACAGCAGTTAGCTGTAAGGTGTGAACATGGGGTGTGAATCATATCATTGTGAAGTGTTATTGATGCACCAGTAAGTCTGTCCAGAGAAGTTCTTGTTTACAATTGGTTATCATACATGACTTAGTGGCGGACGCCATGGCAGTATGTGCAATCTGTTAATGTATTAAACTGTTGTTTATTATTCCTGGTGTTGTTACTTGCTGTGTTGGAAGGGTGACTGATCCTGCGACGAACGAGTCTGGAGTGTCGAGTACAGAAACACAACGCGAAGTCAGTCCACGAGAAGGCGTGAAGCCTGATCCTGAGTGTACCATGCCCCAGATGTTGCAGTAAAATGACCAGATAGTGATTGCTAGAGAAGAAGCAATAATCTCCGTCTACACATGCACACACAAGGATATGAGATATCACTAACCCAGACATGCACACACAAAGATATGACACATGACTAACACAGATACACACTAAGATATGAGATATGACTAAACACAGACACACATTAAGATATGAGACATGATTAACACGGACACACCTAGATAAGAGATATGACTAACATGACACACACCAAGATATGAGCCATGGCCAGCACACACACACACGCACACACACACACGCACGCACACGCGCGCACGCGCACACACACACACACACACACAAAAGCTAAGACATGAGTCATGGCCAGCACAGAAACACATCAAGATATGAGCCATGGCCTCACGGAAAAACACCAAGAAATGAACCATGTCCAGACAGAAACACATTAAGGTATCCATATGCTTGGGTATGTTGTAGTCGGCATACTCTTCTTAACGTGGGAATCATCGACATACGAGACGCAGGCCCCGACTAACTGTTCACAGCTTTCGTTCAAACAGTTGTCCGGAGATTTGAGAGTGCAGTCTGACCCGTAGAACGTTCCCTTACATGTACAGTTCCTGGTTGACTGTTCACAGGTGTCGTTGAAACAGTTGTCCGGACATTTGAGAGTGCAGTCTGACCCGTAGTACGTTTCCTTGCACGTACAGTCTGCACTTTCCGGGTCACACATGATGTCACAGCCATCAGAACACGTCTGTTTGCACTGTTGCCCAAAATTACCACCGGGTCAAGTGTCATTACAGGTGTAGCCAGGATGTTTACATTGTAGGCATTTTCCTGATTTTTCCTCACATAAAGGACAGACACTGAGATAAGACCCGGAGCAGTCGTGTCCATAGATCCCATGTGAACAGTTGCCGTGACACGTACCGATGATGACGTTGCAGCCTTTGCAACACCCACTACACATTGCACAAAACGACCAAGAATGCCCGTCCAGACAATAGGTGTCTATAAATGTTTGCACCTCACACACCGTCAGTGCACTGTCAGCCTGCGAAATGATCGGTGAGAACTCAATCTTAATGTGTGCACATTCACAGTTTTGAGAACCATCATACGTTACAAACACTTTCTTTGTTTGAGATGAGTTAGTAATTCGGATGATTCCACTAGGACGGGCGGTTGAGCAATTATGGATTTTAATTCGTTTGCAGTGATACCGGGGCCTTCCATAACCATAACCATAACACAACACAAATACTAGATGACTATTTCCCGGCATGCACAGAACTCCATCCTTCCTATTTTGTTTTCAAAATCATTGCCTTATACTATCCTGACCTCCTGCCTGATGGTGACTAGATCTATGAAAAGAACTGTCATCACCACTGAGTGCCGTCTCCGTATCGAAGTTTGGCTACTATGGATCGCCATTACGCTCTGCCTCTTGCTTTGATAGTACAGGTTATTATAGGCTGACTTGAAATCTTTTTGATGTTAATCGTAAAGGGTTAAGGCATAAAAATGCGAAGCTGCAGTAAAGCTGAATATAAAGAAAATAAAAAAATAAAAAAATATTTTTTAATTTTTTTATTGATGTTAATCGTCCATGTTAGTCTTGGTCTACCTCTTCCTCTGTTACCTTGTATTTCCCTTCCAAGATTACCTTTAGTATGCTGTTGTCTCTTTTATCATGCCCCAAAAATCTAATTTGTCTTGTTTGAATTGTGTTTAATAGTTGTATTTTTATTTTTAGTTTTTTTTTAAGACTTCATCGTTTGTTTTCTTTTCTTTCCACCCAATTCTACCTATTGTTCTATATATCCACGTTTCAAAGGCTTCAATGTTCTGTTCTGTTTTCTTGTCTAATGTCAATGTTTCTGCACCATGTAGGAATGTTGAGAAAGTATCACATGTTGCTATTCTTAGTTTTAGCCCTAGTGTTATTTGTTTTGATGTTAGTATATTTTTCGCGAAATTAAGATTGGTTTTTGCCATTCCTATTCTTAAGTTGTACATTTTCCATCACTGGTTATAGTATGTCCAAGGCAGTTGTAGCTCTGAACTGTCTCCAAGTCAGTTCCTTTAACTTTAATATCCACTTGTAAATTTTGAGTTTTATCTTTGTTTATGATCATAGTTTTAGTCTTTTTGATATTTATATGTAGTCCATTTTTAGCTTGTCATTAAGTAAATGTAAATCTTCAGGATTTAGATTCATCTCAATATCAGAGTACACGCCTCAATATCGTAGATTATTGATTTTTTTTTTTTCCATTAAGGCTTAGACCTGGCATCTCTGTGATATTTTTTAAAAATTTACTCAAGGTACCGACTGAACAAGCTTGGCGATTAGATGCATACATGTTTATGTTAGTCATGTGTCATATATCTTGATGTGTGTCAGTGTTAGTCATGCCCCGTATCGCTGTGTGCATGTCTGTATTAGTCACATCTCATATCTTTGTGTGTGCATGTCTGTGTTAGTCACATCTCACATCTTTGTGTGTGTATGTCTGTGTTAGTCACATCTCACATCTTTGTGTGTCCGTGTCTGTGTTAGTCACCTTTAGTGACTCGGGCAGATGGTGCTCGTAAACCTGGGAGGGCCTACCATCTAAGGGCAGAATCCCCCTACAGAAAAGATCATCTGCTGCCTTGCAGGAAGATTGGGACAATCAAAGGCTAGGGAAAGCAAACCCGAATAAAATGCTGGCTGAAATCGGATGCACTGGGCCACTGGCGCAGAACACAGTGCAACGTATTAACGGGTGTTCAGTCAGAGTGGATCTGACAGACTCTAATTGTGATGTTCTGTCTGTGGGGGCGATCAACACACTTAGCCTGACAGCTGACCTCATATGAGAGTCTGGAATCCTTACTCTGATTTAGTCCTGAACGCAGAGAGAGAGAGAGAGAGAGATGCATACTTGTCTTACTCATATTTTTATATCAATAGGTATAAAGTTCTCTGTTATATTTTATTTTTGCTGTATGCTCCCAGTATAAATTATGTATCAGTCATATATCTGTGTCATCTAGATGTATGTTTCTTAGGCAGTCTGTACGTTGTTTATGGTGTATTCTATCAAAAACTATTATGTAGTTTATAAAGCACTCATATATTCTCTCATCTCGGTATAACTGGCCGTGCATAGTAAACAACGAGGATGAAAAAGACGGGTGTACACACACGCACGCACACACACCCACCCAAAGGCACGCACAAACGGATACACACACAGCTTGGATGGACATGTTTTCTGGAAATTCCCGTTAACACACACACACACACACACACAAGACAGCACAGTTCAGCACTTTCAACACAGAACTTGTTCTCATTGGATTCCGAAGGTTCTCTACAGTCAGGATACGTAAGACTTTTAGAAGAATGAATAGTTCAAATTGTCTACAGTCAGGATATGTAAGACTTTTAGAAGAATGAATAGTTCAAATTCTCTACAGTCAGGATATGTAAGACTTTTAGAAGAATGAATAGTTCAAATTCTCTACAGTCAGGATATTTAAAACAGATACGGGTGGATTTATCTACAAGAACACGGCGAGATCTTTTCGTCAGGTGTCACCATTCTTATATGTTTTATTTAGTCGTAGATATAGTTAATATCTACGATATATCCTCCAGTCTGTCCGTCTTTAATGTCTTCCTTTAAGTCTCTGTTTATCTTTTTCCTCTGATCTCTTTCTCTGACCTCCTGTGTCTCATAGCATCAACAGATAAAGAAATTATTCTCGACAGAGCTCTAGGGATTCAATTGCCTCATCTAAGCAGGCAAATTGTATTAAGCGTGACGTTCCGTAAATTCATCTCTTAGAATGTCTTTCTTTTCTTCGTCTGTGTTTGTTGTTCTGTTGTATGTCAAAATCATTGAACGTCGGGTCTCTTGACGTAGCGCGGATATTAAACTAATCTATAGTACCCATGGAACCAGTCCACGGTATTGCAGTCAGTAATTTCCAAAATCAGTTCCACAATTTCTCACATCATTTTCCAAAATGCATCAGTAAATTCCGTTGACAAGGTCGCTCCGTGCACGCCATACTTGACTACACAGACTACGACTCCAAACTTCCCTCTTCGCCTCTAGCGATGTGCGTGGCAGGTAACAATTGGTTCTATTCTTTACTCCCCGCACCACCTCGCTATAGCTCGTTTCAAATCACTTGCCCAACTTCAAAACGCTATTACTCTCTAACCGTTTGTTAAAAACTTTTGAAATTTTCCAAATGTTATTAGAATGCAAAAGACCCTTTAAATGTATATTTAACAAATATCTTGCAGCTGCAGTTTTCTTAAAGCGGCGATATTTCTTTGATGTTTGTCAAAATTGTAAATTGTGAAGCCCTAAATAATAGAAATTACCGTAGTTGCTGGTCTATGATTAATTTTCACTAGGTAAAGGCGTGGCCGTAATGGGGAAATAACTGGATAAAACAAAACACCAGGAGAATTATTGTCTACTCAGTTCGAGGACGGACGATAATATCAAGGTATACCTGTATGTCCAATTTTCATAGTTGTGTGGTCCTGAAAAGGACCGTTTGTTGAACTAATTTAAGGTAATATAGGGGCCAACATTGTGGGGGCTATATACTTTCATTCTGAATCAGACGAGTCTAAAAGATTAATAACTGTTTGCGGTTGAACATTCCACAAACCATCATTTTTCCAATATTCCTCTTCCTGTTTTAAGACGTGGTCTTCACATTTAGCCCAATAATCTTTGTCTATATTTAATAAAGCGAAATTAGCAAGAGTCTTTACATCGCATATTTTGAATGTTATATTTTCATCTGCCACTTGTCCTTTTAATTTTGCCCAGATTAGTTCTATTGGATTTAAATGAGCATGGTAAGGTGGCAGCCTCAAACTTATATGACCGTGCTCTTGGATAATCTTATCTATTTGAAAAATCTTTGTCCTCTGTTTTTGCTTTACTAGAGATAGTAATTCAGGTTTTAAGTACATGTTATTAAATTGTATGTGCTCCTTTGTGAGCCATATCTTAATAGCATCTTTTGTACTGGATGACGTCGGGACTTTATCTTCAAGTGCAACAATGTTGTGGTACGCTGCATTGTCCATTATTAGGCAAGATGGTCGATCTAGTGATGGGAGAACATAATTTTCAATCCAATGTCTAAATATGTGACCATTCATCTCAGAGTGATAATCCCGATTGTCTATGGATTTTGAAAGAAAAATGAGCTCTGCATTCTGTATTTGTCCATGTTGTCGACTACCTGCACGAGCAATTATCAAGCGCTGTCCTTTGCTGCTAGGTATTAATCTCTTAATCTTTCCATCTGATGACTGCCATTCCCTTTGGTTAGTGTGGTGAGCATTGATCCATGTTTCATACAAGTACACAATATCATAACCTTGCTTGCGCACCTCTTTTACTTCACGTAAGTACTTGCTTCTCATGACTACTATATATGGCTTCTCACAGATGATGTTTCGTCCATTGGAATACTTTCTGAATGTAAAGCCTGCAGCTCTCACATTCCTCCATAATGTAGACTTTGATATTTCAATACTGTTGTTCTTTTTCAGCGAAATTTTTAATTTTCTTATTGTAACAGTTTCATTCATACCCAACATTTTGCGAATTTCACTTCTAATAAGTTCACTGTCGAAATTATCCAACATTTTTGCTCTTCCTTGTGATTTTGTATATTTGGAACATTGACGGTCACGTGCTTGAATCCAGCGATTAAATGACCGTTTAGATAAATCCAAAATGTGTTTTGTCCTATTCTCAGGGTTTTCTAAAGAATGAAATAATCTTCCTCGTTTAGCCTCTTTGCAAAAATAGTCATACATTTTTATTGCGATGTTTTGTAAACTGCAGAATTTCATTTTAAGACTCATGATAAATGTTATCGTTCCACGTCTACACCTATGAATGAACGGAAATGGAACACACAATTTCTCAAGTGTCTAATTGCGTCAAAAAAAAAAACCCGGGGAAAGCGTGCAAATACGTCAATTCTACCGTGGGGGATTTGTACTCGCTATTTTTAGTTTAAAATACTGTAAACATTAAGTTTTGGCTACATCAATGGGTCGTTACAAATTTATATAAATCAAATAAGCAACAATAATAACCAAATGTTTTTTTTTTTAATGAAATTAATTCCCTGTTGGGTTCTAATCAATATAACTTTACATGCAAATTTTGAATATCTTACAACAAGCGTTTAAAAAGCTATCGATTTTTAAAGTTGGGCAGGAGTTATGAAACAAGCTATAGCTACAGTAACTCCCCGCACCACCTCGCTAGCTACAGTAACTCCCCGCACCACCTCGCTAGCTACAGTAAACTCCCCGCACCACCTCGCTAGCTACAGTAATATCTTAATTTCTTATTTTAACCAGACTTTTATTGCACTCAATATTCTTCATAGCAGCACGTCACTGTTGCTTAAAATTATTATTATGGATATGTTTAAAAAAATATTTCCTTGTTTTTTTTTTATTACTTTGGCATTATAAAAACAATGATTCTTATTAACTGTCCCTTTATTTTTTTTTTCTTATTAATGTTAGGTGACGAATTAAAGCTTTGTTAAATTGCACCTTTACCTATTTCGACTTATTTTCTATTTTATAAGTAAAAAAAAAAGTAAAGTACCCCTGTCACGCAAAGTGACGTATAGGGAAATATGGTGTTCTATCTATCTATCTATTGACCTTTCGAGCCGTAACCGGCCCATAGGGCGTAGACCAAGATACACCTTCTCCTATATGAATTTTTGTTCTAGCAGTTTTCTTTTAAAGATATTTTATCAAATCTCGCCATCTGTCTCTGTTCTGTGCAAGCAGTAATATGGTGTTAGTGACCCTATATTTTACAGACCTTCAGCACATGATGATTTTTGGGGTAATGTGGTCGGTATTACGCCCGTGCTGCTTTACTTTCCCAGAAAAAAATCCGGTACCCATTTAAGGCTGGGTGAACCCGGAAGCCGTCGGTTGGGATCGAACCCTACCCCTTGTCCTTTGTAGTCCAGTTCACTAACCACTGAGCTATCGCGGCTCCCATTTTCTATTTTATGATATCAAATGTTTGGAAATTTCAAATGTTTGGAAATCTTTCACATAATACAATTCCTTAATTTAAAAATGGAACATTGATTTGTATTTTCTTCTTCTTTCCTGTCTGATTTTTTATTTGTCAGAATGAAACAAATCTTCATCTTTACAAATATAACAAATATATCAAATATAACAAATATAACAAATATAACAAATATATCAAATATAACAAATATAACAAATATATCAAATATATCAAATATAACAAATATAACAAATATAACAAATATATCAAATATAACAAATATAACAAATATAACAAATATATCAAATATAACAAATATAACAAATATATCAAATATATCAAATATAACAAATATAACAAATATAACAAATATATCAAATATATCAAATATATCAAATATAACAAATATAACAAATATATCAAATATAACAAATATAACAAATATATCAAATATAACAAATATAACAAATATAACAAATATATCAAATATAACAAATATAACAAATATAACAAATATAACAAATATATCAAATATAACAAATATATCAAATATAACAAATATAACAAATATAACAAAATATAACAAATATATCAAATATATCAAATATAACAAATATAACAAATATAACAAATATATCAAATATAACAAATATATCAAATATAACAAATATATCAAATATAACAAATATAACAAATATAACAAAATATAACAAATATATCAAATATAACAAATATATCAATCTAAAAAAAATTGTTAACTATTTTAAAATTAATTAACGTTTTCCCCCTTTTTTTTAATTATGTAAAACATTAAAAACATGGAACCATAAGTCTACGGACAACCCGATTTTCTGTAAAAATGACTGTGAACAACATATTATATGGCAGAACTATGTGAACTTCGAACTGGAACTACAAAGGACAAAAGGTAGGGTTCAATCCCAACCGACGGCTTCCGGGTTCACCCAGCCTTAAATGGGTACCGGATTTTTTCTGGGAAAGTAAAGCGGCACGGAAGTAATACCGACCACATTACCCTAAAAATCATGTGCTGAAGTTCTGTAAAATTTATGGTCATTAACACCATATTCCCTATACGTCACTTGGCGTGACAGGAATACTCTTTACTTTTTATGTGAACTTGAGTCGTGCTATTTTTAGTAATAGAACTGGTTAGGATGTGACACAATACATTTGTAGTATGGTGTTCGGCTAATATTGTTTACATGATAGTATTTGAAGTAGGCTGGTCACCACAGATATAATTGAGAAGTCCGGAAATATTGAACGAAAAGCTCAAGAATAAAATGTGTCAGTTGACATGAAAATATTAGGCAGTTCCTACCTGGGATAATTAGATTGATATCTATACGGGGGCGGGGGGGGGGGACTATTTAATAGAACAGCCTACAGTCCTCTATCTGACAAATCTTTATCAGCAAAAGACCAAATGAACAAAGCATTACATTTATTAAATCACCCAATCAGTGAATTAAAGCAATTCAGGACCTTATGGGAGTATAAGTCAATTGCGGGGTCTCTCCAAAGTATTCTTGGACACATTTTTTTTCTATTTCCTTCCGGGTTAAGCTGTTTTTGATGGCTTCCATGACATTTCTTCTGCGAGTATCCACAGATAATCTTCTCCTACTGTCGTAGGATATCATGATATTTTTTAAATTTATGATTAGGTTATCAGTGTATATTTTTTAAAATTTACAATTAGTTAATCATGGTATATTTTTTATAAATGAGTAATTGAAAACTGGGACCCCCCCCCCCCCTTTTTTTTTCCCCGCGTTAGGAAACTAAAATAGGAAAACCACTGTAGTGTATGTGCGTATGGGTGTGGTATATATGCGGTGGTGCGTCATGCTAGGAATTTAATTCTTTAGCCTTAAACATAACACATACTAAATTAAACAGCAAATATACATACCGTAAGGTAAATAGAACACGGTCAATTAATTATGTATATATCGACATTAATAGAAAACAAATAAAATCCGTATATTACTTATTATATATAAATTAAAAAAATAATAATAATATTTTTTTTTATACATAATAAAATGAAAATTGCAGTTAATGTAACTTAGTGAGAAGTGGTACTATCCCATCTGGCTAATGTAATTAAAAGAAAAGTTACTGTTTGGAAGGGGAATACTACATATTTTGTACATACTTTTAAATTTACTGTTGATCTAGTTGATTTCGCTTGTTCAGTCTTCATGCATATAGATACTTGTCATGTGGTAGTCGTTGCGGCTTCTTGTATTATTTAATGGTTTACACGTGTTTCTCTAAGTTAAATATAACTGTAGTCAGGCTACCATCAGAACTCTGATCACCTACAGTGCGTAATGCAATGTATTGTCTTATAAGAATATTCATTTTCTTGTTTCATATTTTAAATATATTTGTCTAATATCTGTGTATGTGTTTATTATTTCTAACAGGGTGTTTGTTTGTGCATTAATTCCAAAAAGAAAAAGAAATGTTTTATTGTTGATTGTAGCGGCTCTTGCTTTCGTTGGGCTTTCTTACGCTTTACTGCCAACACCAGACCTTTCCATGGACTTCCCGTCTTTCCAGTCCTACGTTCCAGAAACTACAAGCACAAACTTCAGCAGAATATTGTCTACTTATATACCCCCACGAAAGGAGGAACAAATCAACTGTGCCGCCATCATTGACGGTGATGTTGTGGAAATTGAGAAAGCTAAACGTCTCACGCAGAATCTGCAGATGATAGATGTGGAGATTTCTGTTGAAAACTATGAACAACTGACTTTGAACTGCGGACAATTCGTTAAAACAAGAGGGTACATTACAAACCCATTAACATGGGAGGAGTTGAGATTTCCGATAGCATTTTCAATCATTGTTTACACTGATCTAGAAATGGCTGAGCGACTTCTACGCGCTATTTATAGGCCTCAGAATTATTACTGTATTCATGTTGACAAGACGGCAGGGAACATCCAAAAAGTGTTTACAAGGATAGCTTCATGTTTACCCAATGTATTACTAGCCAAGGAGCGGGTCTCGGTCGAGTGGGGGTCATTTGCAGTCTTGCAGGCAGATTTAATATGCATGGAGACGCTGTGGCCATTCAAACGGTGGAGGTATTTCATCAATCTCACTGGTCAGGAGTTTCCTCTTAAGTCAAACTCAGACCTCGTGAAAATTCTCAAGGCGATGGATGGTGCTAATGATGTCCATGCTACACTTTCAGAGTAAGGTTTTCATGTACTGTCATCGTTAATGTGGCTTTCATGCGTTGTTGTTATTATGAGTAGGACACTGAAGTTTCCATGTACGGTATTGTCATAATGTGACTTTCTTATATTGCGGTTATGAGTAAGGCCTTCAGATATTGTTATGAGTACAAATTACATGCATTGTCGTTCAATGTAAGACTCTGTATGTTGTCGTTCAATGTAAGACTTTATGTGTTGTCGTTCAATGTAAGACTCTGTATGTTGTCGTTCAATGTAAGACTTTATGTGTTGTCGTTCAATGTAAGACTCTGTATGTTGTCGTTCAATGTACGACTCTGTATGTTGTCGTTCAATGTAAGACTTTATGTGTTGTCGTTCAATGTAAGACTCTGTATGTTGTTGTTCAATGTAAGACTTTATGTGTTGTCGTTCAATGTAAGACTCTGTATGTTGTCGTTCAATGTAAGACTTTATGTGTTGTCGTTCAATGTAAGACTTTTATGTGCTGTCGTTCAGTGTAAGACTTTGTGTTGTCGCTCAATGTAAGACTTTCATGTGCTGTCGTTTAATGTAAGACTTTGTATTTTGTCGTTCAATGTAAGACTTTATGTTTTGTCGTTCAATGTAAGACTTTATGTGTTGTCGTTCAATGTAAGACTTTATGTATTGTCGTTCAATGTAAGACTTTATGTGTTGTCGTTCAATGTAAGACTTTATGTGTTGTCGTTCAATGTAAGATTTCATGTGTTGTCGTTCAATGTAAGACTTTATGTGTTGTCGTTCAATGTAAAACTTTATGTGTTGTCGTTCAATGTAAAACTTTATGTGTTGTCATTCATTGTACAACTTTATGTGCTGTCGTTCAATGTAAAACTTTATGTGTTGTCGTTCAATGTAAAACTTTATGTGCTGTCGTTCAATGTACAACTTTATGTATTGTCGTTCAATGTAAGACTTTATGTGTTGTTGTTCAATGTAAAACTTTATGTGCTGTCGTTCAATGTACAACTTTATGTATTGTCGTTCAATGTAAGACTTTATGTGCTGTCGTTCAATGTAAAACTTTATGTGCTGTCGTTCAATGTACAACTTTATGTATTGTCGTTCAATGTAAGACTTTATGTGTTGTTGTTCAATGTAAGATTTTATGTGTTGTTGTTCAATGTAAGACTTTATGTGTTGTCGTTCAATGTAAGACTTTATGTGCTGTCGTTCAATGTAAGACTTTATGTGTTGTCGTTCAATGTAAGACTTTATGTGTTGTCGTTCAATGTAAGACTTTATGTGCTGTCGTTCAATGTACAACTTTATGTGTTGTCATTCATTGTAAAACTTTATGTGCTGTCGTTCAAAGTAAGACTTTTATGTGTTGTCGTTCAATGTAAGACTCTGTATGTTGTCGTTCAATGTAAAACTTTATGTATTGTCGTTCAATGTAAGACTTTATGTGCTGTCGTTCAATGTAAGACTTTATGTGTTGTCGTTCAATGATCAAAGAGGTTGCATATGGAGACGTTAGGAGAGGAAGGAGACGGAGGAGATTTAGTAGTCAGCCAGCCTCAGCTATTGTTATTTGATACCGTGATTTGTTTTTCTAATGTTGTTAATTTTTACTTTTGGTCTGCCTCTGATTTTGCTCTCCTGATCCTCTTCTAATTTGTAGCTGGTATGTTACAGAATCATAAAGCATTATTTCCAGGTAGATAACCATTGCATGTATTGCCTCTATCTATATTGTTTATTTTTTCTTCACTTATTTACAGACTGCGCTGCACGGTATTTTCAACCTTGTGGCCTGAAGCATCCACTTCTAGTGCACATTTTGTTCGAGACTTCTAGCTTTGACTGTCCTTGACTTTCATACATTCTGTTTGTGGTTAGAGTTATCTCTCTTACGAAACCCTGTTACCAGATAACAAGTAGTTGATCCCATCACACTGCAATATACAAGGAAAAAATTATGCAGACAAACTAACAAAAGAACGAGCGAGTATACTGCATCGAAGGAGTTAACCTATTTTTAAGAGCAATACCATTAATGGTGAAAGAAGATCACCCAAAATATAATGAGGGGGGAGGGGGTGGATATTATCAACTCTGAAGGAGAGACCAAGTTATCATACTCTGCCACAACAGGATGAAGGATCACCTGCACTCCAAATTCAAGATAGGTACTACCAGTCTGTGCCACTGCACTCTAGCAGATATGAAAACAATCTACAAGACTTGAGGAGGAAAAGGTGACACACGTCCCTCTACCATGGAAGATAAACTATATGTTGTGACCAAAACCCTGATACAGACAGATATCAGTAGCTGTGGCTAGCACATTTTCTTGACAATAAAGCTAAAGTAGGTCAAGTCACAGTCTAAGACCCACCAATCAACCCAACCTGACATATCGCATCGAGTCCAGAGATTAACAGTTGCAAAGAGTACATGCCTCTTTTACCTACCAATACTATGGACTAGTGCTTCACTTCCCTTCTGTGTGCGAGACATTTATCCCATTTCTTAGGTCTGCCAGGAAGGACTTGTGTGTATGGGTAGTAAGAACAGTTTGTCCAATGCGGTCGCCACGAGATGTTCAGGCCAGAGTTGTTTTATTTTAATCTCGATTAAAAAAAAAACAACCTTTATGACCGCACTGTGATTCAAACCCGTTTGTTCTCCATCACAATATGTCACGAGATATCATATAAATAATAAATCTAGTGCTTGGCGTGATAAAATAAGCACAAGAGAAGAAGTTTTAACGTTGATTATTTATATGACATACTCGTATCTATATGTTTTTGTAAGCATTGGTTTTTTGCATATTTATTTATGTGTGTTTGTGCTAACGTTGATTAGCCTCTTTTGTCCTCACATAACTTCACTTCTGATTTTATTATGACAAGATCATGAATAAAGATATCTAGGAAAGAACAAGACATGGGCCAATCTCGCAACAGGTCATGATTAGAAAATAGAGATTGATTAGAGAGACACTCGAAGAAAATCTGATGCATCATAGCAAGACTTGTATTGTTATGGAGTCCACATGAAATGGAAAGTCGAGAAGACCTAGGAATACACAGAGGAGAGAATTCGTGGAACCCTCAAACACGCTGGCTTAAACTGGAGAGATAAAGAGAATCGGTACAAGAATTTGCAGACACCTATTGTCTGGACGGGTATTCTTGGTCGTTTTGTGCAGTGTATAGTGGGTGTAGCAAAAGCTGCGACTTCATCATTGGTACGTGTCACGGCAAATGCTCACATGGGGTCTATGGACACGATTGCTCCAGGTCTTGTCTCAGTGTCTGTCCTTTATGTGGGAAAAATCTTGAAAATGACTACAATGTAAACATCCTGGCTATACCTGTAATGACACT
Organism: Megaustenia siamemsis; assembly: GCA_032433765.1. NCBI lineage: Eukaryota > Metazoa > Mollusca > Gastropoda > Stylommatophora > Ariophantidae > Megaustenia > Megaustenia siamemsis. The sequence goes on from JAVIAB010000047.1 coordinate 41,376,375, forward strand.
TGTCCCGATGGTAATTTTGGGCTACAGTGCGAACAGACGTGTTCTGATGGCTGTGACATCATATGTGACCCGGAAAGTGCATACTGCACGTGCAAGGAAACGTACTACGGGTCAGACAGCACTCTCAAATGTCCAGACAACTGTTTCAACGACACATCTGAACAGTCAGCCGGGAACAGTGCATGCAAGGGAAAGTTCTACGTGTCAGACTGCATTCTCAAATCTCCGGACAACTGTTTGAACGAAACCTGCGGACAGTTAATCGAAGCCTGCGTCTCGTATGTCAATGATTCACACGTTAAGAAGAGTCTGCAGACTAACCCAAGCATATGGATACCTCAATGTGTTTATGTGCTAGACTTGGCTCATTTCTTGGTGTTTTTCCGTGAAGACATGACTCATATCTTAATGTTTTTCTGTGCTAGTCATGGCTCATATCTTGGGGTGTTTCTGTGCTAGCCATGGATCAAATCTTAGCTTAAGTGTATGTTGTGTGTGTGTGTGTGTGTGTGTGCTAGCCATGGCTCATATCTAGATGTGTGTCATCTTAGTCATATCTCATATCTTGGTGTGTCCGTGTTAATCATGTCTCTTATCTTTATGTGCGTCTGAGTTTAGTAATATATCATAACTTAGTGTGTATCTGTGTTAGTCATGTGTCATATCTTTGTGTGTGCATGTCTGGGTTAGGGATATCTCATATCTTTGTTTGCATGTTTATGTTAGTCATATCTCATATCTTTGTGCGTACATGTCTGTGTCTGTCACATCTCATATTCTTGTGTGTGCATGGCTACGTAAGTCACATCTCATATCTTTGTGTGTGCATGCCTATGTTAGTCATATCTTATATCTTTGTGTGTATGTCTATGTTAGGTGTGCGTCATATCTTTGTGTGTGCATGTCTAAGTCAGTCATATCTCATAGCTTTATATGCATGTCTATGTTAGTCATGTGTCATATATCTTGATGTGTGTCAGTGTTAGTCATGGCTCGTATCGCTGTGCACTTGTCTGTGTTATTCACATCTCATATCTCTGTGTGTGCATGTCTGTGTTAGTCACCTCTAGTGACTCGGGCAGATGGTGCTCGTAAACCTGGGAGGGTAGACCATCTAAGGGCAGAATCCCCCTACAGAAAAGACAATCTGCTGCCTTGCAGGAAGATTGGGGACAATCAAAGGCTAAGGAAAGCAAACCTGAAAAAATGCTGGCTGAAATCGGATGCACTGGGCCACTGGCGCAGAACACAGTGCAACGTATTAACGGGTGTTCAGTCAGAGTGGATCTGGCGGACTCTAAATGTGACGTTCTGTCTGTGGGGGCGATCAACACACTTAACCTGACAGCTGACTTCATGTGGGAGTCTGGAATCCTACTCTGACTGAGTCCTGATCGCAGAGAGAGAGAGGGGGGTACAAGAATATTTGTAGATAGCGATAAACGTAGCAGAAAAACACATACACGATACCTACCCACAGGACTCTTGGTCCCACATATACACAGATGGCTCTGCTATAAATGTCACCAGAAAAATGGAGGGGGAGGTGTGTTCTTGACGCTGAATATTCAGGACGAGAACACCAAGTCAATAGCTACTGGAAAATTCTCAAACAACTTTAAAGCAGAAACTGAGGCCATCAGATATGCTGCAACACTGGCTACTCAACACAAAAATAACATGCACAATAAATTGGTGATTCTGACAGATGCACTGTCAGTACTATCAGCTCTTAAAAGCCCCAAGAACAATGCACTAGATGACTTAAGAACAACCCTGGACCAACTATGCAATAACTTCCAGAGAGTAGTCATTGAGTGGATACCATCACACTGTAATATACACGGGAACGAACGCGCAGACAAATTAGCTACAGAGGGAGGGAGATTACCACAAGAGAACCATCCGTTCAGTTATGATGAAGCCAAATTCATCCTCAAAGGTCAGTTCCATGAAAAATGGAAACGAAAAGACCCAAAGCATAACGAGAGTGACGGATGCCGCTAACTATCAAGGAGGGATCAAGTCATCATACTTCACCTACGCACTGGCAGCAATAGAATAAGAAATCACATGTTCACCAATTTCAAAATAGGTACAACCAGCCTATGCCACTGTACACTGGACAATATGACTACAAAACATGTTCTACAGGATTGCCCCCAGTACACAGACCCGAGAAGAGCAATGTGGTCCACACCCACCTCCCTGGAAGAGAAACTATATGGGGCAATGGATTCGCTTAAACAGACAGCTGACTTCATGAGAGAGTCTGGAATCCTACTCTTGATCGCAGAGAGAGAGAGAGAGAGAGATAGAGAGAGAGAGAGAGAGATACCTTGTTTGTGGTCTATGCTCCAATAAGGAGTCTAAATGAGTTTGATTGATTGAAACTCGTTTCTGTATGCTTTTTGTGGACATTGACTATTGATACTCGTTCAAGTCTTACTCCTACTATTTTACTTGTATTGCTATCAACATGATTATGACACAGTGATCCATGTGTGTGTTGTCCACTTAATTATTCATGGGCTCATTTTTCTTAATTAGAACATACCAGGAGCGAAAACGGTACTACTTTCATGTACCGCCCACATGGTTCAGACCAATCAAGGGCTCAGCTCACGTCACGATCAGCCGCGCTTTTGTCGACTACATTCTTCACAATGACACCGCCTACCAGGTTCTGAAATGGATCAAAACCCTGGACCATTTTCAAGACGAGGTTTTCTTCTCTACACTCAACCACAACCCACAACTTGGTGTCCCGGGATCGTATAAAGGTATCGATTAAATTATTAGTTTTTTTTTTTAAATGTAACTCCAATGTTAAATCAGTGCAATGATCATGCAACATTGAGAACAGCAACAAGGACAGTCACGAAGAACGACGAAGATACAAACTTTAATTAATAGATACTTGTTCAGAATTAAAATATTGAAACGCAAGGATAAAATTACTAAATTAGGAAGGCACCAGGTAAACACCGGTGGGCAAGAGATGTGACAACGAGATGTGACAACGAGATGTGACAACGAGATGTGACAACGAGATACGACAACGAGATGCGACAACGAGATGCAACAATGAGATGTGACAACGAGATGTGATAACGAGATACGACAACGAGATGCGACAACGAGATGTGGCAACGAGATGTGACAACGAGATGTGACAACAGGATGTGACAACGAGATACGACAACGAGATGCGACAACGAGATGTGACAACGAGATGCGACAATGAGATGCGACAACGAGATGCGACAATGAGATGCGACAACGAGATGCGACAACGAGATGTAACAATGAGATGCGACAATGAGATGCGACAACGAGATGCGACAACGAGATGTGACAACGAGATGCGACAACGAGATGCAACAATGAGATATGACAACGAGATGTGAAAACGAGATGAGACAACGAGATGCAACAATGAGATGCGACAACGAGATGTGACAACGAGATGAAACAACGAGATGCAACAATGAGATGCAACAATGAGATGAGACAACGAGATGCGACAATGAGATGTGACAATGAGATGCGACAACGAGATGTGACAACGAGATGCGACAACGATATGCAACATTGAAATGAGACAACGAGATGCGACAATGAGATGAGACAACGAGATGTGAAAACGAGAAAGAAACACGACAAAAACGGCAGTGCTAGGTGAGCTACACACTGCGGGGACCAACTGAGAGTATTATTACACGACAGATCTTTTTTTTTTAAATCTCCAGGGAAGAAGACAAATTGGAAGGTCAAAATATACTTCAAGAAGACATAAGGGAAGGTCAAAATATACTTCAAGAAGACAGATGGGAAGGTCAAAATATACTTCAAGAAGATAAATGGGAAAGTGAAAATATACTTCAAGAAGACAAATGGGAAGGTGAAAATATACTTCAAGAAGACAAATGGGAAGGTCAAAATATACTTCAAGAAGACAGATGGGAAGGTCATAATATACTTCAAGAAGACAGATGGGAAGGTCAAAATATACTTCAAGAAGCCAAATGGGAAGGTCATAATATACTTCAAGAAGACAAATGGGAAGGTCAAAATATACTTCAAGAAGACAAATGGGAAGGTAAAAATATACTTCAAGAAGACAAATGGGAAGGTCAAAATATACTTCAAGAAGACAGATGGGAAGGTCAAAATATACTTCAAGAAGACAAATGGGAAGGTCAAAATATACTTCAAGAAGACAAATGGGAAGGTCAAAATATACTTCAAGAAGACAAATGGGAAGGTCAAAATATACTTCAAGAAGACAGATGGGAAGGTCAAAATATACTTCAAGAAGACAAATAGGAAGGTGAAAATATATTTCAAGATCACAAATGGGAAGGTCAAAATATACTTCAAGAGGACAGATGGGAAGGTCAAAATATACTTCAAGAAGCCAAATGGAAAGGTCATAATATACTTCAAGAAGACAAATGGGAAGGTCAAAATATACTTCAAGAAGACAGATGTGAAGGTCAAAATATACTTCAAGAAGACAAATGGGAAGGTCAAAATATACTTCAAGAAGACAAATGGGAAGGTCAAAATATACTTCAAGAAGACAAATGGGAAGGTCAAAATATACTTCAAGAAGACAAATGGAAAGGTCAAAATATACTTCAAGAAGCCAAATGGGAAGGTCAAAATATACTTCAAGAAGACAAATGAGAAGGTCAAAATATACTTCATGAAGACAAATGGGAAGGTCAAAATATACTTCAAGAAGACAAACGGGAATGTCAAAATATACTTCAAGAATACAAATGGGAAGGTCAAAATATACTTCAAGAAGACAAATGGGAAGGTCAAAATATACTTCAAGAAGACAAATGGGAAGGTCAAAATATACTTCAAGAGGACAGATGGAAACAGAGAATGGTACCAAATAGGAAGGCCTTGGAAGTGCTTGTTGAAGAACTGTACATCACAGGGAGTTGAAACGTAGACAAAGAATCGGATACTTATCTATTATTGTTGTTGTTCTATTTATCTCTATGGCATTTATCCCAGTTTCTGAGACTTTAGAAATGGAGAATAGCAAGCAAAAGGAATAACATTTCCAGTGCAGTTGCCACTTTGTATTCAGGTCAGAGTTCTTATTCACAGCATTTAATAAAAAACATTTGGAACCTTGAGTGATGTGAGCTCTGTGTAGCTACCGAGGCCTTGACCTCGGTGGTGAGAGAACAGGGCCACTGTCACCCGTCACTGTCACCTGCCATGGATGTCGTTAGAGGCCACAAAGGAGGTTGGGAACAAAGTATTCGTCGGTGCTACGGAGTTTATACATCTGAGCTGAAGCCATCTTCAGTACTTTCGCTAGTGTATGGTGGGCATGTTTCATACTGGGAAAGTGCCGAGGAGCGGATCTGAGAACAATGGAGTCATCTGTTGTGTAATGAAGATGCTATCTGTCTCATGATTTGAAGTGCTTTATAACAAGCATTAGAGTAATTTGGGATGAATTATGGTATAAGTATTTAGAAAATGGCGATTCATGAGATGGACATGGTTAACCACTGACATTATATATATCATCGTCACCGTCATCATCTTCTTCTTATGCGAGGACTACCTCTCTTCATTGTCTGCTCTGACGTAAATGGGCGTAGATGCTTTGTATTGTCCTTTACGGACAGCTACAATATGTCGTGCCTTTCGGCAACGGAATCCGACCTCAGCAAGACAATTTTATATGCAGGTTTGTCTTCCTCCGCTCATTTAGCCAGAATAGTTAGACTTTCCAAGCCCACTTACCACGACGAAGTATTGTAGGGTTTTGATCAGCTTTGGTTCACTGATGCAAGCAGTCAGGTAGGAGTCGCTGAGCTCATCCAGCCTTGTTATTGTTCATTTAATTAAAAACCTCTACATATCTCCCCTTACAGCGCCGTAGACTGCCAAGTGTCGTGACTATTCAAGCGACAAAACACTAACAAAAACATACATTTTACGACATCAATTTCTCCTCCAACGTTAAACTTGTTTGATCCTATCGTATTCGAATCCGCCTTTCTCCTAATTTAGAGAGCTATAAGTTAATCCCATTATCTTTCTCTTTCTTTCTTACATTCTCAGAGCACTAAAATAATAAATAGCTCTCCTCTTTTCCTCCGCCCTTAATAGGACGTAAGCTGGCGTAGATGCGATGCGGTTTTTTCTCCTTCTTCTACCTTTCAGCTCCCTTTGAATCATATGTCTTCAATAGACACTTTCCAAGTCGTTCTGTTTCTTGCCATTCTTTTAAGATCATTCCATGTCTTCCCCATCATCTTCATCTCTGCTTCTATCTGTCTTCTCCAAGAATTCCTTGGTCTTCCACCTTTGTTTTTTCCCCTGGGGATTCCAAAAAAAGGGCCTGTTGTGTAATACTCTAAGTTGGCTTCCGCAGTGTGTATCTTATCCAGTGCCATCGTCTTCGCTGTATCTCTTTATCTACTGGTATTTGACTGGTACATTTCCATAATTCTATGTTAGTGAATTTGTCCTGCCATTTCCATCCTTTTATTCTGCGTAAGCATCCATTAATGAAAGTCTGTATCTTCATGATTGTCAATTTTGTTGTTCTCCATGTTTCATATTCTGTTGTGATCTTTCATCAAGTATGTTCATTCTATCCTGCATCTGTTGATGGCTGTGTGATAGGAGAGCTATGTCATCAGCAAAGTCTAAATCAGGGATGGCCAATTTCTTTCAAATGGCGGGCCACTTTTTTATTATTTTTTGTGTGGCGGGACACACACATAACAACATCAATACAAATAAACTTGGCATTTGTTTTAAGGTAATATTTTTGTTATTTATCGGCATTATTTGCTTACTTAAATCATTTTATTGCAACAGAGTTAAAAATGCCTAGTTGATTTATAAAAATGAATAAAATTTGCTATTTATATTGTTTAACAAACATGTTTTAGTTAGGTCATTTTAAAGTTGACATGTAACAAACCTTAATGAGAACAATGTGGACGTTCATGTGCAGCAACAAGTTCATCAAAGTCAATGTGTAAAGATGATGATGATATTCGTAATAAATCCTGAAGGTGGCCATCAGTGAGTCGGTTTCTTTGTGACGATTTAATCTCCTTCATTGTTGAAAAAGCGCATTCACATATATATGTGCTTCCGAACATAGAAGTAATTTTTAAACTGAAATCACTCTATGCGGGATATTTTTCCTGTGGCACAAGTTTCCAAAAGTCAACTGCTATCTCCATCCTTGATTGAAAAAAGGGGTCACTTTGGAGGTTACATAACTCCAACTGAAAAGTGTCATGTTGTTGGAAAATGTCACACTTCATAGGGTTGTTAAACAATGCCAGTTCTGGTCGTATACCACTGAAGTCAGAAAATCGTTCATTGAATTGCTCCAATAGTTTGTCTAACATTAATACAGAAAATTTGAAATCAGTGTCACTGCGCTCCTCAATCAATTCTTTGCACGAAGGAAAATGAATGAAGTTTTCTTTGGCCAGGGTAAATCTAAAAACTTTTAGTTGACTTATAAATCCATCTAAGTGTCCTACCAAATCTGAGACTGTTTGGGAACGTCCATGTAGCTTCACGTTGAATTCATTCATGTGCTGGGTGATATCAGTTAAAAAGGTTAATAAGCTGTTAAAATGTAGATCAGACATTTTTCTGATCAGTTCTTTGTTGGTATCATGTTTCTCTAAAAACTTCTTTATCTCGTTTCTCAAAGCAAAAAACCGCATCAAACAATTCCCTCTGCTTAGCCAGCGTACTTGTGTGTAGAGCACCAAATCGCCATATTCCGCCTCAACTTCTGATAGAAAATTTATAAACTGTCGGTGTGTCAAAGACCGATTCCCGCCTTTTATTAAATTCACACACTTCATTACAGTTTTCATAACATCCTCCACGTCTAAAATCTTGCCACACAGCGCCTCCTGGTGTATAATGCAGTGTCATGCCGGGCAATGGATTCCAGCCTTCCTTAATAATCCAACTAGACCTGTTTGAGTACCACACATTGACTTAGCGCCATCTGTCACTATTGCTGAAAGTCTGTTTTTGTCACCGATACCGTTAACAACGTTCATAACTGAGTTATAAATGTCTTGACCTTTGGTCGTTTTATGCAATGAATCTAAAGCTAGTAGCTCTTCATTGATAATAAAGTATTTTGAAACAGTTCTTATGAAAATTAAAAGTTGTGCTGTGTCTGATATGTCAGTAGATTCATCCAAAGCCAGAGAAAAGTAAGCGGAATTTGTAACGACACTTTTTAATTTACTAGATATATGAGAACTTATTTCCTCAACCCTTCTAATGACTGTCTGTTTTGATAGTGGAACGCTCTCAAAATGACTGGCAATTTTTCTTCCCCAAATGCACGCGCCATGTTAATAGAACAACGCTTTACGAAGTCACCGTCACATAATGATTTTTTTTATTTTGCTATCTCTGCGCTTACAACAAACGATGCCATTAAGGAACTTGTTTGTTTTGTTGTTAATGTAGTAAAAGCAGATTTCTGAGCACTAACCTTTTTCTTCAAATCGCACACAAGTGTAGAACGTATTGTACCAATGTAGTCCTTGTATTTAGCGGCGTGATGCTGTGTGTAATGCCGTTTAAGATTATACTCTTTATTTACAGACAACACTTGCAAACACATATGGCACTGCGGTTTGCTATCCTTATTGTTGATAAATAAAAAATCATGTTCCCATTTCTCATGAAAAAATCAGATTTTTTTCATTTAATTGACGTTTATTGTTCATATTATACCACGACCGAAGCAACAGACAACGAAAACACAGATTACAACAATAGCACTGTTTCCTGTTAAAATGGAACTGTTCACTGTAACTCGACAAAATCAGAATGATCAGATCGGATATATAATTTTGACTGATGAAAAGAGGTTTGGAGAGAAAGAAACTGAAAGTAAAATAATTGTGAGGTGAATGTGTTGAGGTGGAGGAGGTGGGTGACTGACAGTATTTCTTTGCGGAAACTGTTTGAACTCGCCGAACCGAGAGTCGGCTCTAGAACCATTCGTTGGCTTCTTCCTTTGTTTAAGTCGGTCGCAGGATGATCAAAAGGAAAAATAATGATGGGCCGGGAATGATGGGAAGTCGACGTTAAACTAACCACTAGAGTGTTCCGAGTTTTAAACATAGGTCTACTAGGGAATATTTGAGTTAGCTTTCTCCACGGTAGTAGTTAATGTAACACATTTTAAATCAATTTTACCCAGGACATTTTGTTCAATGCAACATGATTTTATTTTTTATCCGCCGCAGGCCACAAAAAGGACGTCACGGGCCACTTGTGGTCCGCGGACACCTAATTGGCCAACCCTGGTCTAAATCATCAAGTTCCTTGGTCAGTGACCACTGGATTCCATTTCTGTTGTTTTGAGTTATTTTCATAATCCAATCTATGGCCAGTAGAAAGAGAAATGGAGACAAAAGGCATCCCTGCCTTACTCCTGTTCTTATTTCAAATGTTTCTGTAAGCTGTCCTTCATGCACCACATTAAATTTCATTCCTTCATACATTGTTTTTATCAGGTTAATAAACTTTATTGGGATTCCGTAATGACTCAGCAACTTCCAAATCATTCCTCTGTCTAAACTATCAAATGCCTTTTCGTAATCTATGAATCCAATATAAAGTGGGGACTGTAGTTCTAAACTTTGTTCAACTATTATACGTGAAAGCCCTTGGACCAACAAAATACACTATTGCCCCACTGAAGTCATCCACTGGGGAGAAAATAACAGATAGAGGCAAACAGATGGAAAGATGGGTGGAACATTATTCTTCACTTTATTTAATAGAAAACACTGTTACACCAAACGCCCTTGACGCCATACAATGTCTCCCACCTATGGAAGAGGTGGACATTGAACCAACCGTAGAGGAACTTAGCAAGGTCATAGATAGCTTGGCCACAGGTAAAGCTCCAGGACAAGACGGGATCCCTCCCGATCTGATTAAATCCTGCAAAAGTGCTTTATCCCCTGCTTGAAGTACTACATCTATGCTGGAAAGAGAAAGCCATTCCTCAAGATATGAGAGACTCAGTGATTGTAACTCTCTACAAAAATAAAGGAGATAGAAGCGACTGCAACAACTACAGAGGCATCTCCTTACTCAGCATTGTCGGCAATACCTTCGCCAGAGTCATCTTAGGAAGGCTACAAAAACTCGCAGAACGCGTATATCCTGAATCGCAATGCGGCTTCAGATCCGGAAGATCAACTGCAGACATGATTTTCTCTTTACGTCTACTTCAAGAAAAAGCCTCTCTTCATAGCCTTTATCGACCTTACAAAGGCATTTGATCTTGTCAGCAGAGAAGGTCTTTTCAAAATACTCTCCAAAATAGGCTGCCCACATACTCTACTGTCGCTTGTCAAATCGTTTCATGAGGACATGAAGGGCACCATCCAATACAACGGCAGCACATCACAACCCTTCGGCATACGCAGCGGTGTCAAGCAGGGATGCGTTCGTGTTCCAACTCTATTTGGAATCTTCTTCGCTGTTCTGTTAAAACATGCATTCTCACACGCAAATGAAGGTGTCTGTCTGCATACTAGATCTGATGGTCGATTGTTCAATTTCTCAAGACTAAAGGCAAGGTCTAAGGTCAGACATCTCTATTAGAGACCTGTTATTTGCTGACGACGCTGCACTTGTAACGCAAAGTCAGGAAGAACTCCAGAGCATGGTACATCGCTTTGCGCATGCCTGCCGAGACTTCGGTCTAACAATAAGTTTGCAGAAAACTAACATACTCGGTCAGGACGTCGAAGCAACACCTGAAATCTCTATCAACAACTATAAACTTGATATCGTGCGGCAGTATAACTACCTGGGGTGCATCATCAGCGACAGGCTATCTTTAGATACAGAAATTGACACTCGTATTGGTAAAGCCGCTACCACCTTTGCCCGTCTTTCTAGGCGTGTCTGGCAAAACAGCAAACTGACAATTAAAACAAAAGTCGCAGTGTACAATGCCTGCATAATTAGTATCCTTCTGTATGGCAGCGAATCTTGGACAACCTATGTGAAGCAGGAGAGAAGGCTAAATGCATTCCATATGCGATGTCTACGCCGTGTTCTTGGTATCACCTGGAAGGATAAAGTGACAAACGTGGAGGTTCTGACTTGCACAGGCTTACCGAATATCTACCCACTACTCAAACAACGTAGGTTGCGCTGGCTTGGCCATGTACACCGTATGAAAGATGGCCGCATACTAAAAGATATACTCTACGGACAACTGGCATATGGTAACAGAACTAGGGAGCGCCCAAAACTTCGATTTGTAGATGTGTGTAAACGCGACATGAAGACTCTGAACATAAACCCTGCAGCATGGGAAGACATAGCTGCAGACCGCAATCTCTGAAAACACACTCTAAAGGTTCACCTCAAAGAAGAAGCAGACAGATTCATAGAGAAAGAGAATACACGACGAAAGAAAAGAAAGGAAAAAATAACATTTCTAGGGGCACTGAAAAATCCATAGTCAACTATGACTGACGGAGGCTACTACTATTATACGTAGAGTAGTTATTTGATCAGAACATGCATGATCTGTTCTTCCTAAAACCTGCTTGTTCATCTCTCAATGTTTCTCTATGGCCTCTTTTAGTCTCTTCAGAATTCTATTCTATTCTATTGACCTTTCGAGCCGTAACCGGCCCATAGGGCGTAGACCAAGATACACCTTCTCCTATATGGATTTTTTGTTCTAGCAGTTTTCTTTTAAAGATATTTTATCAAATCTCGCCATCTGTCTCTGTTCTGTGCAAGCAGTTCTATCTCATTGAGGGAGCCGACTCCTGCTGCTCTTGCCTCTCTCATCAATGTTCTTCTCAGTGTCTCCCTGGGTCTTCCTCTTTTTCTTTTACCTGTTGTTTCCCATATGAGGGCTTGCTTTGCTATTCGGTTATTATCTCTTCTCATCACATGTCCAACGTATGACCATCGTCTTTTCTTTATTACTGAAGATATTAGTGGTTGATTGGCGATTTCTCTAATTTCCTCATTTGTTTTGAATTCGTTCCATGCTATACCAAGTATTTTCCTTAGACATTTATTTTCGAATGCGTTCAACTTTGTTTCTATATCTCTTGTTGTTTTCCAGCTTTCACACGCATACGTAAGGGTTGATAGTACATTTGATTTGAATAGCCTAAGTTTTGTGTTTGTGCTGATAAGTTTTGATTTCCACAACTTTTCAAGGCTTCTGAAGGACATTGCTGCTTTAGCTATTCTGATTTTAATTTCTTTGCTCGTATCCCCTTCTCGATCAATGTGACTTCCAAGATAGATAAAGTGATCGATCTCTTCTACTGGTTTGTTTTCCATGTATATTTTGTCACCTGTTGGAATTAAACTAGTCATGACTTTAGTCTTTTCATGATTGATCTCAAGCCCAATTTTGCTGGCTATTGATGATAGTTCATTTGTGTTTTCCTGCATCGTTTTTATCTGACTGCTGATGAGAACTATGTCATCAGCAAAGTCGAGGTCCTCCAAATGGTCTCCTTGTATCCATTCGATGCCTTTATTACCAGTGCAGCATTTCTTCATTATGAAGTCCATAACAATTCCAAATAACAAGGGCGATAAAATACATCCTTGTTTAACCCCAGTTTCTATTGGGAAACATTCGCTCAGTCCTTCCTCTGTTCGAACTGCACATGTGTAACCATCATATATGTCTTTGATAATATTTATGATTTTTGATGGTAAACCATATTGCTTCAGAATTGTCCACAAAGAATCTCTATGAATACTATCAAATGCTTTTTTGAAGTCGATGAAGTTAAGTACAAAAGGTTTTTGCTTTTCAATGTGTTCCTCCAATATAAGTCGTAGAGTGAAAATGTGGTCAATACAGCTTCTCCCTTTTCTAAACCCAGCCTGTTCTTCACGCATTACTGTATCTATTGAATCCTGTATTCTATTTAGGATGATTTTGCAGAATAACTTTGAGGCAACTGACAAAAGTGTCACACCTCTCCAGTTGTTACAATCTCTAAGATTGCCCTTTTTTGGGATCTTAACAATGATTCCTTTTTTCCATTTATGAGGCGTCTTCTCTGTTTTCCAAATGATGTTGAACATTTTTTGGAGATGTATTAGATTATGGCTATCAATTGCCTTGAGGATCTCAGCTGTTAACTTATCCTCTCCAGCAGCCTTGTTATTGGTCATAAGCTTTAAGGTGGTTTCTATTTCACTCAAGGTGAAGTCATCTAAATTTACATTTAATTCTGCTGCTGGTGTTTCAGTTTCAAAATCTATTAAACTGTGGGGTAGTGGACGGTTAAGAATTTCTTTGAAGTGTTCCGCCCAACGGGCTTTTATGTCTGCGCTTGTTGTTAGCATTGATCCAGATTTGTCTAGAATTGGTGTTCCACTGGATGTATAGGTGTTTGTCAGCATCTTTTGCACAGTATAAAGAGTTCTGCTGTCTCCTGTAATTGCAGCTGTCTCTGCTTTCTCTGCCAAATTGTCTATATAAGCTCTTGTATCTCTTCTTGCTGAACTTTTCACTTTGTTGTCTAATTCTTTGTATGTTGCTTTTGCCAGAACCTTTCCAAGATCTGTCTTTACATTAGTCATGGCTCTCTTCGCTTCTCTTCTTTCTTTGATGTATTTCCACGTGGTGTCTGAGATCCAAGCTCGTTTTTCCATTTTCTTCAGTCCAGCACTTGCTTCTGCTGCTGTCATTAGTATTTTGCTCTGTGAGTCCCACATCTCATTGATATCTAAGTCTATTTCACCGAGTGCTGTATAACAATTACTTAGCTCTATGTTAAACTTTTCCTTTATGGCTTCATCTTTCAGTTTATGACTATCAATTTTATGTGTAATTGACCTCTTCTGTTGGTTTCTAAATTTTAATCTTATTTTCCCAATGCACAGGTTGTGGTCACTATTAACATCAGCACCTCTGTAAGCTCTTACATCTATTAATGATGATCTGAATTGTTGTTTAATACATAGGTGGTCAATTTGATTGGAGGTTCTATCATCAGGAGATATCCATGTTGTTTTGTGAATATTTTTGTGTGGAAATAATGTCCCACCTATAACTAAATTTTCTATTAAACATAATTCTATTAATCTTTCTCCATTCTGACTTGTAGTATCACAGCCTTCTCTCCCCATTACATGTTCCACTCCTGCATTATCTTGTCCCACTTTGGCGTTGAAATCTCCCATTACAATTAAAAGATCGTGTTTTGGTATTTTGTTTATAAGTTGTTGCAGTTGGTTATAAAAATCGTCCATAACTTCATCATCAGCTTCGTTAGTAGGCGCATAACATTGAATAATTGAAAGTCTTCCATGTTTTGTTTTGTAGCGTGTTCGTATCAGACGGCTATTTACCGGTTCCCATTCTAATAAACTTCTTGCAGCTTTGTCTGTCATCATTATGCCTACTCCTTCACGGTGTTTTCCATCTTCCCTTCCAGAAAAAACTACTATTTTATTATCAATAGATCTCCTACCTGTTCCAAGCCAGCGCATTTCGCTTAATCCTAAAATATCTAGGTCGTATCTCTCCATCTCGCTCGCGACCTGTGCATGTTTCGTCGGAGCGGCCATTGTTCGAACATTCCAGAATCCTATTTTTGTTGTTGTTTTAGGGCCGAAAAAACTATCACAACTATCTACTGCTAATTTACACATTCTGTATCAGGTCTACGTTTCATTAACAACATCGTTTTTACGATAGCGGCTTGTTAAACCTCTGATCAACGGTTATATACCAAGCCGGAGAAAAATAATTCCTCCATTTTGGAAACAACCGGAAACGATCTCTTCAGAATGATTCTGCTTAATATTTTTCCTGGCACTGATAGTAGCATAATTCCCTATAATTTGTGCACTTCTGTAAACTTCCTTTCTTTGGTAAAACTACTGATAATATAACCTTCTTTCCAGTCGTTAGGTATTGCTTCCCTCTCCCAAATTTTATCTAATAGATTATGTAACATCTTGGTAGAGGTGTTAATATCTGCTTTGATGGCTTCCGAAGGAATTTCATCTGGTCCTGTGGCTTTACCATTTTTTAAATAGCTTGATGGCTTTTATTATTGCGTTTTGCAGAATGTTATAATATTCTCGCTTTTCGGTCCATATTACCCGTCTTCATAATATCGTTTTATGAATAGGGAGTTACCTTCCCTCTCGATGTCGTAAACTGGCGACACAACGTATACACGCCCACTTAACTGGTGAAAGCTGATGATGATGGTCGAGCATCTCATAAGAGTGGAGTCTAGCCAGCTACTACTACGTGCCTACAACAGCCGACGATCTGGGTTTAGGGCTCTAGTTAGTTCAAAAGTTAGCGATAGATAAACAGTATAATACAGAATTCATGCAGCGGCACAGGCTAACAGTTGTCTGTGCCACACATTTGGTTCCAGATGAAAACTGCAGTGTCCCCCCCCCCTTTCCTCCTCCCCCCTCCCCCGTTACCATCGCTTTACTACATTTGTGAATAGAGTAAGTAAACGAAGAAATTATTTTTATGTAATATCCTTCATATAGTCTTCTTCTTTGAATCTTCTTCATATACTTTTCTTCATATAGTCTCCTTCATATAGTCTTCTTCATATAGTCTCCTTCATATACTCTTCATCATATAGTCTCCTTCATATAGTCTCCTTCATAGTCTCCTTCATATAGTCTCCTTCATATACTCTTCTTCATATAGTCTCCTTCATATACTCTTCTTCATATAGTCTCCTTCATATATTCTTCATATAGTCTCCTTCATATAGTCTCCTTCATATACTTTTCTTCATATAGTCTCCTTGATATAGTCTTCTTCATATAGTCTTCTTCATATAGTCTCCTTCATATAGTCTTCTTCATATAGTCTTCTTCATATAGTCTCCTTCATATACTCTTCTTCATATAGTCTCCTTCATATGGTCTCCTTCATATAGTCTCCTTCATATAGTCTCCTTCATATAGTCTCCTTCATATAGTCTTCTTCATATAGTCTTCTTCATATAGTCTCCTTCATATAGTCTCCTTCATATACTCTTCTTCATATAGTCTCCTTCATATACTCTTCTTCATATAGTCTCCTTCATATTCTCTTCTTCATATAGCCTCCTTCATATACTCTTCTTCATATAGTCTCCTTCATATACTCTTCTTCATATACTCTTCTTCATATAGTCTTCTTCATATACTCTTCTTCATATAGTCTCCTTCATATACTCTTCTTCATATACTCTTCTTCATATAGTCTCCTTCATATAGTCTCCTTCATATACTTTTCTTCATATAATCTCCATCATATTCTCTTCTTCATATAGTCTCCTTCATATACTCTTCTTTATATAGTCTTCTTCATATACTCTTCTTCATATAGTCTCCTTCATATAGTCTCCTTCATATACTCTTCTTCATATAGTCTCCTTCATATAGTCTCCTTCATATACTCTTCTTCATATAGTTTTCTTCATATAGTCTCCTTCATATACTCTTCTTCATATAGTCTCCTTCATATAGTCTTCTTCATATAGCCTCCTTCATATAGTCTCCTCCATATACTCTTCTTCATATAGTCTCCTTCACATAGTTTCCTTCATATACTCTTCTTCATATAGTCTCCTTCATATACTCTTCTTCATATACTCTTCTTCATATAGTCTCCTTCATATACTCTTCTTCATATAGCCTCCTTCATATACTCTTCTTCATATAATCATTTGTTTGCGCTGAAGGATGTTGATCATATCTGTTTATCCCTGTGTAATAGAACCCATAATCAATGAAATCAAATATGTCACTGCTAATGAATGGAATCAAATATCTGTCACTGCTAATCAATGGAGCCAAATATCTATCACTCCTAATCAATGGAATCAAATATCTATCACTGCTAATCAAAGAAATAAAATATTTGTCATTGCTAATCGATTGAATCAAATATCTGACATTGCTAATCAATGGAATCAAATACTTGTCATTGCTAATCAATGGAATTAAATATCTGTCACTGCTAATCAATGGAATCAAATATCTGTCACTGCTAATCAATGGAATTAAATATCTGTCACTGCTAATCAATGGAATCAAACATCTGTCACTGCTAATCAATGGAATCAAATATCTGTCACTGCTAATCAATGGAATCAAATACTTGTCACTGCTAATCAATGGAATTAAATATCTGTCACTGCTAATCAATGGAATCAAATATCTGTCACTGCTAATCAATGGAATCAAATATCTGTCACTGCTAATCAATGGAATTAAATATCTGTCACTGCTAATCAATGGAATCAAATATCTATCACTGTTAATCAATGGAATCAAATATCTGACAATGCTAATCAATGGAATCAAATATCTGTCACTGCTAATCAATGGAATCAAATATCTGACAATGCGAATCAATGGAATCAAATATCTGTCACTGCTAATCAATGGAATCAAATATCTGTCACTGCTAATCAATGGAATCAAATATCTGTCACTGTTAATCAATTGAATCAAATATCTATCACTGTTAATCAATGGAATCAAATACTTGTCACTGCTAATCAATGGAATTAAATATCTGTCACTGCTAATCAATGGAATCAAATATCTGTCACTGCTAATCAATGGAATCAAATATCTGTCACTGCTAATCAATGGAATCAAATATCTGTCACTGCTAATCAATGGAATCAAATATCTGTCACTGTTAATCAATTGAATAAAATATTTGTCATTGCTAATCAATGGAATCAAATACTTGTCATTGCTAATCAATGGAATCAAATATCTGTCACTGCTAATCAATGGAATCAAATATCTGACAATGCTAATTAATGGAATAAAATATTTGTCATTGCTAATCAATGGAATCAAATATCTGACATTGCTAATCAATGGAATCAAATATCTGTCACTGCTAATCAATGGAATCAAATATCTGTCACTGCTAATCAATGGAATTAAATATCTGTCACTGCTAATCAATGGAATCAAATATCTCTCACTCCTAATTAATTGAATCAAATATCTATCACTGTTAATCAATTGAATCAAATATCTATCACTATTAATCAATGGAATCAAATATCTATCACTCCTAATCAATGGAATCAAATATCTATCACTATTAATCAATGGAATCAAATATCTATCACTATTAATCAATGGAATCAAATATCTATCACTCCTAATCAATGGAATCAAATATCTATCACTATTAATCAATGGAATCAAATATCTATCACTGTTAATCAATGGAATCAAATATGTATCACTGTTAATCAATTGAATCAAATATCTATCACTCCTAATTAATTGAATCAAATATCTATCACTCCTAATTAATTGAATCAAATATCAATCACTCCTAATCAATGGAATCAAATATCTAACACTTTTAATCAATGGAATCGAATATCTATCACTCCTAATCAATGGAATCAAATATCTATCACTATTAATCAATGGAATCAAATATCTATCACTCCTTATCAATGGAATCAAATATCTATCACTCCTTATCAATTGAATCAAATATCTATCACTGTTAATCAATTGAATCAAATATCTATCACTGTTAATCAATTGAATCAAATATCTATCACTCCTAATCAATGGAATCAAATATCTATCACTGTTAATCAATTGAATCAAATATTTATCACTCCTAATCAATGGAATCAAATATCTATCACTGTTAATCAATTGAATCAAATATCTATCACTCCTAATCAATGGAATTAAATATCTATCACTGTTAATCAATTGAATCAAATATCTATCACTGTTAATCAATTGAATCAAATATCTATCACTCCTAATCAATGGAATCAAATATCTATCACTGTTAATCAATTGAATCAAATATCTATCACTCCTAATTAATTGAATCAAATATCTATCATTCCTAATCAATGGAATCAAATATCTATCACTATTAATCAATGGAATCAATTATCTATCACTCCTAATTAATTGAATCAAATATCTATCACTGTTAATCAATGGAATCAAATATCTATCACTATTAATCAATGGAATCAATTATCTATCACTCCTAATTAATTGAATCAAATATCTATCACCCCTAATTAATTGAATCAAATATCTATCACTCCTAATTAATTGAATCAAATATCTATCACTCCTAATTAATTGAATCAAATATCTATCACTCCTAATCAATGTAATCAAATATCTATCACTCCTAATCAATGTAATCAAATATCTATCACTCCTAATCAATGTAATCAAATATCTATCACTCCTAATCAATGGAATCAAATATCTATCACTGTTAATCAATTGAATCAAATATCTATCACTCCTTATCAATGGAATCAAATATCTATCACTGTTAATCAATTGAATCAAATATCTATCACTCCTAATCAATGGAATCAAATATCTATCACTCCTAATCAATGGAATCAAATATATATCACTATTAATCAATGGAATCAAATATCTATCACTCCTAATCAATGGAATCAAATATCTATCACTATTAATCAATGGAATCAAATATCTATCACTCCTTATCAATGGAATCAAATATCTATCACTCCTTATCAATGGAATCAAATATCTAACACTGTTAATCAATTGAATCAAATATCTATCACTGTTAATCAATTGAATCAAATATCTATCACTCCTAATCAATGGAATCAAATATCTATCACTGTTAATCAATTGAATCAAATATCTATCACTCCTAATCAATTGAATCAAATATCTATCACTCCTAATCAATTGTATCAAATATCTATCACTATTAATAAATGGAATCAATTATCTATCACTCCTAATGAATCAAATATCTATCACTGTTAATCAATTGAATCAAATATCTATCACTCCTAATTAATTGAATCAAATATCTATCACTGTTAATCAATGAATCAAATATCTATCACTATTAATCAATGGAATCAATTATCTATCACTCCTAATTAATTGAATCAAATATCTATCACTCCTAATTAATTGAATCAAATATCTATCACTCCTAATTAATTGAATCAAATATCTATCACTCCTAATTAATTGAATCAAATATCTATCACTGTTAATCAATTGAATCAAATATCTATCACTCCTAATCAATGTAATCAAATATCTATCACTCCTAATTAATTGAATCAAATATCTATCACTCCTAATCAATGGAATCAAATATCTATCACTGTTAATCAATTGAATCAAATATCTATCACTCCTAATCAATGGAATCAATATCTATCACTCCTTATCAATGGAATCAAATATCTATCACTCCTAATCAATGGAATCAAATATCTATCACTCCTAATCAATGGAATCAAATATCTATCACTGTTAATCAATTGAATCAAATATCTATCACTGTTAATCAATTGAATCAAATATCTATCACTGTTAATCAATTGAATCAAATATCTATCACTGTTAATCAATTGAATCAAATATCTGTCACTCCTAATCAATTGAATCAAATATCTATCACTCCTAATCAATTGAATCAAATATCTATCACTGTTAATCAATTGAATCAAATATCTATCACTCCTAATCAATGGAATCAAATATCTATCACTGTTAATCAATTGAATCAAATATCTATCACTGTTAATCAATTGAATCAAATATCTATCACTCCTAATCAATGGAATCAAATATCTATCACTGTTAATCAATTGAATCAAATATCTATCACTGTTAATCAATTGAATCAAATATCTATCACTGTTAATCAATTGAATCAAATATCTATCACTGTTAATCAATTGAATCAAATATCTATCACTCCTAATTAATTGAATCAAATATCTATCACTGTTAATCAATGGAATCAAATATCTATCACTCCTAATAAATTGAATCAAATATCTATCACTGTTAATCAATTGAATCAAATATCTATCACTCCTAATTAATTGAATCAAATATCTATCACTCCTAATTAATTGAATTAAATATCTATCACTGTTAATCAATGTAATCAAATATCTATCACTGTTAATCAATTGAATCAAATATCTATCACTCCTAATCAATGGAATCAAATATCTATCACTGTTAATCAATTGAATCAAATATCTATCACTCCTAATTAATTGAATCAAATATCTATCACTCCTAATCAATTGTATCAAATATCTATCACTATTAATAAATGGAATCAATTATCTATCACTCCTAATAAATTGAATCAAATATCTATCACTGTTAATCAATTGAATCAAATATCTATCACTCCTAATTAATTGAATCAAATATCTATCACTGTTAATCAATGGAATCAAATATCTATCACTATTAATCAATGGAATCAATTATCTATCACTCCTAATTAATTGAATCAAATATCTATCACTCCTAATTAATTGAATCAAATATCTATCACTCCTAATTAATTGAATCAAATATCTATCACTCCTAATTAATTGAATCAAATATCTATCACTGTTAATCAATTGAATCAAATATCTATCACTCCTAATCAATGTAATCAAATATCTATCACTCCTAATTAATTGAATCAAATATCTATCACTCCTAATCAATGGAATCAAATATCTATCACTGTTAATCAATTGAATCAAATATCTATCACTCCTAATCAATGGAATCAATTATCTATCACTCCTTATCAATGGAATCAAATATCTATCACTCCTAATCAATGGAATCAAATATCTATCACTCCTAATCAATGGAATCAAATATCTATCACTGTTAATCAATTGAATCAAATATCTATCACTGTTAATCAATTGAATCAAATATCTATCACTGTTAATCAATTGAATCAAATATCTATCACTGTTAATCAATTGAATCAAATATCTGTCACTCCTAATCAATTGAATCAAATATCTATCACTCCTAATCAATTGAATCAAATATCTATCACTGTTAATCAATTGAATCAAATATCTATCACTCCTAATCAATGGAATCAAATATCTATCACTGTTAATCAATTGAATCAAATATCTATCACTGTTAATCAATTGAATCAAATATCTATCACTCCTAATCAATGGAATCAAATATCTATCACTGTTAATCAATTGAATCAAATATCTATCACTGTTAATCAATTGAATCAAATATCTATCACTGTTAATCAATTGAATCAAATATCTATCACTGTTAATCAATTGAATCAAATATCTATCACTCCTAATTAATTGAATCAAATATCTATCACTGTTAATCAATGGAATCAAATATCTATCACTCCTAATAAATTGAATCAAATATCTATCACTGTTAATCAATTGAATCAAATATCTATCACTCCTAATTAATTGAATCAAATATCTATCACTCCTAATTAATTGAATTAAATATCTATCACTGTTAATCAATGTAATCAAATATCTATCACTGTTAATCAATTGAATCAAATATCTATCACTCCTAATTAATTGAATCAAATATCTATCACTCCTAATCAATGTAATCAAATATCTATCACTCCTAATCAATGTAATCAAATATCTATCACTCCTAATCAATGGAATCAAATATCTGTCATTGCTACTTAATAACTTAATGGAATCAAATACTTGTCAACGCTAATCAATGATATATAATATCTGCCATATTAGTATTAAAAAAATTATTATGCGAACATTTGATTGAATATCCCCACACATTTAGTGTTACCTTAAACATCTTCAATACCTTCACACCACGTATTATTTCCCTTTCATATTCCGTGAACTACACATTCCAAGTACAGGATACCCGGAAATGCACGAGTCCAAGAAGCCATTTCTCAGTCGTTACAAAATTTGGAACACAACAGATGACTATTTCTGCTACACCAATAGATGGGTTAGGTACATTTGTATTCTCACCACGGGTATGTATCATGAGATGTAGTCGCAGTTTGTTTACTAATTATTAAGGAATTTATTGGACATTCGTTCGTTAGGTACCGTCTCCACACCAAAGGCTGACCACTAAGAAGCGCCAAGTCCATCTTTTGATGTTAACAGTCCACTTTAGTCTTGGTCTGCTTCTGTCTCCTCTGTCTTGTACCTTTCCTTCCAAGACGACTTTTAGTTTTACAAAGTGTTTCTTCATGTCCCAAATATTTCAGTTGTCTTGATCGAATTGTGTTAAGTAGTTCATTATTTTGTCTCCATTTAAGCTGATTCGGAACTTGTTTGTCTTCTTTTCCACCCATTTTCCTATAGATCCGCATTTTATACGTGTTGAGGCTCATATCTCTTTCATCGTGGTCAGCTATATTCGCATTTCCTGCCATGAATACGCCTCTTGTGTACCACACACTTTGCTGTTTTCACTTTCTGAACTGTGATTTCTAATCATTTCAACAAGGAAATAACTCGAGGGAAATGGGACATTCTACATCCATAAATAACCTCTACTGAGATGAAATGTGTTAGACGAATGACAGCAAATAGCCTGACAGATAAGATCAGAAATGAAGAACTGAGAAAAAATATCTGAATAACCCCCGCCATAGAATATATAAATAAACAACATGGTTAAAATGGTTTGGCCACGTATCAATGCAGAAAGATCAAAACACAACACAACCAGCCTTCAATAAACTTTGCGAGAACACCAGACCCAGGGGTCGACCACGAAAAAAGATGGATTGACAGATTATTTGAAGCACTAGGAAACATAACAGCAGCAGAGACGAACACAAGAGTAAAGCACCGTAAATTGTATCTCCCCTCAACGCTGAAAGGCAAATGATGAAGGAAAGAAGAAGTGACTATTATTATTTGATTGCATTTACAGTTAATAGCAAATACGACTGAAAATATTGCAATAATTACTACTAGTTACGTTTGCCAGTCGTTTAGTCATATGTGTATTCGCTTGATGTAATGATACATTATTAATCTCCTGACAGGTGATCTCCCTTTGATGGTTAGAAGTGTCCAGCTGTTCGCTAACAAGTTCTTCTTGAGCGAAGACAGAATGGTCATTAGCTGTCTGGAAGAATGGTTGTACAACAGTACCAGAGACAGTTTTCTAAATGTTCGCCATTTAGATGTGTCCTATTATCACAATTTAGACTTTGTCAAAAACCAGGTTAAAACTGTTTGATAAATGTAGTATGGGAGATAAATTATCATTGTCAATTTGTGCTTCAATTTAAGTGAGTTGTCCACCTTACATAACGTTGAGATAGACAACAAATGAAAGCCATGATGCCATGCGAGGATGTTGTAAAGGGTGTACGTAAAGTGACAAATAAACACACATACATCAATCAACTTTGTTATCATAGCGTGCCGTCTTCGCACTGAAGGTTGGCTGCTATAGAGCACCGTTTCACTTTCTCTTTCCGTGATGGTACATGTTGTCATATGTTCTCCAGATCAAATGATTATCGTGTTGTCTGTCCACTTTAGTCTCTGTCTCTAATGTCATTTATCTGGTAGTTTCCCTTCCAAATGACTTCCAGCAAGTTGTTGTGATTCTTGATGTAACAAAATATTGTATTTCTCTTTTTTGAATTGTATAGAATAGGTCTTTCTTGATTTTTATGTTTCAAAACGTCATTAGTTTATTATTATTATTATTTTAAAAATTCCTCTCTGTTATTCAAATTCTTTTCATTCTTCCATTAACCCACGTTCTAGAGCTTTTTGCGATTGTTTTTTTAAAAAATTCCAAGCAAACCCTAGAAAATGGATAGACGCTGAAAATGAACTTTTAAGCCATTTGCTTTTATATCTGCACGAGGTGTTTAATCATGTTAATATTAATTAATTTTAATGATTATTTATTAAATTAATATTTATAAAATGCTTTTTTTTGCTTTTCCTATTTTATTTATGGCTTGTAAAATGTGTGTAAGTCTGAATATATAATGGTAAATAGAGGGAATCAACATGTGTTACTTTTTTCCACTTGACTCAAAATAGATCGTTCAATAGAAAACATCTGGTGGGTTGTAATGTTGTTAAACTGTTCCGCTCTTTGGTGTTGAAACATTGTCATCATTCTCTGTCAGCGTGGGCTCCCAGGTGGCTGATGAGCTGCACTGCGGCCCCGAAGTGGCTGCTGCAGTAAAGACATCCATTGATGTTCCGATGAGGAAGATGATGCTCTTTCACAGGCAAGAGACAAGCGAATATTGTCTGGAGCCTCCAGGTGAGAGAGAAGCGAATATTGGCTGGAGCCTACAGGCAAGAGACAAGCGAATATTGGCTGGAGCCTCCAGGCAAGAGACAAGCGAATATTGGCTGGAGCCTCCAGGTGAGAGAAAAGCGAATATTGGCTGGAGCCTCCAGGTGAGAGACAAGCGAATATTGGCTGGAGCCTCCAGGTGAGAGACAAGCGAATATTGGCTGAAGCCTCCAGGTGAGAGACAAGCGAATATTGGCTGGAGCCTCCAGGTGAGAGACAAGCGAATATTGACTGGAGCCTCCAGGTGAGAGACAAGCGAATATTGGCTGGAGCCACCAGGTGAGAGACAAGCGAATATTGGCTGGAGCCTCCAGGTGAGAGAGAAGCGAATATTGACTGGAGCCTCCAGGTGAGAGAGAAGCGAATATTGACTGGAGCCTGCAGGCCAGAGACAAGCGAATATTGGCTGGAGCCTCCAGGTGAGAGAGAAGCGAATATTGGCTGGAGCCTCCAGGTGAGAGAGAAGCGAATATTGGCTGGAGCCTCCAGGTGAGAGAGAAGCGAATATTGACTGGAGCCTCCAGGTGAGAGAGAAGCGAATATTAGCTGGAGCCTCCAGGTGAGAGAGAAGCGAATATTGGCTGGAGCCTCCAGGTGAGAGAAGCGAATATTGGCTGGAGCCTCCAGGTGAGAGAGAAGCGAATATTGGCTGGAGTCTGCAGGCCAGAGACAAAGCATTAATTTCACAGGAACACATACATTTGAAGAGCCATTTTTGTGGGGGGTTTTTCTGAGTGACGTTTGGACACGTGTGTTCCGTTGTGGTAATGTGTGGGTTGCCGATTGATCGATTCCGAGTATTATCACTTATTCCCTGTCTCATTTATAATTTGTTAAGTCCGAAACTTTTCTCGTCTGCTTTAGATCTCTAGGTGAAGCTGTTTTCCGGAGTGAGCCTCTGTGTATTCTATAGCTTCCTGGAATGAGAGCGTAGTGTCACGTTGAAACCAAGAATTAGATTAAATACTCCATGGGGTAGACTGTACTATATATTTTTTTTATTAACAAGAATGTAAGAAAAAGGACTCAGCCTTAATAGCAAAAAGACAGAGGTAATGGTAACAACAAAGAAAAAGACATCACCTCAGTGCAAAATAATGACAAGTGGTACAATATTAAAACAGGTAAATGAATTTAAATATTTGGGAACCTTGTTAACCTCAGATGGAAGATGCGCACAAGAGGTGAGATGCAGAATGGCTCAGGCAAAAGCAGCTTTCCAAAAAAAAAAAAATGAGGAAGATACTATGCAATCCATTTTTGACAATAGAAACAAGAAAAAGAGTTCTTAAATGTTACGTAGAGCCAGTCTTAACATATGGATGTGAATCATGGACAATAGGACAACAGACAAGAAAATCACTGGATTCTGTAGAAATGTGGTTTTACAGAAGAATGTTGAAAGTACCATGGACAGCAAACAAGAGTAATGAAGATGTTCTGAGAGAGGTCAAAGCAAAAAGAGAGCTAATTTCCAATATTAGGAAGAAATAATCATCATTTTTTGGCCATGTAATGAGAAGAGAACAACTGGAATATATTGTAACAACTGGAAAAATTGAGGGACGAAGAGATAGAGGGAAGCAAAGAGAAAAAAATAACAGACATCTTAAGAGAATGACTTGGCAGAAGGTCAACAACAGAAATGATAAATAGCTGCCGAGATCGAAAGTTGTGGAGAGACATGATCACTTACCCTAGGCCCGGTAGTTGATGACGATGTAGAAAAAATCTGTTACCTTTACATCTTTTTACGTATTGGGGAAATGATGTTAGTGCCCGTACTTGTCAGTGACCAACAGTGCATTTTACGGGCGATGTGGTTATGGATTCAGCAGTCTGTGAGCGGACGCCCATCGGACCAATGCCATGTAGTGATATCTGCAGATATTTCTGAATTCACTTTTTGTTCTGTACAAGAAGTTCCATTTATCAGGTCTTTGATGAAGTAGAGCTGCTCTGATGTCAGTGAGCTTTGGACAGTTAAACGCATGTTTTCTACTGTTTCAGTGGGATGGTCATGCTGGAGTTTGATTTTGTTAGATTCTATTATTGCTCAGTGGTACATGACCGGTTCTCATGGTTTGGTTTAATTTTTTTATATTGTTAATGTTGACGTGTGGTTTGATCATCATCATTGTGTACCATACCGACTGGCATAGGCGATCATGTCCTTCCACAATCTTCTATCCACAGTGCATCGTATCAGTTCTGTTGTTGACTGTTTTCCATGCCATGAAACCAAGCTATCCAGTATTTTCTATCTTTGTCGTCCGCGATCTCTTTTTTCTTTTATTTTGCCAGTTGTAACCAAGTATTCCAACTTTCCTCTCCTCATGATGTACCCGAAAAATGTTGATTGTTTCTTTCTGATGTTTTTTAAGAGCTCCCTTTTTGGTGTTGGCCTCTTTGAGAACTTCCTCATTGGTCTTTTTAGCTGCCCAAGGAACTTTCAACATTCTTCTGAGAGATCCCATCTCTGTGGCCTCTAATCGTCTTTTCATTTGTTTGTCTACTGTCCATGATTCGCTTCCATTGGTCAGAATTGGTTCTATATAGCACCGATGAACTCTCTTTCTCATTTCTATTGACATAGACTTGTTGCATAAGATATTTTTCATTTTCTGAAATGCTATTTTAGCCTGAGCTATTCTGCTTTTTATTTTCATGAGGTTTGATCATGACATTTAAAAAAAAAAAGAACGTCGATTCTGTGGATGGTCTAGACTCACGTGCACTCACTCAGTCGAACGGTCCAGAACCCGTTTCCACGTTATATACTGCCAACTCCAGTAAATCGCTCTGCAGCACGCCGATAAACTGTCAGCCTTGTACAAATTAAATGAATTACGCGTCCTTGACGACAGACCGGCGATAACAGACCGCCATTTTTTCACGCGTTCAATAGCGCAATCAACAACAAAGATGAGTATAGGTGATTAAATAAGGAAATTGTAATAAAATGCAATGAATCAAAAGAAGCATAGTGATTTACATCAACTGTAGATGGGTCGACTGTAGATGGGGCAACTGTAGATGGGTCGACTGTAGATGGGGCAACTGTAGATGGGTGGACTGTAGATGGGTCGACTGTAGATGTTTGACGGTAGACTGTAGGAAACTCATTTTGAGAACTTGTCTGTCATCTTGTCTGAATTAATCATTCAGTGGTGGTAGACCATTTTCAAATGTTGCCCAGATATCGAGATATAGCTCGTACTTTTTAAATTTCCATTTACCGGAGGAATGGCTGGTCTCGAGGCAAGACGCCGAAGACAGAGAGGTTGTGGGTTCAACTCCCGGGTACACCGGTTGGGATTTTTATTTATAATTTCTCTCTCTGCGACAACCACCCTTAGTCTCAGCAGCGAGGCCTGGCTTGAAACGTCAATTACTCATCGACGGAAAAAATATGAGTAACTCGGAAGTCGGAGTTATCTGCCTTTGCGACGAGGGACCCCTATGCACACGGCTGCCAGGGAAAAATGGATTAACACGCAAAATTCAGTTCCTAGTCTCTAGGGGCTTCGTCAGAGGTAAAAGCTGGCGAACGAAAAAAAAATTCAATTTACCAATTCTTTTATTGTACACAGATTGAACATGAAGCATACTTTTTATCGTCCGAATCCTATAGACCTCCATATTCCAACTTCACCTACCATAAAGACTAGGTTTCGTGTTAAACATCACTTTTTTCCTGTGAAATAGTCGTCAATATACAAGAGAATGTACTTTAAGCAACAAAAACAATTGATCATCTGCACTAGACTAGAAAATATAAAGTGAACAAAGACTACCTTTACTTGACAAGAAAATCAATAATTAACTAGAACAGCTGATGGAGAGTTACAAAACAAAAGTCGATCGCGAACAAGACAGAAAAAAGCAAACAAGAAAATCGACAGGGAATAAGAAAGTTGGAGGGAAAAGAGAGAAGGTAAATGAAAGAGTTGATCGTTGGTCGGTTAGAAATGTGAACAAGATAATGAGTTATATAATAAAACCTTCGGCAGAGAATTAAATAATAGGGAATTAAGAAATCCTCAGAGAAAATGGATATGATCAGAGAACAAGTCATTCACTAAAGTGAATAAGATAATCATTATCATCGTCAAGTTCCGCACCTGCTGGTGTAGGTGATCATGTCTCTCCACAACTTCTGATCTCGACAGTTATTTATCATTTCCGTTGTTGACCTTCTACTAAGCCATTCTCTTAAGCTGTCTGGTATCTTTTCTCTTTGCTCCCCTCTGTCTCTTCGTCCCCCGATTTTTCAAGTTGTTACAATATATTCCAGCTGCTCCCGTCTCATTAAATGGCCAAAAAATGATGATTGTTTCTTCCTAATATTGGAAATTAGCTCTCCTTTTACTTTGGCCTCTTTCAGAACATTTTCATTACTCTTCTTAGCTGTCCATAGTATTCTCATCATTCTTCTGTAAAACATTTCTATAGCCTCCAGTGATTTTCTTGTCTGTTTCTTATTGTCCATGAATCACATCCATATGCTAAGACTGACTCTACATAACATTTAAGAACTCTTTTTCTTGTTTCTATTGTCAAAAATGGATTGTACAATATCTTCCTCATTTTTTTTGGAAAGCTGCTTTTGTCTGAGCCATTCTACATCTTACCTCTGTTGTACATCCAGCAGCTGAGGTTAACAATGTTCCCATATATTTAAATTCATTCACCTGTTTTAATATTGTTCTACTTGTCTTTATTGTGCACTGCGATGATGTCTTTTTCTTTGTTACCATCATTGCTTCTGTCTTTTTGCTATTAAGGCCGAGTCCTTTATTTTTGCTTCCTTTCACTATAATGGCTAACATTTCTTGTAACTTATTTTCACTCTTATCGAATATGACTGTCTCGTCAGCACTTTAAATTATTTATATTATGACCTCCAATTGTTATTCCAGGCATGCCCCTAACAAACATTAAAATAATCTCACTATACATATTAAACAAATCTGGTGACAGCACACAACCTTGCCGAACACCCGGTATTATTTGTTAAAACATTCCCAAATGAGTTCCAATTCTTATGGTCGCTGTGTTTTGCCAGTACATGTTCTTTATTATCCTTAATTCTTTGCAGTCTACGTTTATGCCTTCTAAAATTTTTATTTATTTCTTGGTGCTTTACTTTGTCAAATGCTTTGGTATAATCTATGAAACATAAGTATAGATCTGTTTTCACCTCTATGGCTCTTTCTACTAAAGATCTTATTATGTTTATGGCATTGCTTGTTCCTTTATCTCTAACAAAACAACACTGTTCATAACTAATTTCTGGACTGATTTTGATTCGCACTCTTCGCATGATGATTCTTAGTAATATCTTAGTCATGTGACTCATAAGGATTATTGTGCGATGATCATCGCATTCAGTCGTACTAGATTTCTTTGGTAGGGCTATGAATATTTATTTGAGCATGTCGTCTGGTATATATCCGCTGTTGTAGATATCATTCAATATTTTTGTTATAGTTTCTATTCCAAAATCACCCATGGCTTCAATCTCTTCTTTTGTTATATTATCTTTGTTCAATTTTTACCTTTGTTTATTTTTGTTCAATCAATAGTTCTCCTTCCTTTGCTCTTAAACATTCAGTTTTTGATTGCGTTTTTCTTCCTGTTAATTTTTCAATTTGTTTATATATAGGTTTGGCATCTCCCTTTTGATGCATTTCAATCTCTTTGCATCTATGTTTTAGCCATGCTTCTTTTGCTTCATTGCATTTTATTACAATTTCTTTTAATCACTTATATTCATATTTATTTTCTTTATTTCTTGTTCTTGTATCAATTAGCTGCAAAATGTAAGGTGACCATATTTTTGAAACCTCAGTCCGGGACGGATTAGATTAACTTACATTTTCCGTCAATAAAATGAAATTACTTCCGTCTTTTTCAAGTGAATAATACATATATTTTAAAACTAATTAAAACACCTAACAATATAGGCTTACAAAACGTTATCAGGAGATAAACACACAAAAAAAAACTTTAGTGATACTCATTTAAATGGAAGGTAAAGCAGAGATGCTGTACTTTTATGATGAGTGGATTAAAAAAAAAGATCTTTCTTTGTTTGGAGCATATTAAAAAATTCAACACATGTTTGCTCTTTGTTCACTTTGGTGATCAACATGGCCTGTGTCCACACTTAGATGTGTTTTATCATTTGTCCACAAGCTGTTCATCAGTGAAAACAATCTTTCCGTTGCAGCATTTGTTCCCGGTAGACACAAAAAGAACTCTGCCAGCTTCAGAATATGTGAAATTGGCACATGCCTGTTTTTGAAGTGGGAAGCCATTTCTATACAACGATGCCCTGGTAATGTTTTATTAATACTCCACTCATTAATTTTCTGAGAAGTAACAAACTGTTTCATGTAAACATATTCGTCATACATTTCATTTTCTGGAAAGTCGACTAAAAGGTACTGTTTGACTCACTAATGATGAAGATTTTTAAATATTTTCCCAAGTTGGTGTTCTGTTCAACATAACCCAGCTGTAGGTCTCAAGGTTTTGAAAATTATTTGCAGCCCATTTCTTCAAACAACTTGAAGCTATTTTATAGAATGAAGAAACACTGGCTTTAAACTTGTTCACATCATCCTGAGGAATTCCTTCAATTTCCATCTTGTCAAGAATAAGCTTAACTCTTGATGGCAAGAAACTATCTTCCAGTTTGGAGTCCAAGATAGTTCTCAACACATTGATGTTGTCAATTACTTCAAAAACAGTGACCACCTGTCCCTCTACTTTCTGCACTGCTTCGTGGAAAGAGGATCCCTGACTGTGAACAAAAATAAGTCATGCTTCAGATATGGGGTTTTCAAAGAATTTCTGTATAAAGACTAGGCATCTATCTTGAGGCTGAAAATAGGATTTTAAAGCCAGAAACATGTGAAGAACCCTTTTAACAGCAGGCAGCAGGCCAAGCCACATAGTCTGTGCTTAACCTAATATCATCTGGAAGTCTGTGTTCACAAACTGGCAAAACTCCTTGAGACTTTCAACTCTAACTGTGTATGATTTGAAGTCCAGATAAATTTTAGCATTAATCATCTAAACTTCAATAGGTAATACATCTGCAAATGCTCGAACAGTGTTGTCGAAAATATGACACGCACAACCAACACCTATCAAACAATGTCCAAAGTTTTCTTTCAGCTTTATGAAAACACTGTTCTTTCCTTTCCTTTCAGTGCCCCCAAATTGGAATTTGTACTGTCTGCACATAATGCAACTACTTTCCTTTCTAAACCTTTTTCCGTTAGAAAGTCATTAATAAAGCTACTAACAATATCAGATGTTTCTCCTGGCAATAACTTCAATTCTAATATTTTAACTTTCAGCCCCTTATTGTGATCAAAGTATCTGACAAGCAAAGGAAAAATATTTATTTCCTTGTGGTTGGAGGCATCTATCAGTATGGAAATAGATGTTCAGTTTTCTAGGTCACATCTCAGATAGTTTTGAACATGGGGTGTGAACACATTTCGAATAATGGCCTCTATTTTCGTACGTGCACATGCAAATTTTTGTTCTTAAGTAACCTGAAGTAATTTTGATGTGCAGTCCATAGATACAAATGTATGATTGTGCATCACTGTATGATAGGCAAATGCACCTTCTGTAGCAGCTAATTGTTCTTCTTTGTCACCAATCTGTTCAGCTCGAAAAAATGTTAACGACGATCTTCTGTAGCGACGGCTCTCTTATGTTTCGCACTATTTATGTGACTCTTAATATCACCACGTCCACTATGGTTAGTCGAAAACCCAGAGGCACATATACTTACATCTTACAGTTAAGCCTGATGTAG
Source organism: Megaustenia siamemsis (assembly GCA_032433765.1). Lineage (NCBI taxonomy): Eukaryota > Metazoa > Mollusca > Gastropoda > Stylommatophora > Ariophantidae > Megaustenia > Megaustenia siamemsis. The sequence continues at coordinate 41,409,430 of JAVIAB010000047.1, forward strand.
ACTTTTTTAGAGAGGGGTATTCCTATTGTAAATCTTGATTGAAACTGCATTAAAGTCTTGATGCCATTTGTTGCAACAATTACAAACTTTACAAACTAACTATAGTTTAAATAATAATTTTCTTTGACTATACCATATGCAAAGTATAAGTTCTTAAACATTAAAATGTGAAGTAACTGAATTATAAAAAAATGTAAATAAAATATAATGAACACATTAACCTCTATCACTAAACAACACAGTAAAAAGAATTAGCTCGTCGGTAAACGAAAGTAACACAATGAATATAAAAGAATATGAAATGTCATGGCCGCAAAGATGCTACTTGTTGAGTTTCAATTTCAGTATACAATATTTAAAACTTAGAGCGAATTTTTTTTTACTGCTTCGCCAAATGAACAGCCAAACAACTTTCTAAACATTTTCTACACAACAATGGAATAACACATATTTTTAAGTCGAAGAGGCGTTTAAAATACAGGCAAAATTGGTAAACGTTTGTGTCCTTAATGCATTTTAACAAATCCGGGACAAAAGCTATAAAAATCGGCCAAAATCGGGACAAATTCAGGACAGTAACAAATCCGGGACAAAGGTTGAAAAAACAGTTTTTTAAAAATCGGGACTGTCCCGGAAAAATCGAGAAGTCTGGTCACCTTACAAAATGTCATCTGACATCCATTTCTTTCTTGAATTTGTCCTCACTGGTGGTATGAACTCTTTCGATGTTTGTTGCATTGATTCTTTTAGCATTTCCCATTATTCAATAATGCTTTGTTTCTTCTCTGTTGCATTGTACCGGTTCTGAATTGTGATTTTATATTTGTCTTGCAACTTTTTATCTGATTTGAGTAAATCTAAATTTAAATTTATGTTAACTGAGGCTCGCTTTGTTGCTTTTAATTTTACTCTAAGCTTTCCCACAACTGGTACATGATCACTATTGCAATCTGCCCCTGGTCTAGTTTTCACACACACCAGACTCTTTCTAAATCTATTGCTTACAATTATGTAATCAATTTGATTATGTGCGTTGTCCCCTGGGCTTTTCCATGTCTACATACGTTTTGGATGTTGCTTAAACTTGGTGTTTTCTATCATGTTGTGTGTTCTTGCCCAGTCAATAAGTTTCTCACCTCTTTCATTCCTCTCGCCTAAGCCATAATAACCACCTACTTCAGCAACTCTTTCCTTTCCTACTTTTGCGTTGAGATCCCCTAGAACTATGGTGTTTTCAGATGGTTTGCATTGACGAAGCACTTTATTTAACTCGTAAAATTTATCAATTTAGACTGTCTGCTGTTGGTGCATAAACTTGTATAAGAATTATATCTATTGGCTTTCTATTCAATGTCACTAAAAGGTCTCTGTCAGATATTGGGTAAAAGCCTTTCACTGTTCTTGCTCTTTCTGCATCCAAGATGATACCTACTCCCGTTTGGTGTTCAGTACCTCCAGAGTAGATTATTTTATGTTCATCAGAATATATATCCCCTGATCCGGTGTATCTCATTTTGCTAAGTCCCATTAAATGTAAACCCATTCTTTTCATTTACCAGTCAAATACCAGTGGATAAAGAGATACAGCGAAGACGATGGCACTGGTTAGAACACACACTGAGGAAGCCAACTGAGAGTATTACACAATAGTCCCTTTTTGGAATCCCCGGGGGAAAAAGACAAGGAAGAAGACCAAGGAATTCTTGGAAAAGACAGATGAAAGCAGAGATGAAGATGATGGGGAAGACATGGAATGATCTTAAAAGAATGGCAAGAAACAGAACGGCATTAAAGAGTTTGTTGAAGACTTATGCTCCTCAGGGAGCTGGAAGGTAGAAGGTAGAAGAAGACGATATATAATATAATATAATATAATATAATATAATATAATATAATATAATATAATAATATAATATAATATAATATAATATAATATAATATAATATAATATAATGTAATGTAATGTAATGTGATGCGATGCGATGCGATGCGATGCGATGCGATGCGATGCGATGCGATGCGATGCGATGCGATACGATACGATACGATACGATACGATACGATACGATACGATACGATACGATACAATACAATACAATACAATACAATACAATACAATACAATACAATACAATACAATACAATACAATATAATATAATATAATATAATATAATATAATATAATATAATATATTTCTCATGGCATTAACATTCATCATCATTATATGCCATACCGGTTGGCGTTGGCGATCATGTCCTTCCACAATCTTCTATCCACAGTGCATCCTATCAGTTCTGTTGTCGACTGTTTTCCATGCCATGACACCAAGCTATCCAGTATTTTCTCTCTTTGTCGTCCGTGATCTCTCTTTCCTTTTATTTTGCCAGTTGTAGCCAAGTATTCCAACTTTCCTCTTCTCATGATGTGCTCAAAAAATGTTGATTGCTTCTTTCTGATGTTTTTTAAGAGCTCCCTTTTTGTGTTGGCCTCTTTGAGAACTTTCTCATTGGTCTTTTTAGCTGTCCAAGGAATTTTCAACATTCTTCTGAGAAATCCCATCTCTGTGGCCTCTAATCGTCTTTTCATTTGTTTGTCTATTGTCCATGATTCGCTTCCATTGGTCAGAATTGGTTCTATATAGCACCGATGAACTCTCTTTCTCACTTCTATTGACATAGATTTGTTGCATAAGATACTTTTAATTTTCTGAAATGCTATTTTGGCCTGAGCTATTCTGCTTTTTATTTCTGTAGTGCATCTTCCATCTGATGTTATCACTCACTGTGCCCAAGTATTTCAAACGTTGCACTTGTTTCAGATTTGTCTTGTTTATTTTTAAATGAACATTACAGTTAGGTAAAAGACCGTTCAATATTAAACAAGACACTGGGCTAGGGAACATAATAATCACGGGTGAAGAAGCAAACATTACCGAACAAGACAAGACATTTCTTAGTGAATAAAATAATGGTTGGTGAACAAGAGTTGCATCAGTGAACAAGATTCAAGAAAGTCACATTGAACGTTACAGGAAATACTTCATAAACCAGATAATAACTATGACCTCGGCGATCAGGAGCCTTGCCTCTGGGGTCAAATTACACTGTGGACGTTATTGTGACGCGCCTGCTGGCACTAATCTCTCGCGACTCCTGATACTTAATACTTGATAAGGTTGTGTCCCCAAGGAGGTCTAACAGTCACTCACACAACACAACGGAGACGGGCGATTTCCCTTTGTTTTCATTAGAGAATAGTAGTCACATGGCAGTCGATACTTCAGGAAGGATTAGGTGGGCTGGGTCAGTCTACATTTATAAAGTTCAGTTTTACCTTTTTTTGAGGCTGTTTCAGATGACGTCACGTAATTTCACATTTCGTCCAATCCACAAAAGTAATACATTTTTCTTTTCTAACCGAGAGGGCTTTAAAAATGGGTACCAGAAATTTGTTCTAGGTAATAAAGACGGCTTGACAAGATAGCGACCACATCACGCAAATATGTGTCGTTGTCATGAACAAGTATTATCGCTAACACCATGTTTCCCATACGTCTAGCAAGACATAGAAGGAAACTTTACTTTAATTACGTGCTCTCAAACATCAAGCGTGAAGGACTGATCATTGATGAACGAACTTCTTGTATAGACTTCCGGTCAATATGGCGGATAAGCGCCAGGAACAATTAAGGCTCAGTCTGAAAAGTGTTCCTTGTTCCAGTTTCCTCATAGTCCAAGTGCGGCTTGCTGTTGAAGTTACTGAGTTTAGTGCGCTGTGCACACCGTGACTGTGTTTTCCATCCGGATCGGATTTTGATATTCTGATTGCTTACGATGAAAGATGATATCGTATGACGAGGAACAGTTCAGCTGCGCTCACTTTCGGTGCTGCTTGGCTTTATGTTTTTGGCGTGTGATGATGTTGTAGCTGCTATGATGGGACATGCGGCTGCTTTTTTTCTTTGGATCCTTCAATGAGATGAGTTTTAATTCGAATGATTCCATTGACACTGGTGGTTGAGCAATTATGGATTTTCATTCGTTTGCAGTGATACCAGGACCTTCGACTAACCATAACTCTAGTTAATCATAACTTGTGTGTGCTACAATTATAGGTGTACATTTTTACGGGCAATCTCTCTCTCACTCTCTTCTGTACACGACCTGGAATCAAATTAGTTACTTTCTCACTCAGCTAAAATCACGCGGGTCTAATGTGCACCGAATGAACTTTCATCAGGTGACAACTAATAACTGGCAGCTGAGGGTAAGTCATTCAGAGAAGAGTAAGACATTCAGAGATGAGTAAGACATTCAGAGATGAGTAAGACATTCAGAGATGAGTAAGACATTCAGAGATGAGTAAGACATTCAGAGATGAGTAAGACATTCAGAGATGAGTAAGACATTCAGAGATGTGTAAGACATTCAGAGATGAGTAAGACATTCAGAGATGAGTAAGACATTCAGAGATGAGTAAGACATTCAGAGATGTGTAAGACATTCAGAGAAGAGTAAGACATTCAGAGATGAGTAAGACATTCAGAGATGAGTAAGACATTCAGAGATGAGTAAGACATTCAGAGATGTGTAAGACATTCAGAGATGAGTAAGACCTTCAGGGATGGGCAAGACATTCGCGTAGTAGTCCTGGTAGCAGATATGTCAGCCAGGTTATGAGAACAAGGATCGAAGTGGTGTTTTAGAGCTGTAATGTTATTTATTCTTTTATATTATCTTTGTACTCTCTTGACAGCACATCGCATTTATTTTAGTTGATCACAACAGGTAATTTAAGACAGACTCTTTCTCTGGATACATAATGATAATCAAGTTTATTGATCTCTAGGCACAATGATCGACTAGTGTGGATGCACTTATCTTAAATTAATGTTAATTAATTCGGGACTTCTCTAAGGCAATTCACCGATGACTATGATCGGTCCTAAGCGCATATCTTGCATACAACATTATTCAACTTACGTTCATAAGGAATGTGAAACAACTTGAATTACTCTTAAGCACTTGCACAACACTAAATCTCCTCATATTCTCATTGCTATACTACTACTCTCGATCAACTTGCTTAATAACTTCTCAACTGACTTAAAACTACAACTTGAAGATTCTAACTTCCTAGCTAACTGGCTCAACTTTCTAATCTTAACTTTTCTAACTGTGTGTCTAATTTCCGAACTGTCTACTTCTCTTTCCTGACTAACTTCTACTAATTCTAACTGTTCTGTCTTGACTGTTGACTTTCTATTCCCTGACTAATTCATTTCTGACTGACTTTTACCTATAGTGTTGAAGTTTAAATACTCCAACCATTCTCTTCGTCTGAAAATCAGCAGCCAATCAAAGCACTCATCGTTATTCTGTGACCGAAACTTCAACTCTTCCCCAGATTTAGCGAAAACAAATTGTTTTCACGAAATCTCTATGACCTATTTGTTGGAAGACCACTTATTTATCATAAGACCAAAGTCATGGGGTCAATGCATGCGCTAGTCATGCGTCTATGGTCACTTCCACAACAACTTGGTTGAAGTGGAAACCCTCGTGGAAATTTCCATGGACCTAACCTCATCATCGTGTCGTCCATTAATTCTACCTTACCTTCCTTCCCACTTTCTGTGTGTCCACTACACACTATAACTTCTATTATCCACTAACTTGTTATCTGGCTGGAAATTTTCCATACTTAAATTTATGTCCTAACTACTGCTGGTCGCTACCATTTGTTACTGCTATTGTCTATTGAGAAGCGGGTAACAACTAAGTAAGTTGGAATAATAGAACAAAGAAGTATGTGTTAGCACTCGGAAAAATTGACAGACAAACAACAATAGAAAAAAACGAAGAACAATATATGGTCCGAAGTGGGATCGAACCCGTACTCAGTGGCACCGCGCCTTGCCACGAGAAGCCGAACGCTTGGCACACTACCACGCAGCCAACTAAAAAATTGGCTATTGCAGTAGTGTCTTACACGATGACGTTCTCAATGACTATAGCATAGGGTAACGATCACAGACCGGAAATAAATTGTATATTTGTACTTTCCTATTAATGCAAGTATCTCCCAGTAGGGCTGAATACTTGTGTTGTAGACAAACATTTATTGGACGAAACAGCACGAATAGTAGTTCCCAGTGATTATATACTGGGTACAAATAATAATACATAAATATTATTATATGGGGAACTTCCGGAAGTTCCCCATATAATAATATTTATGTATTATTATTTGTACCCAGTATAACAACTAAGTTACCTGCTCCCATGATTCGCTAGCTATACTGTTACAGCGGGAATGCAAATTCTGTCCCAAAAATAATTTAATAACAAAATCCGATGTGTCTGATCGAAAAGCCGAAAAACATCGCAACTTCGGTGTGAGTTAAAAACGTACAACGCTACGAGCACTCTTTTCACGGAGAAAGAAAAAGAAGAATGACCACCTTTGCTCCGCACGCGAGCTGCCACTTAGTTTTTAAATGGACTTTGTTTCCTTTTCGTTTAAATGGAAAATTACATCTTTTATTCATCTAATACCACAGGTCTCGTAGATGCACGTCACTTAATAGCAAGGATGTTTAAACTGAATCCTGATATTTATGTATGGGCAAGTTGCAAAAGGAAAAGCCTTCTTTAGATATACCAAGATTGAGAAACACAAATCTTGCACGACATTCTTGAGTGAATCCCCGAGGTGAAGCATACGAAGAACAGATACAAGAAATGGCATCAAAGTTAGTATAAAAGAGGCAGAGAAAGCAAGTAAACTGGAACTACGTAATTGTGCCTTGTCAGTTCTGCTACCAGATCTGTCCCTTCACTGTCGGCAGAATCAGCCGCAAGAGAAGGTGATCGGTAAAACAGCCACTGCCATTTGCTTTCCAAGATCAACATTAACCTGCTTCAATCCTTTGCTAAGATGTAACATTCTATATTTTTAAACATGCAAACACGTTATTTATAGAACTGGACTAACAGCACACGCATACACTCTCTCTTCTCTTCCTGTCGTGTTTCCTTTTGGTGTCGGGGGTTCTAGTTCTCGTACTATAACAGCTTCAACCATTGTCTATTGATTATGTTGTAACGCTTCTAGTATCAATCCATCTTATTGTGGGTATGCTTCGTGCTTTTCTTCCATCTCCTATTTTAATCCATGTTTTGTATGGCATAGCATCTCTTGGCCCTCTCTCAAGATGAGCAAACCATTTCATTTGTTGTCTCTGTATGTATTCCAGCATTAATCCAGAGACCAAACTCTCTTTTACAACCACATTTATGATTCACTTTCTTCTGGTCAATAGGACCAACAACAAAGCACGTTATTCGCAGCTCCTATCCTGATTCCGACGGTGTCTCTATAGCTTGACAGTCCATGTACAAAGTTACAGACCTCATGATTGGAACGCCACTCGTATATAGGGAACGAATCGAGTACATTTGGTTTCAGTAATACTTTAGCCACTGAATTAATCCTCGCTCGTTCTTAAATCATTTGTAACACTTTGTTGTTTATACCGAACTGACGATTTATAAACATGCAAAATAGTTTCGTTTAGTCCACATATCATTTTATTTGATATTCATTGGAGAAACCCATTGTGCTCAGACCCCAGCATGCAGCACCACCGACCGACTGACACACACACACACACACACACACACGCACGCACGCACGCACGCACACACACACACACACAGACATATATATATATATATATATATATATATATAAATATATATATATTAGTGGAAGCACTGAAAATGGTTTCAGTTCGAATGCACGAACTCCGTCGCGCCTGAAAAGACCTTGAAAATAGAGGACGTATTTGGGTTGATTTTTATCTCTTAACAATTGTTGCAATGTCAGTGGCCATATGTGACCAATTTTTTTTTTTTTTGGCATTCCAAAGATTCGTTTACGTTGGCAGAGTGCACTAGACCTATTGTTGCAATGTCAGTGGCCATATTTGACAAATCTATTTGTTTTTTAACTGCCAAAGATTCGTTTACGTTGGCAGAGTGCACTAGACCTATTGTTGCAATGTCAGTGGCTATATTTGACAAATCTATTTGTTTTTTAACTGCCAAAGATTCGTTTACGTTGGCAGAGTGCACTAGACCTATTGTTGCAATGTCAGTGGCCATATTTGACAAATCTATTTGTTTTTTAACTGCCAAAGATTCGTTTACGTTGGCAGAGTGCGCTATACCTCTTGTATTTTCGCCTTGGATCTGGAAGAGCTAGACATGTGACCGGATGCAAAGGAATCGAACTGAACCTTTGATCTTAGTTGCTATTTTCTCCTTCTGCTTGGCAGAGAAAAGTCTTTCTATTGCTTGCTCTTCATTCATTCACGGGAAGTAATTTGTTCAATTATCTCCCCATGTACACGCGCACACAAGATGTCGCTTTGGCAACATTTGCTTTGGGATAAGATTAAAGAAAAATTCGTCCCTCATATGGTGAGGAAAGGGACTGGGTGGTCTAGATGTAAGGCGTTGGCCTCTGAACAGGTAGATAGGTCCCGGGTTCGAATTCCACCACACTGGAGGTGGGCATGTTTCACTTCGAATCCGTGGTTTCTTCGTGGCGTTACTCCTCTCTGCAGTGGTGTAACTAAGGGTGGGTGGAGGGGGCATCTATCACGGGCGCATCATCTGGTGGCGCCAAACTGACTATTGTTGCTTAGTTATTTTACTTTTGTTCATCCTCTTCATAAAGAAAACACATAAAAATACACCAGGAGATGCAGCAGGTCTCCATGTTCTAAATGCAGGTCTCCATGTTCTAAATACAGGTCTCCAAGTTCTAAAATTCTACAATTTCCGGGAAAGCATGACGGACGCCCGTAAGGCTCACACCTTGTCACGAGAGAGAGGGGGGTGAACAGGAAAAGGCGCGACAACTTACTTTGTCCCCCCGGGGGCTAAAATCCCTTGTGACGCCTCTGCTTCCCTAGTCTTTGAGTAGTGAGATCCCACGTCTAGCCCTCTCGGATACGGCGAACAACAGGAAGTCTCGTGTGCACCCACGCACTTTACATTAAAGAACTCTTGGCAGTTAAAAGTCGAAAAGAGAAGGCCAAAATGGGTCGCAGCCTGGACAAGGATACCTTCCCAGGTTAAAGACGGACGTGTCGGGCCGAAAGGCACAGATATTGTGGCGCTATAAACTAGCGACGAAACGTACTACGCCCACTTTACTGTTGATAAATAAGAAGAAGAAGAAATGGTGAGGTATATTTTTTTAACTTGATAATAAAATAAAACTGAAAATCGCACAAAAAACATTCGATAACAAACGTAGAAAAAAAAAAGGCTGGACGTTCTAGACTGTAAGCTTGAACCGGCCTCCGACTACATGATGCCGTCACGTGTTGAACACCCGTCATGTCTTGAGCTGATAACTGTTTGTCATTAAAGTAAAGGTAAAGTATCAGACTTGAATCAGCGCCTCAGCACGCGAGTTTTCACCCATATGTTCTCGGCCGCTTATCCAGAACTGTTTGGAGACTTCTGGATAGTGTCGCATCAAGCATCGAAACTCACGGTATGAGGCGGCATTCTTCACCTTCCTAGGATACTACCCTGGTACCCATTTCTGCCAGCGGATGGGTCGACCGCGGGGGTGTTTTTTTTTCAACCACGAGTACAATTCACACTGCTTCCAGCGGGAATCGAACACGGGTTGTCTGAACGTAGGTAGGCTAGTCGGGTGGTGTTCCTAATAGGCAACCGAGGCCCCCCTACCAATAACGTGGTAAGGAATAATCACAAAAACATCCAAGCAATTATAAAATTATAGAAAGCGCACATAACATTTCTGACCATCCTTGACGCTACTCTAATCGCCTTGAACGTCCCAATTTTCTAGGCTGTCCCAACTGTCCCTCATCAAGGTTGTAACAATGGCTGTTTTAACGCGAGGAATGTCTTCCCATTATAACTTATTGATTTTCTCTGTCTGGCTTGAGAGTGCTGGTGTTCTACTAAGTGTACACAAATTACTGTTTTTACTAAAGGCTTGTTAGTCTCAAGAGATGGGGACCAATTTTGATTCTTTACAAAGAATAAAGAGTCAACTGTTCAATTTCTAGCTCTATTGCTCTGCAATTTATGATTTCGTACACGTGTGACTTAGTGATTTAGTCAAAATGAAGTTTCCCAGGTTTCTGCTAGGGCTTGTTTGCTTAAGCAAAGGTGAATCTCTCAAATATGAAGTTTCTCATATCGACTTTGTGTTTTCGTCACGGACAGACATAGCAGTGTCTTGCAGGCTAACAACATACCTACACCTCGCTTTATCAGTGTCGTCTTTCGCAAAACGCAAGGTTTTCTGCTATTTCTGTTTACCTTCCTCCAATAGCTACAACCTGTCACTCCTCATACTGGTTTCTCCTGAGGACAGAATGTCAATCCTCTCAGAAGTCTGAGTTTTTATTATTTCGAGAATTACATGACTTGATCAGTGGAAAATAGCCATTATGTCAATGAGCTAAGCTTGGATGGACTCGCTATTTCAGAAGACTATGATAAGTTTAGCGGAGATCTTGTGGGAGATGTATGCGATGAGTCGGAGAGGTTGTTGAGCTAGACGAGTATACAGAGTTCATAAGAAATGGCGTTGTTCTTTACGTGGATGCATTTTTGATCGTTGCACTGAAGGTTCTAAAACCTCGCCGCGACTGCACTGGACAAGCTGCCTTTATTCTCCGGTCGAATGTGTCCCCCCGGCAGACCCCAGTAACTAGAAAATGCCGTAAAGATAGTTTTTTCTGTAATTACTGATATTATGGTACCTCACAGTTGTTCATGTGCAAATGTTTAAATACAGCTCTCATCAAATCAATAGCCAAGGCGTATCATCACCATCAAGTACCATGCCAGCTGGCGTAGGTGATCATGTCTCTCCACAACTCTCGATCTCAACAGTTATTTATCATTGCTGTTGTTGTCATTCTGTCAAGCCATTCTCTTTAGTTGTCTGGTATCTTTTCTCTTTGCTTCCCACTATCTCTTCACCCCACAACTTTCCCAGTTGTTACAATATATTCCAGCTGCTACCTTCTCATTACATGGTCAGAAAATGATGATTGTTTCTTCCGAATATTGGAAATTAGCTCTCTTTTAAGGTGTATTATGTCATTACCATAATGGAACACCATTTGTCATGTAACCCGTGGGTAGACTACAACAAATGTATTAGTTGATAAGATTGGTCATTACGTCAGATAATTAGGCATTATTAAAGTAAAGCACAGACATCATTTTTATAAGTCTTTTTCTGATTGTCCAGCAGTGCCGCGCCGTATATGACTACACAGTACCGCGCAGTATATGACTACACAGTACCGCGCCGCATATGACTACACAGTACCGCGCCGTATATGACTACACAGTACCGCGCCGCATTGAGTTATTTGCGGGTCATCATCATTGCACTCCGAACATGTCCATAGGTGCTCAGATCCCCTCCTCAGCAATTCCCTCAGTGTCCAGCGACTGACGACTCCAGTTCTATGTTGGTTGATAAGTCTTCTTACACGGCCACCAAGTTTCTCATTTCTGGCTGTGCCCATCTTAACTCCCATTTCCATCATCCGAAGAAGCGACGTTGATCTGTGTTTGTCGAAGTCCCGTGCTCTTCCCACATCTCGGAGTGCACTGATGATGTCCGCCCGATCCATCGGTTGCCCGTCCTCAACGACAGCGCAGCTAGCCAACCTGTCCGCTCTCTCATTTCCCCGCACTCCCGCATGTCCAGGGACATAGACAAAGGTGACCTTACGTATTTTGGATTTCTGCAAAGACTCTACCCATTGCATGCGTACAAAGCCCGCCTCCACTTTTTTTATCATGCTCATCGAATCACTCAGTATACATGCGTGGATGTAGTCTTGTGACTCTAACCATTTGAATGCCTTGGTCACTGCCATCACCTCCATTGTCAGGCTACTCGTGGTCATGGCGTATGCACCACTGTCTTCATTGGCTATTCTGCCTGCCGAACGTGCTGTAAATGCCCATGCACTTCTTTCGTGTCGTCTTACAGATCCGTCTGTATAGATGACTGCATCTTTCTCATCGGTGTTATCGCAGATGAGACCGTTGACCTCAGCATTAACCACGACCGGGTTCTGTTCCCTACTTTTCCTGTCGAGTGTGACAATACATGAGAAAGTTCCCTTGAATGACATTGGCACCGGCATCCACTCCTCACCAACGCTGAGATTGGTAAGCCCACAGACCTGTTTGATGACATCTTCTGCTCGGCCCACCCATGATTTGCCTCTTTTTAGCCTGGTGCCTTTCTCTGTGTTGAGCACGTGGTGCAATGGATGCTCTGTATCTGTACTAATCTTCAGGTATGCTCGTGCTCTCCAGATCTTGATTCTGTCATCCATGGTTGGAAAGTCAAGAAGATACCTCATTGCTACACAGGGAGTGTCCCTCGTTCATCCCAGGATAATGCGCATGGCTTCATTTTGTATTTTCTCCAGCCTATCAATTTGAGTCGTAACAGTAAGAATGGCCAGGGCATACTCGATTGGTACGAGGACTAATCCCTGGAACAGAAGAGTAAGTAGCCTCTGCTCGATGTTGGCAGCTGCCATGACCTTCAAGGCGGCTAATCCTTTGCGGGATTTTGTTATCACATGGTCGACGTGGTCCCGAAAACACAGGCTGCGATCAAACTTAACTCCGAGGTATGTCATCAACTTGTCCCTGGTCACCTCATCAGCTCCCATTCGTACTACCGGTGTGGTCGTATTAACGATATGATTGTTAAGGGAGAACCATGAAACTGATGCTTTATTAGGATTAACCAAGGCACCTGAAACCCCACACCAGGAAGAAATGCGATCGAGTTCGTCTTGCATTGTGGAGGCGATTCCCCGTCTGTCTCTTCCCTGTCGATATACCAGAATATCATCAGCAAAAGTCATAGTTCTTCCCCTCCCATCCAGCTGTTGGGCCGTGATCGTTATTGTGTACACATTAAATAGAACTGGTGACAATGGTGAGCCTTGTGGCAGCCCAGGACAAATGGATGTTGGCTCGGAAGACCAACTTCCACATCTGAGTATCACCTTCCTCTGAAACAGTGCCGCGGCGATCCATCTAATGAGGAAGGGTTCACCGCCAGTTTGAGAAGCATATGCATGAGATATTCAAATGGTACCCTGTTGTATGCATCCTCCAGATCTATAGCAGCAGCACATGTCTCCTCTCGTCTGTGGAAGCCTTCGAAGACGTCATAGGCAAATACTGCCGCATTGAGCCATGTCTCTTTGTTATATCTATAACCTCCGAGTGTGGATGGGAATACGCGTTTCTGTTCAAGGCGACACGTGAGGACACGGGCAACTATTTTCTCCAGCAGCTTGCCCGCAGTGTTCTGCATTGTGATGATTCTGTAGGCACTGATCTGAGAATGGTCCTTGTTTGGCTTCGGTAGCGGTAGTAAGTAGCTGTGTAGCCACTCCTCCTTAATCTGGCCACTCCGAATACTGGCATTAAACTCATATTTCATACCGCGCCGCATATGACTACACAGTACCGCGCCGTATATGACTACACAGTACCACGCCGCATATGACTACACAGTACCGCGCCGTATATGACTACACAGTGTTACATACTTATACCTGTTTCTGTCTACTCTTCTTTATACACTTTTTTAAAATTAGCAAATATGTAAAGACAAGATCGACTCTGCTAACAAACTGTAAATGCCAATACCTCACAATTGATTTCAGACGCTTTCACTAGTGATACAGAATGCATACAAGAGGAATTATAGTTTGTTTCAGATTGTTTGCCTCCCTAATTCCAGTAATATCTCGAAAACCGTCTGATAGAATACCATGATTTTTTGCATGCGACCTTAGATTTTCAATGACGTAACGAATTTATCATTTAAATTATCGTATGTGTTACCGTTTCCTCAAAGCGGCAACTTCCTTTGATCTCCTTCATATTTGTATTTATTTTGACACAAAAAACAGAATGTACGGTAAATGAAGATCTTTTACACTTTTTAGAGGAAAAGGCGTAACTTTTATTTTTATATAAGGGACATTATTACTTTATAATAAGAGAGTAAGTAAGTGTTCCTGTCATGCCTGAAGGTGTATAGGGGAATAAACCGCCACAATTGCACTTTTTCACAACATGCTACCCATTTGGATTGGGCTCTTTTAATTATACAACTAATATTGAATCAAATCAAAATAGGCCGAACATTCACCGAATAGAAATTATTTATTTTAAGAACACAGAATACATCGTCAACTCACTAAAAAAACAGTTCCTGAAGTGGTCCGTATCCAGAGTTTCCAACTCCAACAAAGTCACTTCAGTAAGTTCAAACAAATGAGTTTTATTCAGAATCTGCCGAATCTAATAGACGTATTACCATTTTTGGTTGAATAACCCACAGACCATCGTTTCTCCAATACTTATCTTCCTCAACCATAACATGGTCTTCACAACTAGCCCAATAATCTTTGTCTATGTTTGAAATAGCAACATTGGTAAGCTCTTTAACATCAGATAATTTGAAAGTTTTATTTTCGGATGCTACTTGCCCTTTGATCTTTGCCCAAACTAATTCAATAGGATTTAGGTGTGAGTGATATGGAGGCAGCCTCAAACATCTATGACCATGTTCTTCAATTAATTTATCTATTTGAAATATCTTTTGCCGTTGTATCTGTTTTACAAGTGAAAGTAATTCAGGCTTGAGATACATATCGTTAAATGGTATTTGTTCCCTTGTCAGCCATGTCTTTATTTCAGCTTTAGTGCTTGATGATGTTGGAACTTTATCTTCTTGTGCCACTTTGTTATGGTAAGATGCATTATCCATGATCAAACAAGATGGTCGATCTAATAAAGGCAAAAGAGTGTCTTTAATCCAATCTCTGAACATATGACTGTTCATCTCTGAATGATAATCCTGGTTATCAGTTGACTTTGCAATAAAAACAAGTTCAGCATTCTCCACCAGGCCATTATTTTTGCTCCCAGCATGTGCCACTATAAGGCGCTTTCCTTTGCTGCTAGGTACATACCTTTTAATAGTCCCATCTAATGACTGCCATTCTTTTTCATTTGTGTGGTGGGCATTAATCCATGTTTCGTCCAAGTACACAATGTCATAATCTTCATTACGCATTTGTCTAACTTCACGTAAATATTTGCTTCTTGCAGCTACTAAATGAGGTTTCTCGCAAATGATGTTTCTTCCACAAGAATATTTTCTAAAAGTGAAGCCTAAACTCCGCACACTTCTCCATAGTGTAGTTTTTGATACAGCAATACTGGTGTTCTTTTTAAGCCAAATCTTAAGTTTCCTTATGGTAACTTCTTCCCCTAAGTCAAACATTTTACAAATCTCTCTGCGGACAAGTTCTCTGTCAAAACTGTCTAACAAATGTTTTCTTCCTCGACTTCTTTCTTTCCTTGAACATTCACATTGAACATTTTTCACTGATCTATGAAACGACCGTTTACTTAAACCTAACACGTGCATCGTTCTCTTTTCAGGATTTGATATGCTGTGATATAGACTCCCTCGTTTTGCCTCTCTACAAAAATATAAATATAATTTCTTTGTAATATTTTGTTCAGTAACAAATTTCAACTTTAAACTCATTGTTAAGGGCACAACTCACAAAACACGCCTATGTAAATAATTTGATTTTGTATTTTTGGTGACGTTATACTAATGACGTGATACAAAAAGTTGACAATTTTAATCCAGTAAGTGCAAAACCAGAATTGCGCACCGAATATAAGAGAAATTTGCTACACATATGTGCAAATATTGACAAAAATCTGACATTTGCAATTCAATAGTGTAAACCGGTGCCTTTACCCACCAACATATAAAGGAAATTCCCAAATGAAGATGTTTAAATCATTCTTGAAGTGATATGGAAGGGGTAAATACTCTTAAATTTTGATTCAAATGTGCCCAAGTTTAATCATACTTTTATCCTCCTGGTAAGCAAGCGCACAAGAAAAACCAGCAGTTTGTTTGCAATGAATTTATTTTTTCTATTACGTTATGAGATTCAGTAGGTTACATGCAAAATATCAGCACTGTAGCACAAATGGTTGCTGAGCTGTGGTTTTTTGAAGTGAGGCAAAAAATCTGAAGCGAACTCAGCAAGTCTCGCAGTGTCCAGCGACTGACGACTCCAGTTCTGTGTTCTACAGAAGGCAGTACAAGACATTTCATGGAAATCTAGAGTGTCATAACTGAAACAAGAAGTAAAATTTGAGAGAGAGGGGGACCTCGTTACACATACACATGGGCGTGTTGTGGTGTATATAAAATATTATACTAGGAGGCCATAACGCCTATCCAGCAATTAGACAGAGTGCGGTCAGTGACCCACAGTTGACTGAATGGGTCAAGACCGGCGAAAAGCGGAGCTGATCAGGACCCTGCTCAACCTGGTCCACCTCCAAGTGGTGCTCCTGGAATCAGGCTATCAAGTTTGGCCAATATAGTAGGGATCAAAGAGGGAAGTTAGCCCAGTGCTGCCATGCTGAACTGGGTAGCGTTGAGCCGAAAGGCAAAGATAAACTACAACAGAACGCATCTACGCCCACTTTACGTCCTTTTACAGGCGGATAGCGAAGATGACTGGTCATTCTTTAAGTTTGGGGGGGGGGGGGAGAGATACCCGGTACCCAAGTAAAGCTGGGAAACTGAAAAACCTGTAACAGAGAGAAGACTCGGCTTCCTGTTCTCTACAGACCCGATCTCTAACCCCTGCTCCACCGCCGCTACAAAGTGAGAACGACACAAGCTTTTATCGTAATATAACTCTTCCTTCCTTCCTTCCTTTCCTTCCTTCCTTCCTTCCTTCCTTCCTTCCTTCCTTCCTTCCTTCCTTCCTTCCTTCCTTCCTTCCTTCCTTCCTTCCTTCCTTCCTTCCTTCCTTCCTTCCTTCCTTCCTTCCTTCCTTCCTTCCTTCCTTCCTTCCTTCCTTCCTTCCTTCCTTCCTTCCCTTCCTTCCTTCCTTCCTTCCTTCCATCCTTCCTTCCTTCCTTCCTTCCTTCCTTATCTTCCCTCTTTCGTTCATGTTCTTTTCTTTTCTCCTTGCCTTTCTATATTTGTCTGTGTTTGTCTTCTTCATTTCATGACAAAAAAGGAATAATTCATCCTTTTGACACTAAAATCATGACAAAGGTTAATGTTAAACACACCATACATTTTATTTGTAACACACAATGAAGGATTAACTCCCGTTTAGTTGGCAAATATCTCTGTTTACTAGAGAGTAGAGGAATCCATTCATGTTTCCACACAAGTCAGTTGCCACTCTTTTCCCAAGGATATTAATAAAATGAACATCCATAATTATCGTGTAACTGCCATATACATTGTCTGCAAATGTGTATATAGTGTACATATTGTGTACATAAGTGTATACATTGTGTACATAAGTATATATATTGTGTACACATGTGTATATATTGTGTACATTGTGTAAATATGTGTATATATTGTGTACATAAGTGTATATATAGTGTACATATGTGTATATATTGCGCACATATGTGTATCTATTGCGGGCATATTTGTATATATTGTGTATATATTGTGTATATATGGTGTACATATGTATATATAAATATTGTGTAAATACGTGTATATATTGTGTAATTTGTGTATATATTGTACACATATATGTATATATTGTCTGTACACTTGTATATGTCTGTGTGTGCATCAAATACACAACAGAAGGAGTATAAATTCAATCCCTTCGACATCGTGATTTGCACCATCGCTCAGACTGGCTCTTCATTGGAGCTACAAGACTGGTTAAGATAAACATACTCTTGTCCAAATATTCATAGACTTGAAAAGTCAACAATTTCCATCATCATCATCATCAAGTACCGTGCCTACTGGCGTAGGTGATCATGTCTCTCCACAATTTACGATCTCAGCAGCTATTTATCATTTCTGTTGTTGACCTTCTGCCAAGCCATTCTCTTAAGCTGTCTGTTATTTTTTCTCTTTGCTTCCCTCTATCTTTTCGTCCCTTAATTTTTCCAGTTGTTACAATATATTTCAGTTGTTCTCTTCTCATGACATGGCCAAAAATGATGATTGTCTCTTCCTAATATTGGAAATTAGTTCTCTTTTTGCTTTGACCTCTTTCAGAACGTTTTCATTACTCTTCTTAGCTGTCCATGGTACTCTCAATATTCATCTGTAAAACCACATTTCTGCAGACTCCAGTGATTTTCTTGTCTGTTGTCCTATTGTCCATGATTCGCATCCATATGTTAAGACTGGCTCTACATAACATTTAAGAACTCTTTTTCTTATTTATATTGTCAAAAATGGATTGCATAGTATCTTCCTCAACTTTTGGAAAGCTGCTTTTGCCTGCGCCATTCTGCATCTCACCTCTGTTGTACATCTTCCGTCTGAGGTTAACAAAGTTCCCAAATATTTAAATTCATTTACCTGTTTTAATATTGTTCCACTTGTCTTTATTTTGCACTGAGGTGATGTATTTTTCTTTGTTGTTACCATTACCTCTGTCTTTTTTGCTATTAAGGCTGAGTCCTTTATTTTTGCTTTCCTTCACTACAATGTCCAACATTTCTTGTAACTCATTTTCACTCTTTCCAATTGATTCACAATTTCCATATTGTGACATTAATCCAAGTGGCATTCCATACCTAGCAAACTAGCTGAGTGGTACCTCATACAATACCATATCGTGCAGACCAATAGTTTTCTGTTTGTCTTCATCATCATCATCATCATCATCGTCATCATCATCATCATCATCATCATCATCATCATCATCATCATCATCATCGAGTGCTATCTCCGCAACAAAGGTTGGCTACAAAGGAGCGCCATTCTGCTCTGTCTCTTGCTTTCATGGTGCAGGTTGTCATAGGCTGACTTGTCCATCTTTTGATGTTACTCGTCCATGTTAATCTTTGTCTGCCTCTGCCTCTTTTACCTTGTATTTTCCTCTCCAAAATCATTTTTGTGTCTTTTAACATGTCCCAAAATTCGCATTTGTCTTGTTTGAATTGTGTTTAGTAGTTCTCTTTTCATTTTAGGTTGTTTTAAGACTTCATCGTCAAAAATGGGGTCATGAGAGTAAAACTTAATGAAGGCGATAAACAATATTAACTATCAACCTATTATCGTTCTGAACCGAAGCCAAGGCAAAAATCCTAGATTCTCCATATCCGGCCATCTTTGCAAAAATAAGCGTCTGACTTTTCATTCATCATCATCAAGTGCCATGCCTGTTGGCGGAGGTGATCATGTCTCTCCACAACTTTCGATCTCGACAATTATATATCATTTCTTCTGTTGACCTTCTGCAAAGCCATTCTCTTAAGATGTTTGGTATATTTTCTCTTTGCTTCCCCCTGTCTCTTCGTCCCTCAATTTTTCCAGTTGTCGCAGTATGTACCAGATGTTCCTTTCTCATTACATGATCAACAAACGATGATGGTTTCTTCCTAATATTGGAAATTAGCTCTTTTCTTGCTTTGGCCTCTTTCATAACGTTTTTATTACTCTTCTTAGCTGTCCATGGTATTCTCAACATTCTTCTGTGAAACCACACTTATACAGCCTCCAGTGATTTTCTTGCCTGTTGTTCTATTGTCCATAATTCACATCTATATGTTAAGACTGACTCTACATACCATTTAATAACTCTTTTCCTTGTTTCTATTGTCAAAAATGGATTGCACAGCATCTTCCTCATTTTTTGGAAAGCTGCTTTTGGCTGAGCCATTTTGCACCTCAAATCTATTGCACATCTACCATATGAGGATAACATTGAGATCCCAGATATTTAAATTCATTTACCTGTTTTACTATTGTTCTACTTGTCTTTATTGTGCATTGCCGTGGTGCCTTTTTCTGTGTCGCTACCATTAGAAGTAATGGTCTTTTGCTATTAAGTAAAGCAAAAGTAAAGTACCCCTGTTATAAGAGAGATTTTCGATTTACATAGTCACAAAAAATCGATTAACAGATTTCTTGCCACTTTAGGAAGGAGAGCAGGTGGCAGAATCGATAACTTGTCGAGCTCCAAAATATGAGAACACGAGTTCGAATCCTGGTGGGGGTTCAAATTTTGTTTTTATTCTTGATGAGGTACAAACTTAGACCCGAACACCTTGCAAGCAACTCATCAACTGAACTGGACATGCGGCCTTTATTCTCCGATACTATAGGTCTCCCCCTCTCTATTAGCTCTCTTTTAATGTGTATTATGTCATTACCATAGGAGCCGCGATAGCTCAGTGGTTAGTGAACTGGACTACAGAGGATAAGAGGTAGGATTCGATCCCAACCGACGGCTCCGGTTCACCCAGCCTTTAATGGGTACCGAATTTTTTTCTGGGACAGTAAAGCGGCACGGGCGTAATACCGACCACATTACCCCAAAAATCATGTGCCAAAGGTCTGTAAAATTTATTGTCACTAACACCATATTATTACAAAGGACAGGAGGTAGGGTTCGATCCCAACTGACGGCTTCCGGGTTCACCCAGCCTTAAATGGGTACCGGATTTTTTTCTGGGAAAGTAAAGCGGCACGGGCGTAATACCGACCACATTACCCCAAAAATCATGTCTGTAAAGGTCTGTAAAATTTATGGTCACTAACACCATATTCCCTATACGCCATTTGGCGTGACGGGGGTACTTTACTACGCCAACAACAACAACAACAACAATCTACTATCCATTTACAAAACCTGCGATGCCCGTTATAATAAGCAAACTATCCGCAAACCCAGATATAACAGCCTGTGACTTTTTTTTTTAAAATAGTCAAGTACCAACGACCTATAAAAGCCAATTGACATTTTAAAAAGAAAAGGAAAGCATTTTAAAAGTGTGTCCTGAAATTTCCAGACAAGATAAGTGCATTCTAGAATATTCTTCCTGACTTCCAAGAAATTACTTGGCAACTCACTTGAATGTTCCGATTCAAAGGTATAGTGACTATTGTGGCTCTAGGTTGTTAAGCTCAATTTGTATGTTTCTTTGCTGCGATTAATCTGAATTATATTATCAAACATCGTCAGAAAACTCAGTTCTATCTACTGTTTCCCGAGCTCTTTTGGATATTATTATCTGAATTATTTTAGTTATTGTTTTCATAGTTCCTTTAGTTATTGTTTTCATAGTTCCTTTAGTTATTGTTTTCATAGTTCCTTTAGCTACTGTTTTCATAGTTCCTTTAGTTACTGTTTTCATGGTTCCTTTAGTTATTGTTTTCATAGTTCCTTTAGTTATTGTTTTCATAGTTCCTTTAGCTACTGTTTTCATAGTTCCTTTAGTTATTGTTTTCATGGTTCCTTTAGCTACTGTTTTCATGGTTCCTTTAGTTATTGTTTTCATAGTTCCTTTAGTTATTGTTTTCATAGTTCCTTTAGTTATTGTTTTCATAGTTCCTTTAGCTACTGTTTTCATAGTTCCTTTAGTTACTGTTTTCATAGTTCCTTTAGTTATTGTTTTCATAGTTCCTTTAACTACTGTTTTCATAGTTCCTTTAGTTATTGTTTTCATGGTTCCTTTAGCTACTTTTTTCATGGTTCCTTTAGTTATTGTTTTCATAGTTCCTTTAGCTACTGTTTTCGTAGTTCCTTTAGTTATTGTTTTCATAGTTCCCTTAGCTACTGCTTTCGTAGTTCCTTTAGTTATTGTTTTCATAGTTCCTTTAGCTACTGTTTTCATGGTTCCTTTAGTTATTGTTTTCATAGTTCCTTTAGTTATTGTTTTCATAGTTCCTTTAGTTATTGTTTTCATGGTTCCTTTAGTTACTGTTTTCAAAGCTCACTTAGCTACTGTTTTCGTAGTTCCATTAGTTATTGTTTTCATAGTTCCTTTAGTTATTGTTTTCATAGTTCCTTTAGCTACTGTTTTCGTGGTTCCTTTAGTTATTGTTTTCATAGTTCCTTTAGCTATTGTTTTCATAGTTCCTTTAGCTACTGTTTTCATAGTTTCTTTAGCTACTGTTTTCATAGTTCCTTTAACTACTGTTTTCATAGTTCCTTTAGCTACAGTTTTCATAATTCCTTTAGTAATTATTTTCATAGTTCCTTTAGCTACTGTTTTCGTGGTTCCTTTAGTTATTGTTTTCATAGTTCCTTTAGCTACAGTTGTCATAATTCCTTTAGTAATTATTTTCATAGTTCCTTTAGCTACTGTTTTCGTGGTTCCTTTATTTATTGTTTTCATAGTTCCTTTAGCTACTGTTTTTATGGTTCCTTTAGTTAATGTTTTCATAGTTCTTTTAGTTAATATTTTCATAGTTCCTTTAGGTATTGTTTTCATAGTTCCTTTAGCTACTGTTTTCATGGTTCCTTTATCTACTGTTTTCATAGTTCTTGTGGCTTCTGTTTTCATGGTTGCTTTAGTTATTGTTTTCATAGTTCCTGTGTCTTCTGTTTTCATGGTTCCTTTAGTTAGTGTTTTCATGGTTCCTTTAGCTACTGTTTTTATAGTTCCTTTAGCTACTATTTTCATGGTACCTTTAGTTATTGTTTTCATAGTTCCTTTAGCTACTGTTTTCATGTTTCCTTTAGTTATTGTTTTCATAGTTCCTATAGTTATTGTTTTCATAGTTCCTTTAGTTACTGTTTTCGTTGTTCCTTTAGTTATTGTTTTCATGGTTCCTTTAACTTCTGTTTTCATGGTTTCTTTAGTTATTGTTTTCATAGTTCCTTTAGCTTCTGTTTTCATGGTTCCGTTAGTTATTGTTTTCATAGTTCCTTTAACTACTGTTTTCATAGTTCCTTTAGCTACTGTTTTCATAGTTCCTTTAGTTATTGTTTTCATAGCTCCTTTAACTACTGTTTTCATAGCTCCTTTAACTACTATTTTCATAGTTCCTTTAGCTACTGTTTTCATAGTTCCTTTAGTTATTGTTTTCATAGCTCCTTTAACTACTGTTTTCATAGTTCCTTTAGCTACTGTTTTCATATTTCCGTTAGTTATTGTTTTCATAGTTCCTTTAACTTCTGTTTTCATAGTTCCGTTAGTTATTGTTTTCATAGTTCCTTTAGTTATTATTTTCATAGCTCCTTTAACTACTGTTTTCATAGTTCCTTTAACTACTATTTTCATAGTTCCTTTAGCTATTGTTTTCATAGCTCCTTTAACTACTGTTTTCATAGTTCCTTTAGCTTCTGTTTTCATGGTTCCGTTAGTTATTGTTTTCACAGTTCCTTTGGCTACTGTTTGTATGGTTCCTTTAGTTATTGTTATAATAGTTCCTTTAGTTATTGTTTTCATAGTTCCTTTTGTTATTGTTTTCATAGTTCCTTTAGCTACTGTTTTCATGGTTCCTTTAGTTATTGTTTTCATAGTTTCTTTAGCTACTATTTTTATGGTTCCTTTAGTTATTGTTTTCATAGTTCCTTTAGCTACTGTTTTCATAGTTCCTTTAGTTACTGTTTTCATAGTTCCTTTAGCTACTGTTTTCATGGTTCCGTTAGTTATTGTTTTCATAGTTCCTTTAGCTACTGTTTTCATATTTCCCTTAGCTACAGTTTTCATGGTTCCTTTAGTTATTGTTTTCATAGTTCCTTTAGTTATTGTTTCCATAGTTCCTTTAGTTATTGTTTTCATAGTTCCTTTAGCTACTATTTTCATAATTCCTTTAGCTACTGTTTTCATAGTTCCTTTAGCTTCTGTTTTCATGTTTCCTTTAGTTACTGTTTATACACAAAACAAAAACGTAACAGAAAGAAACATAAAGATTCAATCTCTTACACTCCGGCAGCGTCTGTTAGTTACACAGAAATGCAAGCTCTATTAGCTCGTTAATTCACTCCTCGCCTTCTGTGAAGAAGAAATTAGCAGGCAGGCCGTTATTACAAACACAGACAATGAGAACAGAGGATAGAGAAAACATAACTCCAGCAATGAGTTTATACACACAATTATAATTATTTTTTGGTTGTCCGTTGACAAGCGTGGACTAAACGCGAGGACCATCAAGCATGTTTTGTTGATAAACAATAAATAGCATTCACTTCACGAAATGATAGTTTCCAGCGGTTTATACTGAATATAATAAATAAATAATACATGTTTATTGTTGTGAACATTGGGCCGAGACAAAAATAAATGATACAAGTACATAGGTACCCCACTGAGCAGACAGACATAAATGATACAAGTACATAGGTACTGTACTGAGCAAACATAAATGATACAAGTACATAGCTACTGCACTGAGCAGACAGACATAAATGATACAAGTACATAGGTACTGTATTGAGCAGACAAACATAAATGATACAAGTACATAGCTACTGCACTGAGCAGACAGACATAAATGATACAAGTACATAGGTACTGCACTGAGCAAACATAAATGATACAAGTACATAGCTACTGCACTGAGCAGACAGACATAAATAATACAAGTACATAGGTACTGCACTGAGCAGACAAACATAAATGATACAAGTACATAGGTACACTGCATTGAGAATACAAATATAAATGATACAAGCACATAGTTACTGCACTGAGCAGCATGAGTAAAAGTATAGAAACTAATTTATCTTATCCTCATATATCGTGAAGTGTTGTGAGGAGTCACAATATTATGTTCGAAATAAAGTGTGTCGTGCTATAGATGTTAGCCCGTACCACTGCAGAAATTTATGTCCATTTTGTGGACGCAGTGACGCCTGTTCTTCTACGACCATTAGAAGCGCCCACCGTGGCCAGAGCAGTGGGGTAGCTGGCCAGGCTCTACTGTCGTGAGATGTCCACTGCAATATTTGGAACACACAGTGTGGCTTTCATAATTTTTCTTACGTCATCGTTTCAAATTCTCTTTTCTGCTGACATTTATCATTTTAAATGAATCATCGCCTATTTCACATTTTGGAAATCTTTCTTTATTTTTGTGCTTTAGATAAGGATCATATTTGACTTTGATAAAATGATAAAAGATGGGCGGTAGAAATATAACCTCTATCATTTCTTGTCACTTTGATGCGTTTTGGTGTTTGGACAATACTCACAGTCTATACACCACAAAGATGAACATATGACGTCATGATTTCATGTTTTTATTTCCAACCAGGTTTTTTTTTCTTTGTAAAAATGCTTCTCGGAAGCTCGATTTTGATGAATTATTTACGTTTTGTGACATTGATATAACTGCCAAGTGGGTCAAGTAGTCAAATAATGTTTATAGTCTGTTGTGAGTGTGCTGTTTAAAACATTATGAAAACATTACATCGACAGTAGAAACTATAGATTATAATAGGCCTTCTCTATAATGACTGAAACAGATGCCATTGGGTCAAGCTTCTATATGATTTATTTATATGAGATTGTTGTGTGACTCGTCTCATAGCCTCATTCAACATGGAGATCAGGAGAGATGGTCGTGCTTTTTCTCTAAGAGGGAGATGAAGAGACAGACAACCAGATGGATGGATGGATGGATGGATGGATGAATGGATGGATGGATGGATGGATGGATGGATGGATGGATGGATGGATGGATGGATGGATGGATGGATGGATGGATGGATAGACAAAATGACAGACAGATCGGCACATTAGTAATGCGCTCACTCCACGATCCAGTATTTACCATTGGTTTATCCAATGACAGATAAACTTATCTTGGTTCAGATGTTTAAATTAGTGACTATCTATCTGTTACATCGTCGGATACAGAGATACTAGATTGTCTGTCGTAGGTGCCAACTTCAGGTCGAAAGAACGATAGATAGGTAGACAGCTGTCAGAGGAAGGGAAAGTA
Organism: Megaustenia siamemsis; assembly: GCA_032433765.1. Taxonomy (NCBI): domain Eukaryota; kingdom Metazoa; phylum Mollusca; class Gastropoda; order Stylommatophora; family Ariophantidae; genus Megaustenia; species Megaustenia siamemsis. The sequence goes on from JAVIAB010000047.1 coordinate 41,435,278, forward strand.
ATCGTAATTTTAAAAAAAGCACTTGCTCCATCAACTATAAATGTGCCATTTATGCTTCTACATTATGGGATTACATTTACCTTTCATAATCAGCTCCCAGCAAAACAAACAAGGCTTGGTGGAGGTGCATACAAGAGATGCAACACAAGCAACATAATGAAGATAAGATTGCTAGCTCATCTCTATAAAACTATGAGAGAAAAGTGTGACCTACTCGATGAATTACTGCCGTATAAGGAATATGGTATTTGTGCTTCTACTTTTTTCATGAACTTCGGCACATTCATAGATGGTGTTGTCAGCATCACGTCAGACCGTCCTATGTTTCCAGGTAACATCTCCAGGTTACAATTGTCTAAATGTGGACGAGTTCATAAATTGCGTCATTCGAGCAACGATGTTCTTAATGAGTAAAAGTTTTAGAGGCAGACATCACCTAATAACTTGTTAAATAGAGATATCATCAATATACTGTAGAAACAATGTTCAAGAATACACTAAAGATATCACTAAGACACTGTAAAACAACCATAGCATGAGCAAACATGAATACAATACACACAACAAAACAGAGTAAGTTTGTTAAAGATATGACAATCTTTCAGGGAAAAAATACGTGACGTCATTTTGAAGCGACCACTTCCCTTATTAATCACCATCTTTCGCGATCATGCCCTCATAGAGGCAACCACTTGTTTGGCTTCATCAGTCATGTCAGAACCAACGTTAACAGCAGAGAGCGAAGCCACTTTGTTCTTGCACATACTTAATGAATGAGCAATAATTTGGTCAATATTCCACGAGGCAGTCGTTTGAGCTATTGAGTTATTTGCGGGTCATCATCATTGCACTCCGAACATGTCCATAGGTGCTCAGATCCCCTCCTCAGCAAGTCCCGCAGTGTCCAGCGACTGACGACTCCAGCTCTATGTTGGTTGATAAGTCTTCTTACACGTCCACTAAGTTTCTTATTTCTGGCTGCGCCCATCTTAACTCCCATCTCCATCATCCGAAGAAGTCGTTTAACAACATGCAATCTTACGTCTTGCAAAGCTGTAGTGGACTTTCTGATTGCCCCAGTCTGTGATTACCTGCCACTGATAAGAAGAAGTCTGCTTCATCGCTTTCTTTCAAAGATCATACACGCAATTATTGGTCGCAGTCGCAATCGTTTTCTCTCTGCTTATGTGATAGCAATTGTGTGAACATGTCACTTGTGAGGATTAGCTTAAAGTTGCCCCACGGTTCAGCAGATATTGTGGGGAAACAATTGATTGCTATTTTTAGTTCATCCAACATTTTATTACAACATATAGGGACTTTACAGTTCAGTTACTAGTTTTGAACATGGCGCTCTCTACAAGTAATACTGATATTATCATTGTTAAATTGATATCATAATCACCATAATTTCGATCATTTATTCTCGATATAAAAGAAAATAAAACACCGCGACTCGCGCATAACGTGTTGGAAACATGTTAGTGTTTATTTCACTTTAACATAGGCATTATTTCAAGTAACGTAGTCATTTCTACACCAGACCGCTTTTCTTTCCCAAAATAAACTTTTGGTATCCATCAGACTGATTGAATCCAGAAGACGATCGATCGATGGGATAAACACAACCACTTGTTCACAGCAGACCAGGCACTCCCTAACCGCTGCGCTACAACTGCTCCCAGTCTCTGGTGTGCTTTTCTCCCTCTAATGAAAAAATACGCTCTTGATTTTTGTGTGTGCTCCCTTGATGTCATTCGATGCGTGCTTAAAGTTATAGTTACAATTGCTGTCCATGGTAAAATGTGGATAATTTGTTTCAGTGGAAGGATAGTGGGCTGTGATATTTTAGCTCACGTGAGATTCGCGATGATTTTTTGGGTTAAATTGCAATATGTGAGTTAATAATTTGTATTGATTCAACGATGATTAAGGTATATGCTGGCCCTGCACTGTAGTTTGGCTAAAAGAGATTCTATGTCTCTTGCATGGTTGATTCGCATACTTTGACATCGTGTCGTTGACTCTGTTCATCATGCTACTCACTTAACTGTAACTCTATCATCCTCTTGTCTGTTTGAATTAATATTTGTTCTTTAGCGTGGACGCAATACTAAGCTAACTTGCTAAGTACTTTGAGGGAAACAAATATGTGTATATATACAGCTTATTTAATATTCATTTTCTTCAGTATTTATTTTGTCATTCATATTATGTTTTTTTAAATAGCTTCTACATGTGTGTCTTAATGAGAGCAGACGTATTCCGGTTGCTATGATATCCAAATTTAAACTGACTCGTTTCTACCATCCATCATTGTATTACTTGTACCAGTGCAAACATGACATATTTGATCAATGACATGGCTTCTGTGTTTGCTACGTTGTTGAACTTTTAAAACGCAGCATTTTTTTGTTGTGCAGGAAGTTGTCATATTTCCGCATTGTTTAACACGTGTCCACAAAGCAATGTCCAGTTACCACTAACGATGATCGTTTTATTGAAATAAATCATTAGATTGAGAGCAGTCTTACACCAGAAACAAACATTACACATAAAATTGTGCAATATAAGATTAGCTTTTTATGTTACAAAATGACAGCTAAAACAGGATCTCACGTTTTAAGTATCACACATCATGAACAAACTTGGCTGATGTTTTGTACAATTATATTCTCACTTAAAGCTTGCTTCCTGTGGACGTTTCTGTAGAATGTCGTCCCTCGTCAAGAGCGCACAACTTTTCATAGATTCGACGCGCTGTCCCCTCCACGCCCACAATTTTCTCCTCCAATGAAATTTGCTTGAGTCTGATTGAGTTTATTGCCCTTGACATTTCCCACTGAGTTTTGCTGACCTCAACCAACGTCACTGACTTATCGGTCAGACGACGACGCCGGTTCTTCAGCTCCCGTATATTGTAGATGGCATGCAGAAGCTTCGTCTGAAGCTGCAGTACGCACTTCTCCTCAGCCTTGGTTTTGTTGGCGATGCGGTGGTACTTGTAGAGCTTCCAGCCACACTTAACTATGTTTGCAGCCTCCACCTTCAACCTCTTCCCAATCTCAATCTCCAAAACAAAGTCGTGAACGTACTTCTCGGCCTGGGAGAGTTCCAGTTTCCGAGCCAAGACAGCCACGACCAGAGCAGTACAACCTGTACCCATGATTCCAGTGATGACTGCAATACCACGGCCGCAGTACGAGTTGGGAACTATATCTCCGTAACCAACTGTCAGGAAAGTGATAGCGATGAGCCACATTGAGTTTAAGAAGTTGCCGTGAACGCGCGCGTGGAACGTGTCGTTATACATCTCGCACAGCCTCAGCGTCCAGCTGGTGATCATGAATAAGGACACCATAAACACGCAGAGGAAGTAGTCTGGGTACAGCGCCATGAACGACTTGAAGATAAATCGAAAGTTGAAATGAATTCGATTAAGTGCCCCTAAACTCTGACAGGAAGCATCTTGGTACAGGCGACTGTGCAACATCAGGAAGCGACAAACAAGATACAGCCTCAAAAACATGGGAAGCGATAGAACGACATCCAGTGGTACACGGACTGGTTCAGATACGTCTCCGTCTGACTCCGTTGTTTGCCAGGAAATGTAGAATTCTCCCGGGATAGGATGAATGACGCAAATGACCATCTCCGCCACAGCTGACAGGATGCGCCTATAGTTCATGGCCAGTCTCCAGTTGTCCATGCTGTTGTTTACGGTAAACAGCTGAACACCAAGCCTGTGGTAAATTCCGACGAAAACGAGGAGAATTACTGTGGACGCAGTTATGCAAAGTTTAAGTAGAATTGAGGTTACATCCGTACGGTTGATGATGTGGGCAGCAGAGAGCTCCGTCTCTATTACCATCAGCAGGATCCCTAAGAAGATAGGAAAACACGATGATTAATGCAGCTGTCAATAGCACGGGATATAGCTAGTGCGAAGAGCTTAGGTTATCACGTAAAAATATAAGTAATATAAACAGCTGTGATTAACAAATAAAATATAAGTAAAATAAACAGCTGTGATTAACAAATAAAATATACGTAAAATAAACAGCTGTGAAAAACACATAAAATATAAGTAAAATAAACAGCTGTGATTAACAAATAAAATATAAGTAAAATAAACAGCTGTGATTAACAAATAAAATATAAGTAAAATAAACAGCTGTGATTAACAAATAAAATATTAGTAATATAAACAGCTGTGAAAAACAAATAAATATAAGTAATATAAACAGTTGTGATTAACAAATAAAATATAAGTAAAATAAACAGCTGTGATTAACAAATAAAATATAAGTAAAATAAACAGCTGTGATTAACAAATAAAATATAAGTAATATAAACAGCTGTGATTAACAAATAAAATATAAGTAAAATAAACAGCTGTGAAAAACACATAAAATATAAGTAATATAAACAGCTGTGATTAACAAATAAAATATAAGTAAAATAAACAACTGCGATTAACAAATAAAATATAAGTAAAATAAACAGCTGTGAAAAAGAAATAAAATATAAGTAAAATAAACAGCTGTGAATAACAAATAAAATATAAGTAAAATAAACAGCTGCAAGCATCACGCATACAGAGAAGTGTAAGTATATGGGAAATGTAAGTATTTGAGAAGATTAGAATATGGGAATTGTAAGTATATGGGAAGTGTATGAATATGAGAAGTGTAAGTAGTACATGAGTATATTAAGTGGATTAATACAATTTTGTGGGGAAAAAACAGGCTAATAATATGTAACACCTACTTTGAGCAAGAGAAAAGGAAACTATACTCATGGAAAAGCCCTTGAAATAAATAGAGGAATCAAAAATATTACATCATGATAAAAGGTTCCGTAACAGAGTCAAGAAAGTCAATGCCGATCCAGGAGTAGATATTAACTCAGATCACAATCCTGTAAAGATTAAAACGAAATTCAAACTAAAGCGAAACAAACAAACAACAAATTCATTCTAATACAACTAGACATAAGAATCTAAAATTAAAAATATGTTAAAGATACTTATATAATACAAGTAAAGCACAAATATCAGAAGCTGTTAGAAGAAGAAATTGAGCAGTACAGAAGAGAAAATCCGGATGAAAAAGTCACAACCAAATGGCAATGCAAAAAGAAAAGCACACAAGAAACTTGCGAAATCTTACCAAAAAAGTAAAAAAAAAAAAAGAAATAAAAATTGATAACTGACATCATCTTGGGAAAAATGGAAGAAAGAAGTCAAGCGAAGAGCTCTGCTCAATACAACAAAATAGATAATAAAATAGGCAAAATATGCAAAAATGCAAAAGAAGACTGGCTCAGTCAAATATTTCTAAAAATCGAAAATATATAAAATGAACAAGATTTAAGAGGGATGCACACAGAGATAAAGAGAATGACTAGTACAAATTTTAAAAAGTCACAGAAAGTGAATGTAGAGCAAACAAAAAAGGAAAAATGCTAACAGACAACAAAGACGTAATCAAAATATGGCAGGAATATATAATAGAACTATTTTTTGACGAAAGGGACAAGAAACCAATTATAAAATGTACATCAGGCTATAAAATCTTAAAATCGAAAGTGGAGAAAGCTATACAAACAATGAAAAAGGGTAAAGCTGCATGACCTGACAACATACAGATAGAGAGAATAAGGACACAAGGAGATTTTGACATTGAAGTGATCACAGACATCCAACGACATATACCAAACAGATTACATACCAAATGAATTAAAAACATCAACTTTCGTTCCATTGTCTAAAAAGAATGGTTCAGTTGAATGCAGTAATTCTAGAACAATAAGCATGATGTACCATATAACAAAAATCTTGCTAAATGTTATAAAGGGAAGGATTCAGAATAAAATCAGTATGGAATTAGAAGAACAGCAATTTGGATTTAGTAAAGACAGTGGGACAAAAGAAGCCATATTCTGCATGTGGACATTAATAGAAAAGTACACAGAAGTAAACAATCTAATATATGCCTGCTTCATAGACTACACCGAAGCTTTTGATAGAATACACCATAAACAAATTATAATCTGCCTAAAAGATATACATCTAGATGACAGTCATATAACTAACCTATAACTTATATTTGGAGCAAACAGCAATAATAAGATATAACAAAGAGAACTCTACACCTATTGATATAAAAATAGCAGTAAGACAGGGATGCATCATATCACTAAGTTTGTTCACACTACACACTGATCAATGATGGAAGATCGGTGATGGAAAGTGTCAAACTGAAATAAAAGAATATGAAAGGCAAAAATTAATTTCTATGCCATCAAAAATCTACTAACATCAAAACAAATAACACCAGAGCTAAAACTAAGAATTGCAAAATGTGATATCTTCTCAACATTCCTGTATGTAACAGAACATGGAAGTTAGAAAAGAAAACATAACAGAAAATTGAAACCATTGAAATGTGGATTTATAGAAGAATGGGAAGAATTGGATGGAAAGAAAAGAAAAGAAATGAACAAGTCTTACAACAACTAAATATGAAATGAGAATTCATCATCATCATCATCAAGTACCGGGCCTGCTGGCGTAGGTGATCATGTCTTTCCACAACTTTCGATCTCGACAGTTATTTATCATTTCTGTTGTCGACCTTCTGCCAAGCCATTCTCTTAAGCTGTCTGATATCTTTTCTCTTTTCTTCCCTATCTCTTCGTCCCTCAATTTTTCCAGTTGTTAAATATATTTCAGCTGTTCTCTTCTCATTACATGACCAAAAAATTATTGCTTCTTCCTAATATTGGAAATGAGCTCTCTTTTTGCTTCGGCCTCTTTCAGAACGTGTTCATTACTCTTCTTAGCTGTCCATGATCTTCTCAACATTCTTCTGTAAAACCCCATTTCTACAGACTCCAGTGATTTTCTTGCCTGTTATTCTATTGTCCATGATTCACATCCATATGTTAAGACTGGCTCTACATAACATTTAAGAACTCTTCTTTTCTTGTATCTATTGTCAAAAATGGATTGCATATTAGCTTCATCATTTTTTGGAAAGCTGCTTTTGCCTGAACCATTCTGCATCTCACCTCTTTTGTACATCTTCCGTCTGAAGTTAACAAAGTTCCCAAATATTTAAATTCATTTACCTGTTTTAATATTTTTCCAATTGTCTTTATTTTGTACTGAGAGGATGTCTTTTTCTTTGTTGCTACCATTACTTCTGTCTTTTTTCCATTAAGGTTGAGTCCTTTTTTTGTTTTTTGTTTTTGTTTTCTTTCACTATAATGTCTAACATTGAAAAGAAAACTACTAAACACTATTCAAACAAACACAAAGGCGCGCCTCCCAGCACCAGAGCTGGAAGTTGTCAGCGACAACTGGTTGTTAGTATGTAGGAAGTGTAAGTATATGGGAACTTTTAGTATGTGGGAAGTGTAAGTATATAGGACGTTTAAGTATTTGGGAAGTTTAAATATACGGGAAGTGTAAGTATATTGGAAGTGTAAGTATATGGGAAGTGTAAGTAAATGGGGAGTGTAAGTATATTGGAAGTGTAAGTAAATGGGGAGTGTAAGTATATTGGAAGTGTAATTATTTGGGAAATGTAAGTTTATTGGAAGTGTACTTTTATTGGAAATGTAATTATATGGGAAATGTAAGTTTATTGGAAGTGGAAGTGTATTGGAAATGTAATTGTAAGTGTGTTATATGCGAAGTGTAAGTATAAAACAAGGATACATTTAAGAACAAGACGGAAAAGAAGGTAAACTAATTCTATGTGCAGTATCTAAAATACGGTAATACACGTTTTCTGTGAAATAAAATAATTAATACTGCTACTAGTCGCTCATAAAACAAGTAATTGATACAACAAAGAGCCACTTAAAACAAGACAGCTGGCAGGTGGCAATGCTAGATCGTCCGCACTGTAACACAACAAAGCATAAAAAACAAAAAAACCAAAACATCATAGGAGAGTTTCAACAACTGACCACTCTTGAACATAAAGACAGTTGGCAGGCAACAACTGTTAGACCCATCTCATACCAGTCTTCAGTGCTCGACATTCACAAATTATTCATGAAGCTCTGGGGCGTGCCATGAATTGAAGCGAACAGAACAATTGTGTTTTGACTGGTACAACAACTGTAGGTTTAATGAACTGGTAGGAGAACAGAACCGAAAAACAGAATATTTAACAACACGAAATTCGTTCTTACATACAAGAACAAAAGCCATCAAAACTGAAACTGAGAATGGTAGTGTTGTGTCTATTCAAAACTTCTGTAATTGAGCCTTAGTTATTTGATAAAAATAAAATAGAAAAGTGATTGGAAACTAGAAATATCTCTATACAGTGGTACCTCATATTTCGAACAACCCTAACGTTCTTGCGCTCGAACGCTAAATTCCAGAGAGTTCAGTTTAGTGTATCCAGAAAGTAATGTACCACATGGGTTTTCTTGGAAACTGATAATTCAAAAGTATTACATGTTTACACATTATATATGGATATGTCATGTAAACATCGGTATCATTCAACATAATCCCCATCCACTTGTACAGCTTAACGCCAACGCGCAACAATTGCATGTATTTCTAGCCTGTACCAGTCTTTGTCCTGATCGTGTAGCCATTTCTTTGCTGCATCAACCACTCCTTTATCATCTTCAAACCTTGTTCTACCGACATCTCTTTTCTCTGCATTGGTGGACCAAAGAGGACCAAAGAGATGGAAATCAGAAGGTGCCAAATCAGGGTGGTGTGGTGGATGGGAAAGTACAGTCCAACCCAAACTAGTGATTGCTTCCCGTGTTGCCAGACTTGTGTGAGGCCCTGGTTGTTATAAAAGTGGGTCGCAGGTTACTTGGCTGTTATAAAAGTGGGTCGCAGGTTACTTGGCTGTTATAAAAGTGGGTCGCAGGTTACTTGGCTGTTATAAAAGTGGGTCACAGGTTACCTGGCTGTTACAAAAGTGGGTCACAGGTTAATTGGCTGTTATAAAAGTGGGTCACAGGTTACTTGGCTGTTATAAAAGTGGGTCGCAGGTTACTTGGCTGTTATAAAAGTAAGTCGTATGATACTTGGCTGTTATAAAAGTGGGTCACAGGATACTTGGCTGTTATAAAAGTGGGTAGCAGGTTACTTGGCTGTTATAAAAGTGGGTCACAGGTTACTTGGCTGTTATAAAAGTGGGTCGCAGATTACTTGGCTGTTATAAAAGTGGGTCACAGGTTACTTGGCTGTTATAAAAGTGGGTCACAGGTTACTTGGCTGTTATAAAAGTGGGTCGCAGATTACTTGGCTGTTATAAAAGTGGGTCACAGGTTACTTGGCTGTTATAAAAGTGGGTCACAGGTTACTTGGCTATTATAAAAGTGGGTCACAGGTTACTTGGCTGTTATAAAAGTGGGTCGCAGATTACTTGGTTGCTATAAAAGTGGTTGGCCGATTCGCCCATGATCCATGCCGGGAGGAGTAGGAGATCATGTTCCACCATAACCATCAGTCTGTTCAGTGATAAACTTTCACCGTTAACCTGTTCCCATGTCAGGACATCCAGCATATTTTTCTTCTTTCGACTACGACTTCTCACACCTTCTAATTTTCTTGTTAAAACAACTATTCCAATCCTCATCTCACTACGTGCCCAACAAATGGGAACTATGTCTTCCTAATTTCTGTTATAACTTTCATCTCCTCGCCTCCTCTTTGTGTCCCCATTTTATTTTTTTGATATGTCTGCGGTGCCTTAAACATCCTTCTAAATATCCACATCTCAATTGATTCTACCCGACATTGTATCTCTTTGATTCGCAACCATAAAGCAGCATTGGTTCGACATACAATCTAAAACTCATTCTCAAACTTTCAATGAAAATGACGCTTTGCATAAAATATTTCCCATTTTATTAAAAATATTCTTGGCCTGCGCGACTTTACGTTTCAACCTCCATAAAACATCGTTCGTTCGATGTTACTGCTGTTCCCAGATAATTAATAGTCTACTTTCCTAAGCTTTCCATCATTTGCATTTATATTGCACTTGGGATGAACCTTGTCTATTGAGAACACCATTACTTCTGTTTTATTAACAGCTAAACTGAGTCCTCTTCTTTATTCTCTCGCTTTCTTCAATAATTGTTTCTCGCAGGTTTCTGTTCTGTTGTAAAAGAAAGTCATAGGTTTAGGTTAGGACTGTCATGAAAGAGTCACAGGTTACTTGATGTTTATAAAAAGGGGTCGCATGTTTCTTGATGTTTATAAAAAAGGGGTCGCAGGTTACTTGATATTTATAAAAAAAAGGGGTCGCAGGCTACAATAAAGTTTCCGGTTGTTTCCAAAATGGTGGAATTATTTTTCTCCGGCTTGGTATAGAACCGTTGATCAGAGGTTTAACAAGCCGCTATCGTAAAAACGATGTTGTTAATGAAACGTAGACCTGATACAGAATGTGTAAATTAGCAGTAGATAGTAGTGATAGTTTTTTCGGCCCTAAAACAACAACAAAAATAGGATTCTGGAATGTGCGAACAATGGCCGCTCCGACGAAACATGCACAGGTCGCGAGCGAGATGGACAGATACGATCTAGATATTTTAGGATTAAGCGAAATGCGCTGGCCTGGAACAGGTAGGAGATCTATTGATAATAAAATAGTAGTTTTTTCTGGAAGGGAAGATGGAAAACACCGTGAAGGAGTAGGCATAATGATGACAGACAAAGCTGCAAGAAGTTTATTAGAATGGGAACCGGTAAACAGCCGTCTGATACGAACACGATACAAAACAAAACATGGAAGACTTTCAATTATTCAATGTTATGCGCCTACTAACGAAGCTGATGATGAAGTTAAGGATGATTTTTATAACCAACTGCAACAACTTATAAACAAAATACCAAAACACGATCTTTTAATTGTAATGGGAGACTTCAACGCCAAAGTAGGGCAAGATAACACAGGAGTGGAACATGTGATGGGGAGAGAAGGCTGTAATACAACAAGTCAGAATGGAGAAAGATTAATAGAATTATGTTTAATACAAAATTTAGTTATAGGTGGGACATTATTTCCACACAAAAATATTCACAAAACAACATGGATATCTCCTGATGATAGAACATCAAATCAAATTGACCACCTATGTATTAAACAACAATTCAGATCGTCATTAATAGATGTAAGAGCATACAGAGGTGCTGATGTTAATAGTGACCACAACCTGTGCATTGGGAAAATAAGATTAAAATTTAGAAACCAACAGAAGAGGTCAATTACACATAAAATTGATAGTCATAAACTGAAAGATGAAGCCATAAAGGAAAAGTTTAACATAGAGCTAAGTAATTGTTATTCAGCACTTGGTGAAATAGACTTAGATATCAATGAAATGTGGGACTCACAGAGCAAAATACTAATGACAGCAGCAGAAGCAAGTGCTGAACTGAAGAAAATGGAAAAACGAGCTTGGATCTCAGACACCACGTGGAAATACATCAAAGAAAGAAGAGAAGCGAAGAGAGCCATGACTAATGTAAAGACAGATCTTGGAAAGGTTCTGGCAAAAGCAACATACAAAGAATTAGACAACAAAGTGAAAAGTTCGGCAAGAAGAGATACAAGGGCTTATATAGACAACTTGGCAGAGAAAGCAGAGACAGCTGCAATTACAGGAGACAGCAGAACTCTCTATACTGTACAAAAGATGCTGACAAACACCTATACATCCAGTGGAACACCAATTCTAGACAAATCTGGATTAATGCTAACAACAAGCGCAGACATAAAAGCCCGTTGGGCGGAACACTTCAAAGAAATTCTTAACCGTCCACTACCTCACAGTTTAATAGATTTTGAAGCTGAAACACTAGCAGCAGAATTAGATGTAAATTTAGATGACTTCACCTTGAGTGAAATAGAAACCACCTTAAAGCTAATGACCAATAACAAGGCTGCTGGACAGGATAAGTTAACAGCTGAGATCCTCAAGGCAATTGATAGCCATAATTTAATACATCTCCAAAAAATGTTCAACATCATTTGGAAAACAGAGAAGACGCCTCATAAATGGAAAAAAGGAATCATTGTTAAGATCCCAAAAAAGGGCAATCTTAGAGATTGTAACAACTGGAGAGGCGTGACACTTTTGTCAGTTGCCTCAAAGTTATTCTGTAAAATCATCCTAAATAGAATAAAGGATTCAATAGATACAGTAATGCGTGAAGAACAGGCTGGGTTTAGAAAAGGGAGAAGCTGTCTTGACCACATTTTCACTCTACGACTTATATTGGAGGAACACATTGAAAAGCAAAAACCTTTTGTACTTAACTTCATCGACTTCAAAAAAAGCATTTGATAGTATTCATAGAGATTCTTTGTGGAAAATTCTGAAGCAATATGGCTTACCATCAAAAATCATAAATATTATCAAAGACATGTATGATGGTTACACATGTGCAGTTCGAACAGAGGAAGGACTGAGCGAATGTTTCCCAATAGAAACTGGGGTTAAACAAGGATGTATTTTATCGCCCTTGTTATTTGGAATTGTTATGGACTTCATAATGAAGAAATGCTGCACTGGTAATAAAGGCATCGAATGGATACAAGGAGACCATTTGGAGGACCTCGACTTTGCTGATGACATAGTTCTCATCAGCAGTCAGATAAAAACGATGCAGGAAAACACAAATGAACTATCATCAATAGCCAGCAAAATTGGGCTTGAGGTCAATCATGAAAAGACTAAAGTCATGAAAAGTTTAATTCCAACAAGTGACAAAATATACATGGAAAACAAACCAGTAGAAGAGATCGATCACTTTATCTATCTTGGAAGTCACATTGATCGAGAAGGGGATACGAGCAAAGAAATTAGAATCAGACTGGCTAAAGCAGCAATGTCTTTCAGAAGCCTTGAAAAGTTGTGGAAATCAAAACTCATTAGCACAAACACAAAACTTAGGCTATTCAAATCAAATGTACTATCAACCCTTACGTATGCGTGTGAAAGCTGGAAAACAACAAGAGATATAGAAACAAAGTTGAACGCATTCGAAAATAAATGTCTAAGGAAAATACTTGGTATAGAATGGAACGAATTCAAAACAAACGAGGAAATTAGAGAAATCGCCAATCAACCACTAATATCTTCAGTAATAAAGAAAAGACGATGGTCATACGTTGGACATGTGATGAGAAGAGATAATAATCGAATAGCAAAGCAAGCCCTCATATGGGAAACAACAGGTAAAAGAAAAAGAGGAAGACCCAGGGAGACACTGAGAAGACATTGATGAGAGAGGCAAGAGCAGCAGGAATCGGCTCCCTCAATGAGATAGAACTGCTTGCACAGAACAGAGACAGATGGCGAGATTTGATAAAATATCTTTAAAAGAAAACTGCTAGAACAAAAATTCATATAGGAGAAGGTGTATCTTGGTCTACGCCCTATGGGCCGGTTACGGCTCGAAAGGTCAATAGATAGATAGATAGATAGGTTACTTGATGTTTATTTAGAAAAGGGGTCGCAAGTTACTTGATGTTTATAAAAAGGGGTCGCAGGTTACTTGATGTTTATAAAAAAGGGGTCGCAGGTTACTTGATGTTTATAAAAAAAAGGGGTCGCAGGTTACTTGATGTCTATTAAAAAAAGAAGTCGCAGGTTACTTGATGTTTATAAAAAAGTGGTCACAGGTTGCTTGATGTTTATAAAAAAGGGGTCGCAGGTTACTTGATGTCTATTTAAAAAAGGGGTCGCAGGTTACTAGATGTCTATTTAAAAAAGGGGTCACAGGTTACTTGATGTTTATAAAAAAGGGGTCGCAGGTTACTTGATGTTTATAAAAAAGGGGTCGCAGGTTACTTGATGTCTATTTAAAAAAGGGATCGCAGGTTACTTGATGTTTATAAAAAGGGGTCGCAGGTTACTTGATGTTTATAAAAAGAGGGGTCGCAGGTTACTTGATCTTTATAAGAAAAGGGTCGCAGGTTACTTGATGTTTATAAAAAGTGGTTGCAGGTTACTTGATGATTATTTAAAATAAAGGGGTCGCAGGTTACTTGATCTTTATTTTAAAAAAGTGGTCGCAGGTTACTTGATGTTTATAAAAAGTGGTCGCTGGTTACTTGATCTTTATAAAAAAGTGGTCGCAGGTTACCTGATGTTTATAAAAAAGTGGTCGCATGTTACTTGTTGTTTATAAAAAGGGGTCGCAGATTACTTGATGTTTATTTGAAATAAAGGGGTCGCAAGTTACTTGATGTTTATAAAAAAGGGGTCGCAAGTTACATGTGAGCATCTTGATAATAGGCTACTTGATAATTCCAAAAAGCGTTGCGACGAATGTTAGGCGACTGTTGTACTATTCTAGCACACTCACAAAAACTTACCCAAGAGCGCCAAGATTAACGACACGTCGCATGTCTTCTTTCTTTTGGCGTAAAGTTCCTTTCTGAGCGCCAGTCGCAGCCCAACATGCTCGAATTTCTTGGAAGCAACATTCTCGCCTTCAGTTCGACTGGTTGAGCGGATCGTGTACATGTTGGGTTTGGTCTGGCTGTTCCGGCCACTTCGCTTGCCGTTCATGCCCACAAGTGGGATAGCAGGATCCTCTATTAAGGTGCTCATGATTTCTGGCCTGTCATGATCTCTAAGGAACACGAAACAAAAGGACAGAAATAAATATTCGGTCTATAACTGAAGCAATAAGTCAGGACGATTTGAATACGTGTCTTTGTGTGTTCATGTCTGGCTGTTTCTTCATTGTAATGCTTTGTCTTGTCTTATTTAAGGGTGTCTTGAAATGTCTTGCCTTACCTAAGCGGGCCTTGAAATGTTTTATCTTATTTAAGTATGACATGAAATATCTTGTTTTATTTAAGTATGACTTGAAGTATCTATATTATTTAATAATGACTTGACGTATCTTGTCTTTTTAAAGTATTACTTGAAGTATCTATCTTGTTTAAGTATGACTTGAAGCATCTTGTCTTATTTAAGTATGACATGAAGTATTTATATTGTTTATGTATGACTTGAAGTATATTGCCTTATTTAAGTATGACTTGAAGTATCTTGTCTTATTTAAGTATGACTTGAAGTATCTTGCCTTATTTAAGTATGACTTGAAGTATCTTGTCTTATTTAAGTATGACTTGAAGTATCTTACCCTTTTTAAGTATGACATGAAGTATCTTGCCTTATTTAAGTATGACATGAAGTGTCTTACATTATTTAAGTATGACTTGAAGTATCTTACCTTATTTATGTATGACTTGAAGTATCTTGCCTTATTTAAGTATGACTTGAAGTATCTTCCAATATTTATGTATAACTTGAAGTATCTATATTATTTAAGTATGACATGAAGTATCTACCTTATTTAAGTATGGCTTGAAGTATCTTGCCTTATTTAAGTATGACTTGAAGTATCTTGCCTTATTTATGTATAACTTGAAATATCTTGCCTTATTTATGTATGACTTGAAGTATCTTACCTTATTTAAGTATGACTTGAAGTATCTTGTCTTATTTAAGTATGACTTGAAATATCTTGCCTTAATTAAGTATTACTTGAAGTATCTTGCCTTATTTAAGTGTGACATGAAGTATCTTACCTTATTAAAGTATGACTTGAAGTATCTTACCTTATTTAAGTATGACTTGAAGTATCTTGCCTTATTTAAGTATAACTTGAAATATCTTGCCTTATTTAAGTATGACTTGAAGTATCTTGCCTTATTTAAGTATGACTTGAAGCATCTTGCCTTATTTAAGTTTGACTTGAAGTATCTTACCTTATTTAAGTATGACTTGAAGTATCTTACCTTTTTTATGTATGACATGAAATATCTTGCCTTATTTAAGTATGACTTGAAGTATCTTGCATTATTTATGTATAACTTGAAATATCTTGCCTTATTTAAGTATGACTTGAAGCATCTTGCCTTATTTAAGTATGACATGAAGTATCTTACCGTATTTAAGTATGACTTGAAGTATCTTATCTTATTTAAGTATGACTTGAAGTATCTACCTTATTTAAGTATGGCTTGAAGTATCTTGCCTTATTTAAGTATGACTTGAAATATCTTGCCTTATTTATGTATGACTTGAAGTATCTTACCTTATTTAAGTATGACTTGAAGTATCTTGTCTTATTTAAGTATGACTTGAAGCATCTTGCCTTATTTAAGTATAACTTGAAGTATCTTACCTTATTTAAGTATGACATGAAGTATCTTAAATTATTTATGTATAACTTGAAATATCTTGCTTTATTTAAGTATAACTTGAAGTATCTTGCCTAATTTATGTATATCTTGAAATAGCTTACCTTATTTAAGTAAGACATGACGTATCTTACCTTATTTAAGTATGACTTGAAGTGTCTTGCCCTATTTAAGTATGACTTGAAGTATCTTACATTATTTAAGTATGACTTGAAGTATCTTGCCTTATTTAAGTATGACTTGAAATATCTTGCCTTAATTAAGTATTACTTGAAGTATATTGCCTTATTTAAGTATGACTTGAAGTATCTTGCCTTATTTATGTATAACTTGAAATATCTTGCCTTATTTAAGTATGACTTGAAGCATCTTGCCTTATTTAAGTATAACTTGAAGTATCTTACCTTATTTAAGTATGACATGAAGTATCTTACCTTATTTAAGTATAACTTGAAATGTCTTGCCTTATTTAAGTATGACTTGAAGTATCTTTCCTTATTTATGTATAACTTGAAGTAGCTTGCCTTATTTAAGTATGACTTGAAGTATCTTGCCTTATTTATGTATAACTTGAAATATCTTGCCTTATTTATGTATGACTTGAAATATCTTGCCTTATTTATGTATGACTTGAAATATCTTGCCTTATTTAAATATGACTGGAAGCATCTGACCTAATTATGTATGTGTTATCTTGTCTCGTTATGAATAGCTTAAAATGTTTCTGAAAGCCTCGGTTTTCTGTCTTGGATCTTATATGTCTGAATGATAGTTAGTACCTTTTTACCGCGAATTCGTATGTCTAGATCAATCAATCATAAACATCATATTGCCGAACCACTTTAATCGTGGACTTTCCTCTTGCTAAATCCGTGAATCATGGACATCCTTCTGTCTAAACCCCCTAATCATGGACCCCCTTTCTGTCTAAAGTCATTAGTCAGTGAGTCCATCACACCCAAAAAGCCAGGTCGTCGACTGTTCTAGTTGTTGTTGATTTGAAGTTGTTGCTGTTAGACTACTTCCTCTGGATGTTTTTAAATCACGTTAATGTATATCTTCCAAGAGTCAACGCATGCGTCTGTTCAATATTACTCCCTTGTTATTTGCTATTCTCATTGGATTTCTCTGCGTGGTGTTGGTTGGAGGGCACTTTGTTATTTTTCACAGGCATATCGTTTCACGCGCTCTAATCTTTCTGTCTTACGCCTCAAACTGATAGCGCTGATAACGCTGATAACACTGATAACGTCAATCCATTAATTTCACCAACTTCACTTTCAGCTTCTCCACCATCACATCGACATGCTCGTTTTTACCAAACATGTACATTCATCAACCTGTGTAATGAAATATGTATGTATCCATCGACGCATTCACTCATCTACAGGACAAATCTTTACGTCGGATTATAAATTGCCTTTTTTTTTTCTAACGAAATGCATTTTATTCTGTTTGTGTGTGTGTGTGTGTGTGTGTGTATATAAATATAATTTTCATTATTATCTTCTCCTATACAATCATATATCCATCCATTGATCCATCCATCCATCCATCCATCCATCCATCCATCCATCCATCCATCCACCCAATCACTAGTCCGTCCGTCCGTCCAATCTATCTATCTGTCTGTCTGTCTAAATGTCTGTCTATCTAAACTATATAGCTGTATATATATATATATATACATATATATAATTATATATACATATATAAGGATATATATATATATATATATATATGTATATATAAGGATATACATACATATATATATCCATAATTTGTTTACCTATATGTTAAGAGACGTTTGTATTCTTTTGGCCTTAACAGCAATAAAGATACATTGCACAGACTTAAATAACCAACTGGAAATATTCAAAACTCATATACACATCATGTGCGCACGGAAGCAGTAGTTTCGCTAACGCAAACAAAAATATCTCCAGGATTTAATACAAACAGGCAACACATTTGTTAGTAAACAAATCACTTTCGCATAAATGTATCCCTGACTGAAATAATAATATAAATGTTAAGAAGCAACACACGGACTTAAAATGTCTAACATTGATTTTGTGCAAGGATGTATGTACCAGCCTGTTGCCCGCTGTTGTAGATTATTTTAATCAACAGTGCATCCATGCAGATATTTCTTTCTGTGAAGCAATAAAAGCAACCAACAAGTGATATTGACACGTGAGCACTTGTTTGTGCCACTCAAGTTGCACACAAGAATATGTATTTCCTGATTGAAATCGTTAATATGATAAATGAAAGCGCGTCTAGTCAAATTATTTCACACCAACAGCTGAATTGAGGAGGCTTTTGGATCTTATTAAAAATAAACTGAGAAACTGTACAAGCTGGCTCGATTATACAACAGGTCAACAATCAATGTGTAAATAATGTTTGGAGTTTGCTTTTTTTAATAGACAAAGTTGATTGATCAAGTTAAGCCAGTGTAGGAAGCACTTAATTCTCTGTTATGTGTCCTGTACAAGTTTTGAAGGGTCACATTCTTACATAGGTCGTCGTCTGTTAGCTCGATGTACACACTGACCTATTCATTCAATGGATTATTGGAAAACTGTCTTGTCGTACTGTACCTGTCCATATCAAATGATATACTCCTACACATAAACCCGACAAGTCATATTTTCTTCTTACATCTAGATAATTAGTCACCAATATGACATTTCAACGGGGAACCGCAATAGCTCAGTGGTTAGTGAACCGGACTACAAAGGACGGAGCCTTCCGGGTTCACCCAGCCTTAAATGGATACCGGATTTTTGGCTGGGAAAGTAAACCTGCACGGGCGTAATACCGTCCACATTACCACAAAAATCATGTGCCGAAGGTCTGTAAAAATTATGGCCACTAAC